>JANAVB010021999.1:13174994-13301208 GCA_029216955.1 Iris pallida
ATATTGCAGACCAAGAAGGCCCAGACAGAGGCATAGCAGCATCAGGCTGACGCATCCCACCGCCAGACAGAGGTGTTACGGCAGATCATGGAGAACTTCTACCAGCTGGCGATGGTGGCAGTAGAGAGGGTTGTACCGGGTACAGTTCAGCAGTAGGATCAGAGGAGGCCTGACCCATGCCTAGATTTTAGGAAGATGAACCCGAGGGAGTTCAAGGGTACCGAGGGTATCCTGTACGTGGATGACTGGTTAGAGGATGTCCAGCGGAGCCTGGAGTTAGCAGAGGTCCCGAAAGGGCTTTGGGTGACATCTGAAGTGAGCCAGTTTTTCGATATAGCGTTGACTTGGTTTCGTACGGATCCTCGTGCGTCGGTGAGGGGTTTGACTTGGAAGAGCTTCAGGAGGCTCTTTAAGGAGAAGTTCTACCCAGATGTGGCCTTGACATCCTTGGAGGAACAGTTTGTCGGTTTGATGCAGGGGAACTCGTCGGTAGACGAGTATGCAGCGAAGTTTTTTCGTCTGAGTAGGTTTGCACCAGGTCTGATCCAGGATGAGGGGTACAAGGCTCGCAAGTTTCGGAGGGGTCTTATCCATACAGTTCGCACTCGTACTTCCGTGCGACGCGATGCGACCTTCCAGCAGATTCTGATGGAGGCGCAGAGAGCAGAGGAGGACTTCGATCTCAAGCCGAAGAGGGACAACGATGTTCTTGGTACGAGCTCTAGTACGGGGCTGGCAAAGCACCCTCATTTCCAACAGAGGCAGTTTCAGCAGGCACCAGCGCGTGTCCAGCAGCACCAGAGAGAGGGCCAGAGGCAGACTACTCAGTACGACTTCTGCAGAAAGCCGGGACACACTCGAGATGCCTGTAGGAAGAGGTTGGGCGTCTGTCTATACTGTGGGGTGCCCGACCACCAGCTGAGGGATTACCACGCTAGTGGAATCCGAAGAGGCCAGGACAGAGTGCAGCAGGCTAGAGGAGGCCAGCAAGGGCATGCTTTCGCCATGACAGTTGAGGGCACTCATGCAGTAGCAGAGCAGATTACAGGTTCCAATCTTTTGATCTTATTTCCGCATTTACCTCCTTATAAACTATCTTGAAATTCGATTCCATCTGTTCCTTGATCATTTGATAAAATTTTGTTCTTGTGATGTGATATTCTTCTGAGGTAAGTCGTATGGGCTAGGTCGTCTCGATTATGAGATTTTGGAATCCTCTAGGGTCATGCTAGCAGGCATAGTGAGGACATGTAGTCGGATTATGGATGTATTTCTCGGGTGTGGAAATTTAAGGTTTTCGCTGCCAAGCATGCGACAATACAAAAATTTTAAATACCATGATTCTAGAGGTATGTACCTTAGTCAGGAGTCTGTGATTATCGTAGCCTTGCTCACTAGCATGATGGAGATTCTGAGTATCATGATTTTGGACAGACGTATACGATTATCGAACTGCATGATTTTTTGTTTACTTTGTTTTAATTTTTGAGGATAAATTTTTTTAAGGTGGATAGACTTGTAGCACCCAGTTTTTAATTGAGAGTAATTTAAAATTTTTATAATTTTAGTCATTTAATTATTGTCATTTAATTTATGCTTTGATTTTGGAGATTTTAATCATTTTAAAATTTTAAGCCATGACTTAAGATTTTTGATGTTTTGCTAGTGAAACCCTACAGACTGTTTGACCTAGAGCCTAACCGTATAATTTGGATGTTTTGTGACATTTCTGGCCTAAGGATAATTTGGTCATTGAACCTCTTTGATTTATTATGATATTATTGCGTTGGTATTAGTTGATTTGGCTTTTGATAGGTTAGATTTTATGTTGGTTTCGTGTCCGTGTCGGACACGTAACCGTTTTTATTTGCAAGTGTTGATGTGCCTCAAGAGATTTTTATTTGCTAAAATTTTTTTTTGAAGTATTTGAGAGGGATTGTTTTCTGCATGTATTTTTCTGAGATTGCTTGTTTTAATTTCGAGGACAAATTTTTTTAAGGTGGATAGATTTGTCACCCCCAGTTTTCATGAACAGGGGTATTTTGGTCATTTTCCACTTTAGAATAATTTCAAAATTATTTAATTATTTATGATATTATTTTAGGGTTATTTAAGTCGGGTTCGAATTTCAACTCAATCCGACTTGTATCAGGGACCCGGGGTAGTGTTGACTCTAGTGGGACCCACACACTAGTTAGCCATAGCCCACATGATATTAGTTTTAGTTAGTGGGTTAGGCTAATTATTTATGGACAGGGTTAGTGTCATTAGAGACTTAAGAATGACTAATGTAGCCTCAACCATTAACCCTTTTCCTAATTTTAATTACATAGATTAGTGGGGGGCTTTTAGTCATTTAATAATAGGGACACCTAAGCCCTTTATGGCCAGCCAAGGGGAGGGGATAGGCTCAAGCTCATTGTCATTATCCATCTATTCTTTCTTTTCCTTGTTCTTCTCCAATTATTTTAGAGAAGGGTTTTTATAGATTTCTCCACCAAATCAATTGATTCCTCCACCCAACCTTCTTCTTTTCTTCTCTACTTAAGCTAAGGAAGGAGCTAGCCAAGTTTGGGAGGATTCGGAGCTCGTTCGTGTCCATTTGGGATTCTTACGTGTCGGTGTCGTATCGGGAGGGATTTTCCTAGATTCGATCTACCGGAAGGTATAAATCTCTTCTCCTTTTCATTCCTTCATGCATATAGGATAATTTTAGACCCATAGGAATGACCCCCATGGTTGTGTCTCCATTTGTGTCCATTTCGTGTCCATTTGGAGACTTCTAGGTGTGTCCTATGTGTGAGATTGTGTCCTAGTGGAAAAATCCTATTTTTGGACACTTGTATTTAGTTATATTGTGTGAATGATTAATTAGATATTAAATCTCATATTTCTATTTGTTTAGAGAATGTGTTCTTCAGTGTATCATATTGTATCATATTTATATATATATATATATATATATTTTTATATATATATATATATATATATATATATATATATATATATATATATATATATATATATATATATATATATATATATATATATATATATATATATATATATTTTATATATATTTGTAGTGATATATATTTTTATATTTTATATATATATATATATATATTTATATATATATATATATATATATATATATATAAAAAAATATATATATATATATATATATTTTATATATTTGTAGTGATATATATTTTATATATATATATATATATATAAATATATATATATATATATATCACTACAAATATATAAAATATATATATATATATATATATATATATATATATATATATATATATATATATATATATATATATATATATCAATGGTTATATCACTACAACAGATATGGGATATAATAGCGTGCTCTGAACACTGTAGAATGTTTATTATAGCATATTGCGTCCGCTATAAATACCCCCGCTATAATAACCCCATGTACAAGAACGCTATAAAAGTATAGCGTTCCAGAATGCTATTGACGGTTTATAGCGTTTACGGCCGCTATAGACCATGTATAGCGTTTTGAAACGCTGTATATTGCTTTTAGCATTTAGGAACGCTATAGAGATTTAATAGCATACATGAACGCTATTCATCAGTTGTAGCGTTCATGAACGCTATAGACCTTTTATAGCACTGACAAACACTGTATAGGTTTTATAACGTTTACGAACGCTATAGCCCATTAATAACATTTGGTAATGCTATAAATGTGTTATGGCATTCATGAACGCTGTTGAGTTATAATAGCGTTTCGATATATATATGCTATTGCAGAGTCAAAATTCTTTCATATATCTGTATTTCTTTCCTGCTATTATATTTGCAACAATAGCATGTCAGAATGCTATTGCAGAGTAAAAATTCTGTATTCGAAAATTTGCAGAATGCAGCCCACAGTTACACAAAATGCAGGTATTCAAATGTTTAAATGCGAATCAATCACATAATGAAGTAGTACCAAACATATGTAGAACAACGAAGTTGTACCAAACATTCAAAATCCTTAATTTCTCCATGTTGAACAACAAAGTAGTACCAAACATTCAAAATCCTTAATTTCTCCATGTAGAACAACGAAGTAGTACCAAACATATGTCCAAATATTAAACATTAACAGTGTATCAGCTACATATATCCCAAAATGTTGACTATCTAACATTTAGCTCCCTTCGAGCCTATCCACAACCAAAACTCCTCAGAAAGCATCCTCTTCCTTCATCCAACCTACACAAAAATAGGGGAAATTATTAGTGTAAAGAAAAAACCATCTCGAGTGCGTGCATTTTTGACTGAAGGTCTTACCAGTGCACTAAAGATCATTAGTGTAAGGAAAAAATCATTAGTGATGCCTATACAAAAATAGGATTAATCATTAGTGATGCCTTACCAGTGCCTTACCAGTGCACTAATACAAATCATTAGTGTCAAGAAAAAATCATTAGTGATGCATTACCAGTGCAATAATTGGAAAAATCATTAGGCTAATGATACAGTAGAGTATAAGTCCAGATTATGCATTACTAGTGCACTATACTAAAGACTTATCAGTACTGCACTAAAGTAAATATGGTCTATACTAAAGACTTATCAGTACTGCACTAAACATTAGAGCTAGTATAAGTCCAGATTATTGAAGAAGTGTGCAGATAAGTAGAAATTAGTATCAAAGAGTGTGTAGGATTAGTTTTTATTTTACATCTGTGTAATAGAATGTGAAAATAGTGAGTAAAACATAGGGGTGCATGAATTAAAGTATAGTGTGTAGGAATTTAGTATAGCATTTAGAGGTACTGCACTAAAGACGTACCTAGTCTTCAAACGGCATAATGTGGTCTGTTGGCCCAGCCGTGGTACTTCCAATGATTTCCTCTACTGTGTCGTTACCAAAACACGGCCTAAACAACAGAGCTTTAGGTTGTATCACTATATCTACCCAAACACGGGATGCACCTTGTCCAAGAGGATAACCGTGAATCGGCACATTCGGATCATCAGTGATCCATCGTCCAATTGCAACAACTTCCTTTTTATTTCCCGTCCAATCTAGTAACTTGCATTTTTGGTCCTTTGACAGATGATGATGTGACTACAACAAAGATTAAAGCTTAAAATATTAAATATCATTCGAGTTACAATACTTCTATTTGTTATTAGAATATATTACCTGTGGAGTAGATGGAGATTTTGAAATGACCATTACTTAAAAATTATTCTCGTCGCCACTGTTGTTATCCTCCTCTTTATTGTTCTCATCATCACTGCTGCCCTCATTGTTCTCCTCTTCCTCTTTATTGTTCTAATCATCACTGCTGCCCTCATTGTTCTCCTCCTCCTCTTTAGTGTTCTCGTCGTTCTTCTTATTGCTCATATTGTTTTGATCCTAATGAGGAAAACAGTTACATGTAACTACCAAAAAGAAAAATATAGATTTGTTACAAGTGGTCATTCTTGATGACTTACCTGACTTTTCATTAATGTACCAATTAGTTGATTTTGTTGTTCAAGTAACTTTGATATGGAGTTGATTTGCCCTTGCATTGAGTCAACTTTGCTTTGAGAATTTCTCTCCTCTACACTCACGTCAACATCATCATCTTTTTGTTGATCACATTCCTAAACAAGGCAAGCATCATAGGTAATGTATAAAAAAAATATTAAAGTGAAATAAAACAAGAGTCAATCTAGAATTTCTACACACTTACCTTATTTTTCATCAAAGTCTCTATCAACTTTGCTTGTTCTTTAACTAACTTTGACATTGAGTCGATTTCGTCCTACATCGATTCAATTTTGTTTTCCAGACGAACTACTGTTTGAGAATGCCTCTTTTGAGCAACTAATTTAGATTTATTTGCTCCGGCTCCGGCTCCTCTAATCCTACCCCGTTTTTCAGATTGCCGTACTACTTGTGAAAGTGCATCACCTTCATCTAATTGTTGGGATCCCTCTGAAGGTGGTGCAAGAAGGATTTCCTTGGCTTTTTGTTGAAATTACGACGAAGAAAACTAGAATTAGTCTCCGTTGGACAACGCTTGACTGTCCGTACAAGAAGAAAAAAATGTACTATCCATAAGAAGGTAATTGTGTACATATATTGAGCTCGTTGTCCTTTGAGTGCTTAGCTACACCTTCCCCAGTAGTATATCCCCGGATCCAAGCACGAAGCCTAACCTTATCGATAGGACATGGTCCCTCCCTTCTCTGCATTGTATTAGGTAAAATTGGCATTGATAAGTAGAGAGTTATAAATACGAATGAAAAAAAATACTTTATACTTACCAATATTTCATCGGCAATGCGAGCAAAGCCTTTTCTACTTCCAAGGTACGACATTGTTTGTTTTCCTCTCATTTGTTTAAACTTTGTAGACCTCTCCTACGTACAACACATGCATATTATTAGATAATACCTTAAATGTTAGACATTGAAGCTTCAAAAAATTGAATTCAACATACCTTAAATTGTTTTGATGATCTTTTCTTAACGAATAGTTCCCAATCTGCCGGGTCTACGTCATTCGGCTTTCTCTTCAATTATTTTCCCAATTTTGATTTGTTGGCCCTAGCAAGTCTTCCCATTTGTTGGAGGACATACATTTTTGCCTCCTCATCGCGCTCTTTGAATGTAAATTTTTGCTACAAGTGCAAAATAGCCATAAGTAATTATTAGGAAGATAGTAGATATAAACTACATTTAAAAAAGAATGTAAACTTTCATCTTACTGTAACAGCTTTCCAATAGAAGTCCATGCTCTCAGAAGGTATATGTCTCCAATCATCGAACGTTATTGGTACCATTTCACGTGTCAAACATCCGACATAAGTTGAAAGATGTTTCGAGTTTCTTCCAATTGGTTGACCATTTTCATTTAACTCCACCTCTAGCCTATTGCCACTTTCAACGGGCAAAGTACTACACCTAGTGGGTCCCCTAGTCCTTGTTGTTCTCTCTGTTTTGCCTTCATTTGAAGCTTGTGGTTCTTCTACGTCATTTGAATCATCTGGTTCTTGTCCCTCATTTGATGCTTCTTCTACTTGTTCTTCATTGGAACATTTTTCCTTGTCTTTCCTTTGCTTCTTGTGCTTCTTTACCTTCTTGTGCTTCTTTGTAGATTTACTCGCTTGATTTGCACTCTACAAGAACACAGTTGACATTTATGCATTAGAAAAATATGTAAGCATTGCTATAGAAAACAGTAACTTATTTTGCAACAGTTGACATTTATGCTTGTTCTCAGAACACAGTTTTGAGAACAACATTCCCACAACATTGCAAAAAATCTGTGAAAATATGTGCTTGATCCTTACCGCATTCGAACCTTCTTGCTCACTTATATAGAAACCAGCATTTTGATTGTTCATAAGAGCAGCCTCGATGCCTAGTTTTTGCTTCTTTGCTCTCTTTTTTGCGCATTTTGAAGACTACAAATATGTAACATATTAAAACAGTAAGAAATAAATGAGATTTATGTAAGCGTAATTTCAAATACATGTTGAAGGTTATTTACCTCAGCTTCACCATCATTTCTCCTTTTCCTTGGTGTCATTGCAAAATAGGGTAGCTACGAGCAAGAATTACTCGCTGATGATGACTAGAAAATAAGCAAATATTAAAAAAAATCAGTCATGACAAGTAGAGTATCATAGACTGTCTGCTGCATGGACAAGTAGAGTATCATAGAGTATCATAGACTGTCTGCTAAAAAAATACAAAGCCAAGGCAGGTCAAGGCAAGGCATGTACTGCCTGATGCATGCTCTGCATATGCAGCTGCCCTGCTGCTGTAGCCTGCAAATGACCAGCAATGCAAGCAAGAACCACCTAAATGCAAGCCAAACATAACCCTGCCACAACATAATATGTTACAACCAGAACCCTCTCATGAACTAACATCTAAAATTCATTAACACACATCTGAACCTAGCCTATAAATATAACAGGATATCCTAAACTCACTACTAGGATATCTAACTAATATCGAACCAAGACACTAACTCATCCTAACTGAACACATTTCTGATACCAAAATTCTAATTTATGAAACTAAAACCTATATAGGTTACTCATGATACTAACAAACCCCATCCCTCTAACATAGGCTAACAAAGACCCCATTTAAGTCACTAATCTCTAGGGATACTCTAGGATCCTAACTAACACATAAACTCACAAAGAAATGGCTAAGGGCAATCTGACCAACTACTAACAGCAGGGCAACAGAGCCAAGTGGCCAAGTCATTGCCTGTGCTCCTACTGCTGCATAGCATGGCCAAATGGCCATGCCCCTGTCTACCCATCATTCCTCCTACTCTCTAACACTAACTTATGCTAACATATACTAATTCCATAACCTCCAAGACACTGAAACACATTTCTCAAGTTCCCCACAAACCTGAAACTAACATCTAACAAACTAATATACCCTTAGCTCACTAGGACATAACCCACACCCTCATGACCCTCTGATACATGTTAATACATACCCAAATCTAATGACCAAGATGGCCAAAGTGCCATCCCCTGCTGCCCGTAACAGAGCCCACCCTGACTCCTAACATCTCACACTGTTACAACCACTGACAGTGAAAAGCTTATATAATCGATTATTGCAAATGAACCATAAGTTACAGACATTAAGCTTCTTGAGGGCGTTAAAAGTATTTCACAAGTCACATTAAGCTATATATATATATATATCAACCTGCATATAACAAATACAAGGACAATTGTGAAAGCATTTAAAAAACTAGTTATTTTCAAACAAGCTTCTATACCAATAATAAAAACTAATGAAACATAGAGACCAATTAAACCATATAGATGTTTCATAAGATTAAATATAGAGTGTTTCATAAGATTAAATATATAGGAAAAAGACCTCTTAAACATAAATGCCCTCACAATCCTTTCTAAGATAACTATCACTACCATCCTCAACATTCTTATCTAGTTTTGATACATCCGCTGGTGCTAATGATGGTGTAAAGACATTTTGATCAACGTCCATATCCATATCTTGAAAACCTCTTGCTGGTGCCTTTAACACAACATGCCAATTAGATGAAGCAGTGTCCTTAGAGTAAAATACTTGGGCTGCCTGTGATGCTAGAATAAACGAGTCTCTTTCAAAGCGGTGTTTTCCTTGGTGAAGGTTAACCAAGGTAAACCCATCTTATATTTTGACACCATTTGTTGTGCTAGCCCAATCACAATCAAAAATAGGAATGTGAAAGGTATGATAATCCAAGCAAAATATATTCTTAAGTACTCCATAGTAGGCAACTGTATCGGTGACTTGGTTCCTATCCTTCGAGCTGGATCTATAAATGGTTGTTGCCTCAAGTGAGACACCACTGTTCTGCCTAGAGTTCTCAGCAGCCTTTGTATGGTAGCGGTTACCATTGATAACAAATCCTGAATAAGACACAACATGTTTTGAAGGGCCATGTGCAAGCCCTCTTAACATGTCGGATATGTTTCCACAGGATTGTCCCTCAATCTGTTCAAAATCAAAACAAAAGGTAAGGACATACATTGTTTGGAAAATAATGTGCTAAGGATACTAAAAAAAGAAATTGGGACCTTCTTTTTTAACCAAGATGACAATTCCTTCGAATGACGATCTTGAAGTAAATTTTCATTTTGAACAAGTCGTCTATCCGAAAGTTTCAATTCCTTCAAGTGCATCCTAATAGGGAAAACAATTTTACATGATATTAATTATAGATATTGGCAAGATATGTTGGAGTTAGTATGTTTTCTTATAACTTACTCTAGATAAGGTTCGACTTCATCCATATTGAACAATACATAACGGTGAGCACTTTGTAGCTGTTTTTTATCCAATGTCATTATTGTTCCTTTTGAAATTGGACGGCCATCGAAAATCGCATCATTTTCAATATCTTTATTTCTATTTGGACGATGATCCATCTCAGCAACTTGTTTCATGTACCCACTAACAAATCTCATGCTCTCATCAGCAAGATAACATTTTACTATACAACCTTCAGGACGTGCACGATTTCTAACGTATCCTTTAAGGATCTTTATGTATCTACGAGAATTTTTTTTTATTTAAAGTAAGCAAACGAATGAATGAAAATCAATAAAAAGAAAACAAATGATCACCTTTCAAACGGATACATCCAACGATAATGGACTGGGCCAGCTAATTTAGCTTTACGTCCCAGATGGATTGGCAAATGAATCATGATATCAAAAAATAAAGGAGGAAAATACCTTTCAACCAAACATAATATGTCAACAAGTAGATTGGTAAATGAATCACGATATCGAAAAATTGAGGAGGAAAATACCTTTCAAACAAGCATAATATCTCAACAATTTCTTCCTCTAATTTCTCTATTTGTTCTCTATCGATGGCTCTTTGGCACAAGACATTAAAAATTGCACAAATTCGAAATATTGCAATCCTTGGTCCTTTTGGAAGAAGACCTCTCAATTCCATAGGCAACAACTGTTGCATTAACACGTGACAATCATGCGACTTGAGTCCTGTTATTTTGCATTCTTCTACTGATATACAGTTTCCAATGTTTGAAGAGTAACCATCGGGCAACTTCAAGTTATATAATCTCTTGCAAAAAATTTTCTTTTCTTTCTTTGAAAGGGTGTGCGGTCCCGGTGGAAGAAAAAATCTTTTATTTCTTAATTCTGGATGCAAAACTTGTCGAATGCCCATTTCTTCCAAATCCTTACGTGATTCTATGCCATCCTTCGATTTTCCCTTTGCATTTAGCAATGTACCAACCACGCTATCACACCAGTTCTTTTCTATGTGCATTAGATCCAAATTATGGCACAAAATGAGATGGTACAAAACCAAAAAAAAGAATAGAAAGGTCAATTGGAAACAATTTACAAAACACATGAAAATAATATGATATTACCTCCCAATACGGCAGTGAAAAAAATGTTGACTTCTTCTTCCACATCTCTGAAGGTTGCCTCTTTCTTTTGCCATTGTCTTTTCCTTTCCAAAAATCATTTGTCATATTTTTTAGTCCTTCTAAAATTTTTGATCCAGTCATTAATCTAGGTGGTTCCCTATGTTCTTGCTTACCATCAAACCAACTTTTTTTCAACCTAAATGGATGCTTGGCTGGAAGAAAACGTCTGTGTCCCATGTAGACGATTTTTTCTACTATATTTTAACCATTTTGAACATGTATTCACTCCACATATGGGACATCCAACTTTTCCTTTGGTAGTACATCCAGCTAGGTTACCATAAGCTGGAAAATTATTTATTGTCCACATCAAAATTGCTTTCAAGTTGAAAAAAGATTTACTAAATGCATCATAAGCATGCAATCCATTGTTCCATAGCTCTAGCAAATCATCTATTAGTGGCTGTAAATAAACATCTATATCATTTCCAGGTTGCTTCGGTCCAGGAATTATTAGTGTCAACATTATATTTTCTTTTCGCATGCATAGCCATGGTGGAAGATTGTATGTCGTGAGCATCACTGGCCAACAACTATATGAAGAGCTAAGATCGCCAAAAGAATTAAACCCGTCTACAGCAAGGCCAAGTCTAAGGTTGCGTGGCTCTTCTGCGAAAGAGGGCCACTTCATATCAATTGTCTTCCATGATAAGGAGTCCAAAGGATGTCTCATGATGCCATCGTCACTTTTGTGATTATAATGCCACCTTAAGTTTTCAGCCGATTCAGGTGACTGAAACATTCTTCTGAACCTTGGAATTATCGGAAAGTACCTTAGTACTTTTGCTGGAACTCCTTCTTGAATTTTGCCAGTCTTATATTTCTTCTACCGTTCCAATCCACATTTTTTACATTTTTTCTCATTTTTCAATTCTTTTCTGTATAGACAACAGTCATTGGGACATGCATCTATCTTCTCACAATCAAGCTCAAATGTCTTAAGCAACGATTCAGCGTCACGTGAGGATTCTGGAATTGTATTTCCATCAGGTAAAATATCATGCAATATTTCCAAAAGGTGACTAAAACATTTATTAGAAATTCCATACATAGACTTGTGCTTGTATAAAATAACGGTTGCCGATAACCTAGTATACTTTTTGCAACTTGGGTATAATGGATTATTTGCATCCTTCAATAAGGTTGTTAATCTATCATCCCTTTCTTCTTCGATAGGTTCAGCATTGGGTTCATTTTGAACATATGCATCTTCAATTATATTAGTATCCTCTGTCTGTTCCAAATTTGAAATTCCTTCCCCATGCCAAATCCAATTTGTATAAGACATATCCATCCCACGTCTTAGCAAATGAAGTAAAATCATATCTTCATTACCACGACACAAATTCTTACAATCAATGCAGGGACATAACATAAAGTCTGGATTCTTTACATTTGACTTGGCAAAATCCACAAACTGACGGACATATTTCTTATACAATGTCGTATTCCTAAAAAAACAAAATAATTTTAACATAAATAAGACATAAAGATGGATTTAATTAAGTGAACACATTAGTATAGTGAAAAGGATTTCAATACTTGTTAAGATGAACCCAATCTTTTTCCATCATGTTGACACCCACAACTTGCTTATATCGAACTTGATAACACCAAAAATAATTTGTACGTGGCCCTAAAGAAACGCCACAGAAATTCAAAAATTCAGTTGAAGGAGTTGTACATAGAAACGCCACAAAAACGCCACAAAATAATTAGGGTTCCTGAAACAAACCAATAACATCAAACACAACAAAATGCCACAAAAATTCAGTTGAAGGAGTTGTACATAGAAACAGAATTTCTATCCAAAGCCGAACCCTAATTTCCGACAAATTGATCCACAAAATCGAGGAGGCACATATGCCCCAAATAATCCATCCAAACCCCAAATAATCCATCCAAAGTCGATCTAACAAATCGATCCAATAAAACCCCTCACGAAAACCCCAAATAATCCATCCAAAGTCGAACCCTAATTTTTGACAAATCGAGGAGGCACATATACACCGTCACTGATAGATACTTTATTGACGGGGAAAAAATTGCAAAAATAGCGTTTTGCTATGGACAGTCGGTCGATTTTTAGGGTTTTCGTGAGGGGAGAGAGAGATAGAGAGAAGAAGATTAGGGTTTTGTGAGGGAAAGAGGGTTACCTGAGGAAGCACGTTGCCGGAAGAGAGTTTCACGACCGAGAGAAGAAGATGAGGAAGAGAGGGTTTTCGTGAGAGTAGTTGTGAGGAGGAGAGAGGGTTTTCGTGAGGAGGAGTTGAAGGGTTTTTTAGTTACGCGCCCAGATTATAGGAGTTGAAGGGGTTTTCCAGTTAGGAGAATACAATAATATTTTTTCAAACATAAAACATAGCGTTTTGCTATGGACGGTTCCGATTTAATTGCGAAACATCTAACGGACGAGATCGTCCGCTATGGAGAACACTATAATTTTATGTAGCAAAACTGAATCGCTCCTATAGCAGTCACAACATACTATAACTTATTATTTTAATATAAAATATATTTTATAAAACTGTGTTGCTTATTCTCCCATATGATTGGAACAGTAGATAGTTCAATTGTGAGCATTCGATTAACTCGGTTAACCGAACCGAATTACCAAATACCAAATTCGATCGAAAATCGAATAACAAAAATTGAAACCAGCCGAAATAACCTGTACCGAACCAAACCGAATAGAATAAATCTGTTTGATTTTTAGTTTATTTGGTTTATAACCAATATTTCAGTTTATTTATATTTTTTTTGCAATATATATATTAAATAAATATACAAAGATATATTTCGTATATATATTACTAAATTTTCTTATTCGGTTTACCAGGGGAGAGGAATTTTAGACAAAATTTCTGAAAGGTTAATGGGATTAGTTGAAGAGTATTCTGCAGCTCCTTCGTACGAATTTTTTTTTACGGTAGCAATTTAATCCCATTATGACGTTGTAACTTATATAGCATCCAAAATATATTATAGTATTTTTTTAATCATGTAAAATATATACAATATGATGCTACTCCTAATCGAACTGGGATACCTATGTAGGGGTGCCTTCTGTTTATTCATGGTTTCAACCAAAACGAAATAGTCAATACCAAATAAATCGAAATTCAAAAACTCCAAAACCGAAATCGAACCAAAATTAACCAAAACCGAAACCGAATTACTGAACCAAATAAACTATTCAGTTATTTGATCGATTTATTCGATTAAACCGAATAAATAGAAATCATATTTTAATTATATTAAAGAAATTATAAGTTTCTACACTTTTTTGTTATATGTCAAAAATTAATATATCAAAAGTAGGACTTCAAAAAAATATATATATATATATAAAAAAAAGAAAAAAAAAAAATATATATATATATATATATATATATGTTGCTTTCAAATATATACATATTTCCTCACTGCATAATGAATTTATACATTGTTATATGTCAAAAATATATCAAAAGTAGGACTTCAAATTTTTTTCAAATGAACCGAATCTCTTATTCAGAAAAAAACTATACCTTTAACAGCACTGTATAATGAACGCTATTGTAGCGACACTTCTAATAGCGGGGAGACATAAACGCTATAGATAAACTGCTATTGTATGTACTTTTAATAGCATGTCCAATAAATGCTATGGATGATGGTATTATAATAGCAGGAAGGCATAAACGCTATAGATAAACTGCTATTGTATGACCTTTTAATAGCACAGACTAATGCACGCTATTGATGATGACATTCTATAGCAGGGAGGCTTGAACGCTATCGATAAACTGCTATTGTATGCCCTATTTGTTGTAGTGTATATATATATATCAATGGTTATATATATTAATTTCTCTATATATGTATATATGTATATATATATATATTGGTGTGTTTTAGTGTCATAATATACTCATATAGGGGTGTGAGGGATTTCGGCCAAGGGGGGAGCACTGCTGCTGTTAGCAGCAGGTAGGAGGGGGGCTATTCAGCCCATTGGGCAGCCCCCCAAGCTGTCACAAGCCAGCCTTAACAACAGTCCTAAATCAGTCCATAATGGACAGTTGTAGCAGCCCCATACCAGTCCAAAATAGCCCCATTACAGGCCCCTTAAATCATCCAATAAGCTGTCCTAAAACCAGTCCATATGGCAGCCTTAGCAGTCCCAAACCAACCCATAAATCAGTCCTAGAACAGCCCCTATAAGCACTCCAAATCAGTTCTATTTTAGCCTATGTGTGTGTGTGTATGAGAGTTTATATAAGTGCCTATAGGTGCGAGCCTAGGGTGAGCCTATAGATGAGCCTAGAAGTGAGCCTAAGTGTGAACCATATATGAGTGAGTATTGTGTGTGTGAGTGGTTAGTTTAAGTTAGAGTAATATAGAATAAGGTATGTTGGGGTAACTAACATGTATCCTAAGGTGGACTAGATATCTAGGAAACCCATACTTCTTGGTAGGTAAACCCTAGATAGGATAGTATCTAACTACCCTAAGGAGCCTAGGCTAGTATCTTGAGAATTAGCGGGGTTTCCTTTGTAATGGGCAAGGTATCGGGAATTCCTTGTTAAGGGTAAGTATAGGTATATATTTACCTAGAAGCTAAGGTATGTGGTTTAGGATTAAGATATGATTAGGATTGGGTTTCCTTGGTTGGTAATGGTCAGAAATAGCGCTCCTAGACTAGTTTTGACTTCGGTTGACCATTTTGACCAAAAGTCATCAAAAGTTAACCGAGAGTCAAACTTAGCCTATAAGTGACTAGATTTGACCGAAACCAAACCAGAGTTGACCAGTTGACTGAAAATCAACAGTTTGTCAATACTAGCCTAGTTTGACCTAGGGTTGACCCAGGGTTGACTCAGTGTTGACCAGAGTTGACCAGAGTTAAACTTTTTGACCAAAAGTCAACTGTAAGTCAACCCTTGACCCAGATTAACCTAGTTTGACTTTGATTGACTTCCTGTGACCATATTTGACCTTGGTTGTCCTAGTGTGACCTAGTTTAGCTTGGTGTGACTTAGTTTGACCTAGTTTTGACTTAGACTTGCCTATCATGACTAGATTAGCTTTTTTTTCATTGTTAAACCCTGTTTGACTTATAGTATCTCATTTTAGGTCTGTGATTACTCTGAGCATCTTTTCGCCTTATCAGCTCAGGACCACAGACGAGTTCATTCACTGATAGTTTTTATTGTCTTGATATCTGCTATATCCGATTCAGTTGTAGTGTCTTACTCGATTTTCAGTTATGATAGTTCACAGACTAGTATATGCTGGATCATGACATGAGATGTTATTCCTGGATTTCTTTGGTATATTGGTATGCGATATTTCATGTTTCGTGTACTTATATAGACATCAATTTTGGAGTGGGCTGGCCCCCTGCTTTTGAATTCCGTGTCATGACATGTCATGTCCAGATCCATTATACTATTCGGAGGTGGAGAATTATTAGGGGCTATGTGATCAAAGCCCCATGACACTATATTCATGTGCTTGCGCCACTCTCACCTCACGTAGGGTGTAGAAGATCTTATTCATGTGCTCGTTATCCAGGTTGGCCGGCATGACCCTTTTCAGATTTCTATGTGATTGTCGGGCTAAGTGGATAGCCTGATTATGTTTCCCAAGCCGATCACATAACGCTCTAATATTCAAGTCACATTTTTATATTTATTTATCATAGGAGGCTAAGTTCTGTTCGGGAGGGGTTACAACCCCGGTCCTTATTTGGTTTAAGGGTTGTAACTCGGCTTCCGAATAGTTCCTAAGTCATCCTATATATATATATATATATTTTTGTTCTACTCAGTACTACGATCCAGCTTTGTTTTAGACTGTAGTAGCTTATATTTATATTTCTGTGTCTCTGAGGTGTTGTGTATAGCTTTGGGCTTGTGTGGATCTTGAGCTTATTTCCTATTTTCATCTATCGTATTTCCTTTCCATGCTACCTACCTTAGTTTTATTTTGTGATTGAGACTGTATTGCTATGTCACCTCCATTCGGAGTATATACTGTACAGGTACCTTTATACTATTTTAGTCGTAGTATTTACAGACCTTATTTACAGTATTCTACCGTCGATTCTGTGGTGTAGGCTGGACGTAACCACGTGCTCGTGCCCCTCATCAGGGTGCGGGTCGTGACAAGCCCGGATTGTCTCTCGGTGTTTGGTTTGCCAACAAGTTAAAGCTGAACATCAGAGACCGGCTGGACTTCTTCAACCCTTGCCGATTCCAGAATGGAAGTGGGAGCATATAACCATGGATTTCATGAATGGGTTACCTAGGTCCCCGGCCGGTAGAGATTGTATTTGGGTTATTATAGATAGGCTCACAAAGGTGGCTCACTTTCTTCCATTCATAGTTGATCAGTCGACGGCTCAGCTAGCAGAGATGTACCTCAGGCAAATCATCGGATTTTATTATGTACCGGCCAGTATCACCCCAGACAGGGATTCAAGATTTACGTCGCACTTTTGGTATAGTATACAAGAGAGTTTGGGAACCCACCTCCAGTTCAGCTCAGCTTATCATTCGTAGACAGATGGTCAGTCAGAGCGCACCATACGAAGCATGGAAGATATGTTAAGATCTTATACACTCAACTTCGGTGGTTTGTGGAAAGATCACCTGCATCTGGTGGAATTCTCGTATAACAACAGTTTCTAGGCCAGTATCCAGATGGCACCGTTCGAGGCACTTTATGGTAGGAAGTACAGATACTCGCTAGCGTGGGACGATGTTAGAGAGAGGCAGATGCTCGGTCCGAAAATGTTAACTCAGACAGTTGAGGTGGTCAGAAAAGTCAGAGATCATCTTCGAGTTGGACAAGATCGCCAGTGTCATTGGGCCGATTCTTATCGTTGTCCCCTTGAGTTTTCTGTCGGCTACCATGTATTCTTGAGGATCTCGCCTACCCGTAGCGTCATTCGTTTTGGCGTGCGAAGAAAGCTTAGTCCTAGGTATATAGGACCGTTCGACATTCTAGAGCGAGTAGGAGATGTGTTATATCGTCTCGTTCTTTCATCATCGTTACGTGAGGTACATGATGTCTTCCATGTATCCCAATTGTGATGATATACCCCGAATCCAAGTCATGTCCTTGATCATTCAGAATTGGTTGTTGGTACCAACCTTTCGTATGAGGAAAGACCCGTGTCCATATTGGACCGAAGAGAGAAGATACTTAAGAACAAGACTATCAAGTTAGTCCGTGTTGCTTGGGTTCATCACTCTTTGGGTGAGTCAACATAGGAGCGTGAGGATGATATCTGATCGCGATATCCCGACTTGTTTGACTTTTAAGGTATAATGTCCTTCTTGTGCCTTATACTCTCAATTCCTTGCTTAAATGAATGATTGCATGGTAGACTGCTTAGTATAGCTTGTCTGTGATTAGTATAGCTTATTCTTGCCTCTCTGTCTCTTAATTAAATTCCGATGACGGAATTCTTTTAAGGTGGGTAGAGTTATAACGTCTGTAGTTTGTATTACGTATTTTGTTTTACGTGTACGTAATCTCGGCCTTATATATAGACTTGTCCTGATAGCCTTGGGTTCTGTAATGGCATTAGTTAGTTAGTATTTCATAGTTCTGGCATGCATCGGGTTCGGTTGGGTTCGACCTGGTTGGTTCGGTTTTGGTTGGAATGCAAACCCCAACCTACCACCCTCCATTATTTATTAACCCCCAACAACCCTTCTCTCTCTCTTCATTCATTACACATTTACTTCTCTGCTTTTTCCTTGTCTCCTTCTCCATCGAGCACCCAGTAGGCAAGCGCAACTTGCTTCATGGAGGAACTCAAATTTTGTTGTTCTATTGTCTTCCTCACGAGATTCTAAGACACTTTAGTATTTAGCATTTTCGAATTTCATGGCTTATTTCTTGTAGAACAAAGTTTTAGCATTTTGGATCTTCATGGTTTCGATCTTCTAAAACTTGGTTGTTTCCGAAATGGTGAGTTCCATGTAGTAGGGATTTCAATTTTACGCAAGTTTGGCTCTTGAATGGTTGGATTTCATCGAGACTTGACCGAGATGGGGCTTGCTTGAGTTCGGAAGCTTTTATGCCTGCTTGTTTGGCCGTGGGGAGAAGATGAAGTTTTACGCACACGTTCTAACGTGTTAGCGTAGTGTTTAGCCTTTACGCCCATATTTTACGTGACAGCGTATTATTCAGCCTTTTACGCACACACATTTGCGTGCTAGCGTACTCCGTTCTATGTCGAGTTCATCCGAATTTTACGCTCGGGGCCCACCCGTTCGCGTAAAATTGTGCTCGCATAAAACCCTGGCTCGAGCAGACTCTCGCGTGCGTAAAGTCTTGCTCGAGTGTTTCCTCGCGTAGAGCTTGCTCGCGTAGAGTTACACTCGTGTGGAGCCTCGCTTGCCTACGGCTTGCTCGCGTAAAACCCTTGCTCGCGTAAAACCCTACCCACATGCACCCTTGCTCGCGTAGAGCTATCTCACCTTGCTCTTGCTAGCGTAAGCCACTTTACGCTTGAGGCCCCTTGGCCTAGCGTAGAGGTACGCGCGTAGAGACTTTGAGTCCCTATGGCGTACATCTTAACCCCTTTTTTATGAACATGATAATCACAAATTTATTTAATATGTTTGAAATGATAATTGTACATGACATGGTATGAAGTAGACATGACATAACATGATATGACAATCAAGCATGATGGGAACTATTGAAAGCTGTTACGACGACTATTATGGCATGACAAGAATGACATGACAAGAGTGAATAGCCTGGACACCGTGGACGATTGTGTTTGTACAATTAAACCAGTATGGTCTTGCATCATGTCTAGGGCAGGGACCCCTGAGTACCACGGTCAGGGGTACCTACTTAAACTAATTAAGGCTAATAACTAGATTAATCCAGTAGTCATAAAGAGATTTCCCAGCTACAGGTAATCCCCTTATCTGGGCGCCCCATCATGGGATCTGTAGCCTGCCGTCGAGTATGGCACATTTCCAGGACACTGTCAGGTGTTGCACCCTTCAAGCTACTTAAGGGTACATGTGTTCTTTGGACAATGTACCCACATGAATTCAACCCCTAATTTGTGTTCGGATAGCCTGGATGGTCTGCAGGGCTTGTGGCTGTGGAATAATCTTATTGTATCTTGTTAGTAATTAGGCCTGTGATAACCCTAGTTAGTTAAAGTATCAAGCCGTACTCATTGCTTAGCCGTGATCTGATTGGATGGAGTCTAAACCAGTCTAGTCTTGTCCTGATCCTGTACAAGATTGTTACATGACCTAAATGCTTGTGCTTTACTTTATCGATGAATGGTGGAAAACAAAGTTCCGTTCAGATGAAGGGTTACAACCCCGGTCCTTATTTGGTTTAAGGGTTGTAACTTGGTTATCTGAATAGTCCCATAGTTATCTTATCGTATATCATCATGATTGACCATATCTCCAGTTTTATTTAATATGTTTTGTGCTAATTACTGGTTTTAGTTCTTAAGTGAAGCCTCCTTTGTGGCACTTGCTCTTTCTGGGATCTGACCCAGCTGGTTTTGCATGACCAGATACCGGAGTAGCACCAGAGGATCTTCCTATCTTCCAGCCAGATGGTGACCACCAGGCGTAACCCTGGCAACGAGTGAGTTTTATTTTGCTCTCCCACTCTATTATAAAAATATTCTTTTGAGGCGTTTAGCCGACAAGCACGTGTTAGCTCGATTGCACCTTTACTTATTGCCTGCCTACAGGCTGTAGCATGATTAACAAATCCTAGGGTTGATCATGTATGACTGAACTCTTGCTAGTCATCATATTTTGTATGACTAGCTTCATGATCATCCAAATATGTAATGTATGGGACGCCTTACTATTGTATATTTGGTGCTCTGACATCTTGTAACTGCTATTACTTGCTTGAGATTGAGACAATAGGCTTGTTCATGACCATAAGAGACCGATGGCTTGTAGTTTATCCCACATGTATCTAGACAGCCGTGAACGTATAGTGAGGTGGGTTGCACTTCAATATACGTAGCTGGCTATGTCTGCCCCCACTCTCCAGTATTCTGGTTCTGGGGCATTACATGACGTGGAAGCATGCTTTGGTGCACGACTGCTCGTGGAGACTGACGTGGACGTATGCTTCGATGCACGATTGATCGTGGGTTTTGTCACGACCCGCACCCACCGTAAGGGTACGAGTACGTAACAGCGCCCAGCCTACGCCGTAGTGTCGGCGGTAGAACGCTGTTCTAGGTTATGAACTATAACTAACTAACATGAAAATACTCTCCAAAAGGAGGCCAACACAGAGGTACAACTCAATCACAATCTAGAGATAGAATATGGTATGATAAAATAGATAAGAGAATCCTCAACTGAGGTACAACAGAAATAAACTACAAGTATCAACATCTAAAATATACAACTCAGAAAATAAGACAACAGCTAAAACATGGAAAGAAATAGTCTAAGCTATATACACTAAGCTAGGGTATCATCCTCAGCAACTGCCTGAACCTCCCCAGGGGTCCAGGTCGCGAGTGTCATCTAGACAAGCTCCAAGGTAAGGGGTGCAGGGTTCCTCATCATCCTCTGTAAAATTTTCAACAGGTCCAGTCAGGACGGGAGCGAGCACAGTACATCTCAACAGTTCATAGCAGGTTAGAAAATATAATCATGCAGTAAAGTAAGATATAGATACGGAAGAAAATACAGTATGTAAACAGAGAGAGAACTGTAATAGAAATATCTACTATATGTAGAGAGCTACCAGTGACTAGTGATTTAGAGCACAAAGTCGACATGTGAACGGCTTGATTGTACATGGCTATACTAAAGAGGCGTACATGGCTATTCTACTTTGGAATTGTTCACATGGCTAATTATACTCCCCCGTACCCCCAACTAATACACAAGGATCCAAATAGGTTATGTTATGATTCTATGTAACAGCCCCCGAAGGGTAGTAGACCCCGAAGGTGATAGACCCCGAAGGTAATAGACCCCGAAGGTGATAGACCCCGAAGGTAATTGACCCCGAAGGTAATAGACCCCGAAGGTAATACATAGTAGTCCCAAAAATGGGGATTCTGATAGACCCAATAAATGGGATAAGGATTCAAAGAAGACTCTGTAATCATATGAGTATATGTCACAAGTGATCAAAGAACCAAAGAAGCATATGATACGCTATGTAAGTGAAACGCACAGAACATAGAGTACCCGATGCTCCCTGAAGGGATAACATCTCAAGAAGGGATCCATATAGTACTAATCTGTGTGACCAACGTGACAATATCAAGTAAAGTAATTTAATGCAGGAAATAATTCTAAGCAGGATATGAAATGATCAGAGAATGTATTCGCCTCGTATCTGAATGTCTGAAGTAAATATACTGTCCGAGATAAGATACCTGACTCCTAGTTAGAGCAACACAAGTCATAACAAGTCCAGAATTGTAATAAGATGCACTACTATGAGTCCTACATGAATCTAGGTCGATCTAGACCAAAGTCAACTCTTGGTCAACTCTGATCAACTATGCTAGTCAAACTAGGTCAAGTATGATCAAAATAGTCTAAACTCAACTAACTAGGTCTAACATGTCATTCTAGGCTCTATCAAGCCTATACTAGACAACACACATCATTCCAAGGCTATACAAGCCAAATAACAAACCACACATCAATATTATACATAAGAGAAGGAAACTAGCATGTAAGCTATGTGTGTGTATACATGAAGGTGTATAGCAAGAATGGTTCAAACACTAGCTAACTATACATGGCATCTAATGTATATTCCTACCCCTATATACATTCACATATATGCATATACTCATATATACATACATTTATACTTATATATAAACTCATATACATGGCATACATACATTATATAGATGCATACATTTATTCATTCATTAACATAATATACATGCACTCAATATAAACAGGAGAACTTGAAATGAAAGGGAAGAGAGGACTGATTATAGGGGTTTAGGACAGTTACAAATAGGTGTTAGGGACTGATATGGGAACTTGTATGGACAGGTATTTGGCATTGATTTAGGGGCTGCAAAGGACAACAATGTGGATAAGTGAGTGAAGATAATGTGTCAATGTGTGTGTGAGTGAAGACATGAGAGCATGTGTGAGTATGAGTGACAAGAGTGTGTACATTAATATAGGAAAACAGTGAAGTAACATTGTGTGTGAAAACAGGAATAGGAAACAGTGACATGGCATCATGTGTACAGTGTCAAATGGAAGGAAATCAGTGTAGCACAATTCCTGGAGAAAATCAGTGAGCTAACATGTGAGATTGTGTGAGTGTTACATGATATAAACTTGTGTGGGTGTGAGGGTAATTGGAAAAACAGGGCAAATACCAAACAGTGTATAAACTGTGGAATAGGAAAACAGTGTAGGATATATCATGAGGGTACACTAGTGATAGGAAACATGAATCAAATCAGTTTTAACATTGAACAATCCTTCAATTAACCAAGACACCCTTCCACACCAATTTGAATTCAACATGGCTAATCATTCAAATTAGTTTTAAAGGAAGAACCAATACTCAGGTAAGGAAGGGAAAACAATTCCCAGATTTTGGGATCATGTGACAGTTAACTCTCTAACCCATACTGAATTCAGTCACCAACAAAAATCAATACCATGAATAGAGAATTAGCATTCCATTTCAGTTTTAGGAAGAGAACATGACAGTTAAACAGGAAATGAAATCGATTCCCAGATTTTTGATGAGGAAAAGGAAACCAATCTCAGTTTTTTATACCCTAAAATAAATCTCAGAATTACATATGTTAATCATACAGTTCAAATAACTCATGTCAACACATAAAAATTAAGTAACAGTCCTTAAAATGATATTCTCAGTTTATAAATCCAACCCATCTCGAATTGATCCCAAAATCAACATACAAGTAGATAATACATAGATGAACATATTAGGGGTTTAATAACCTGCAATTAGCAGTGTAAATTAGGTTAAAAAGGCTACCAAAATTGGATTAAAAAATCTGGGACAAAACAGTGAGTATAAGCTGATACACAGGTTTCAAAAAAAATAGGGAATTTAAGATTTAACAATCAAAATCGAATTAAACTAATGAACTAATGGTTGGTAACATTAATACACAGGTATGGATTAAACATATCAATTTAAACATCATTTTAACGGTTAAAAAATTGGGAAGAACTATGGAATAACAGAACAAAATACTGTGTATCAGTGATGACAGTGTTCAAAAGGGGAAATCAAAATTTTGAATTCAAAATCACACCTAAATACCAAACAAGGGGTTGGTACTATGTGTCACACATTTGAGGGTACTATAGAGTATCCTCGTGTCCAAGAATTGGACACAAATTGTGTCCCAATCAAAATACAAACACAGACACTGACTGTGCACGAACAATCGTCGTACACACGTGCACGCATGTCCCCCGCATGACACAGGCCACGTGGTGACACGTGGCCTTGCATACACGTGCGCCAGGAGTAGAGCTACCCCTAGGACCGCCTGCACAGTATCCACGACACGTGTCGTGTCCGATACGAATGCGTATCAGTAAGCCGCTGTCGTGCGTGTGCACACAGTACGTAACCCGTGCGCGTGCGATATCTCCGCGTGTAGTGAACCATATGCTCCTAAATTTTGGGAGCATAGTGTCAGTGAGTGCCCCAACAACTCCACAAAATTTTGTGTCCCTACGTGTCCTACACAGTGAGTTATAGGACCCGAGATGCAGGACACTGTACGCTGTCCAGAACAGCAAGTTCGTGTCCCCGTGTGGACACGACACAGCACGAAAATCATAGGTCAAAGACACGAAATCAAACACTACACCTAGCACTACAAATTTATTCAAACACATTTTAAAAATAATAATAAAAACACAAGTGTGGTATTTCATCAAACACCTACACTACACATAGACACGTGTCCGATACAGGCACCAAACGGACATGAAACGACACAAATCCAATACCTACTGCTAGGGGACACCTACGGCTTCCTAATGATGCAAAAATAACAGAGTTCTATGGTGTGGATTTGAAATTACCTATGTGTATCAAAAGCTCCAAAAAGCTCCACAAAGAGGTGCTCCTCTTGATGGCCAAATTCCTCCAATGAGCTCCAAAGCCAAGAACACTTGGTACCAACAGAAAGTAGAGGAAATTTAGGACTCAATGCAATTTGTTTGGGTTAAAAAGGAATAAAAATGAATTTACTAGGATTTATGGAAGATGGAAAATACCTCTTTCTAAAACTTGGCAAGAAAACCTAATGGAGGCTAGCCCTAACTTTGGGGGGGGGGGGTTAAATACGATGGGGATGATCATAATGACCAGCCATGGGCTGATTAGAATTAGGGTTAGCTACTTGGGTGGGCCTATGGGCTTTAAGTCTCAAGTCATTAATCATGACTTATGAAGTCATAAGCCATATTAGTCAAATCAACTCCAAATCTCTCCAAACAAGTTCCAATGGCTTAGCCCTCACTAAATTAGGTCAAACCAAGTTTAATTAACCTAACCAAGTGGTCTTAACCTAGGTCAGTCACTAGGTTAGTCTCCTAGTCAACACTAGTCAACCCTCATTCAAACAATTCCAAAATAAATTCCAAAAATTCCCATAAATTCAAATAAATTATAATAAATCCAAATAACCCTGAAATGTCAAAAATATCCTAATCACATGGCTAGGCTCTATGGTAGGCAGTCTCTACTGTTCACTAGCACAACACCAAAATCACAAGTCATGAATTTAAGTAGTTTAAAATTAATTAAAAATCATTAAAAATCATATTAAAATTTTAAATACCATAATTAAATAAATTAAATACAAAATTTTAAAATTACCCTCATTTGGAAAACTGGGTGTTACAATTCTACCCACCTTATAAAAATTTTGTCCTCAAAATTAAGATGGTAGCAGGCCTTCTAGGTCAAACACCCCACAAACAAAGTCTCAAACATACCGTCAGATAATCATATGCGTCTGTCCAAATCATGATACTCAGAATCTTCGTCGTGCTAGTGAGCAAGGCTACGTTAATCACAGAGTCCTCGACTAAGGCACATACCTCTAGAATCATGGTATTTAAAATTTTTGCATTGCCGCATGCTTGGCAGCGAAAACCTTAAATTCCCACACCCGAGAAATACGTCCTAAATCTGACTATATGTCCTCACTATGCCAGCTAAACACGACTATCGAAGATTCCAGATTCCATAACTGGGTGACCTAGCCCATATGATTTATCTCAGAAGAAATCAAACATAACACAAGAACAACAGGACAAAATTGATAAATCAACAAGGAACAGAAGGAATCGAAATTTCAAGGCAGTTATAAGAGGCAATTGCAGAATTTGATTCAAAAGAACGGAACCTGTAACTAGATCTCCAACGGCCTAGGCATCCTCGACTATCCTGGCGAAAGCTCGCCCTTGCTGACCTTCCCTGGCCTGCTGCTGATGCTGCATGTACCTCTGCTGCTGAGTCGGTAAGGGTAATCCCCTCTGCTGGCCTACCGGGGCCCTAGCTCCTGCTCCCTGAACTGTTTGTCCCGATGATTCGGGACACTCTCTTAGACGATGATCGGATCCTCCGCAAAGCAAACATTTGCCCAGCCTCTTCCGGTATTCGCCCCAATCGTGCCCTGGTCTCTTGCAAAAAGGGCAAATGATAACAAGCTGCTGTCCCGGGGTCTGCTGCTGCCTCTGCGGCTGTTGCGCCTGCTGAAAGGGTACATGGTCTTGAAACTGCCACTGCTGAAAGTAGACCCTCGGCTGCTGGTACTGCTGCTGAAACTGTAGAAGTAGCATTTGCTGCTGAAACTGTAGGGGTGGCATCTGCTGCTGAAACTGTGGCTGAATCTGCAAGTGGGGCATCTGATGCGGATACTGCTGCTGAATCTGCAGATGGGGCATCTGATGCGGATACTGCCGCTGAATCTGCAGGTGGGGCCTCTTGGCCGAGCCCGTACTGCCACTAGCTCCCTGAGTGTCTCGTATCCTCTTCTCCTTCAGCCCAAGATCGTCCTCCGCTGTCATGGCTCATACCAGAATCTGCTCGAAAGTGGCGTCACGGCCGCTCTTGGTATAAGACTTGATCTCCTTGATCAAACCCCTACGAAACCTTCTCGCCTTCCCGACCTCGGTAAGGTCCTCGATGAATCTGCTCAAACGGCTGAACTCTCCAGCGTACTCCTCAACGGTCTGGTTCCCCTGAACCAAACTCTCGAACTGCGCCTCCAAAGTACGGAGTACGGTATCGGGAAAGAATTTCTCCTTGAATAGTTTCTTGAACGCTGCCCAAGTCTGACCGGCTGTACCAATCCTCGGGTACGCCTGGTACCAGGTACGGGCTAAGTCCTACATCTGACTGGCGGCTGCCTCGATCTGTAATCCTGCTGGTATCTGTGCCAATCGGAATATCTCCTCAATGTGCTCTATCCAATCGTCAGCGTATATGATGTCCTCTGTACCCTTGAAGTCTCGGGGTCCCATCTTCTTGAAAGAATGGATGTCTGGAGTCCTCGGCTGATGCGGCTACATCTGGCCTCCCTGTGGCTGAGCGGCTACCAGCTCCACTGTCGTCCTGACCAACTGGTGAGTATCTTGTATGCTCTGTCGGATATCAGCAGACTGGCTCTACTGAATCTGTTGTTAAAACTCCATGAATCGTTGGAAGAGGGTAAACATCTGAGCCGCATCTACTGTCCCTGAAGGTAACTGCTGCTGGTACATATCTGGGACGACGGGAGAAGACCTCTGGACAGGTGGAGGTGCACTCCCAAAAGCTGCAGAAGCTCCTATATGAGCAGAGATAGGGGGTGCTGTGGTTCCAGCATCCACAATCAGGCGAGGGGTGGTAGGCCTCTCACCAGCGTCTGCTGGGCCAGAGTGATGCGATCGTATCTCAATCACCATCCTGGAGACAGATCAAACAAGGAATCAATACTGGGATAGAATCGATAATTCAAGGGAGGACAGTTATTCAAGGAAGTATCAAGAATTTAGATGGCAGGAATCCAGTTAAGAGTTTTTCCTAATGTGATTGAATACCTCAAATAAATCCTAATCCTACTGCAGGCTGTAGTGGTACTCTAGTTCGAATACCACTACATAAACTCGACCTGCATGGGCCACCACTAAAAATGTGTCAAGACCCGCACCCACCGTAAGGGTACGAGTACGTAACAGCGCCCAGCCTACGCCATAATGTCGGCGGTAGAACGCTGTTCTAGGTCATGAACTATAACTAACTAACATGAAAATACTCTCCAAAAGGAGGCCAACACAGAGGTACAACTCAATCACAATCTAGAGATAGAATGTGGTACGATAAAATAGATAAGAGAATCCTCAATCGAGGTACAACAGAAATAAACTACAAGTCTCAACATCTAAAATATACAACTCATAAAATAAGACAACAGCTAAAACATGGAAAGAAATAGTCTAAGCTATCTACACTAAGCAAGGGTATCATCCTCAGCAGCTGCCTGAACCTCCCTAGTGGGTCGTGAGTGTCATCTAGGCAAGCTCCAAGGTAAGGGGTGCAGGGCTCGTCATCATCCTCTATAAATTTTCAACAGGTCCAGTCAGGACGGGAGCGAGCACAGTACATCTCAACAGTTCATAGCAGGTTAGAAAATATAATCATGCAGTAAAGTAAGATATAGATACTGAAGGAAATGCAGTATGTAAACAGAGAGAGAACTGTAATAGAAATATCTACTATAAGTAGAGAGCTACTAGTGACTAGTGATTTAGAGCACAAAGTCGACATGTGAACGGCTTGATTGTACATGGCTATACTAAAGAGGCGTACATGGCTATTCTACTTTGGAACTGTTCACATGGCTAATTATACTCCCCCGTACCCCCAACTAATACACAAGGATCCAAACAGGTTATGTTATGATTCTATGTAACAGCCCCCGAAGGGTAGTAGACCCCGAAGGTGATAGACCCCGAAGGTGATAGACCCCGAAGGTAATAGACCCCGAAGGTAATACATAGTAGTCCCAAAAATGGGGATTCTGATAGACCCAATAAATGGGATAAGGATTCAAAGAAGACTCTGTGATCATATGAGTATATGTCACAAGTGATCAAAGAACCAAAGAAGCATATGATACGCTATGTAAGTAAAACACACAGAACATAGAGTACCCGATGCTCCCTGAAGGGATAACATCTCAAGAAGGTATCCATATAGTACTAATCCGTGTGACCAACGTGACAGTATCAAGTAAAGTAATTTAATGTAGGAAATAATTCTAAGCAGGATATGAAATGATCAGAGAATGTACTCGCCTCGTATCTGAATGTCTGAAGTAAATGTACTGTCCGAGATGAGATACCTGACTCCTAGTAAGAGCAACACAAGTCACAACAAGTCCAGAATGGTAATAAGATGCACTACTATGAGTCCTACATGAATCTAGGTCGATCTAGACCAAAGTCAACTCTTGGTCAACTCTGATCAACTATGCTAGTCAAACTAGGTCAAGTATGGTCAAAATAGTCTAAACTCAACTAACTAGGTCTAACAAGTCATTCTAGGCTCTATCAAGCCTATACTAGACAACATACATCATTCCAAGGCTATACAAGCCAAACAACAAACCACACAACAATATTATACATAAGAGAAGAAAACTAGCATGTAAGCTATGTGTGTGTATACATGAAGGTGTATAGCAAGAATGGTTCAAACACTAGCTAACTATACATGGCATCTAATGTATATTCCAACCCCTATATACATTCATATATATGCATATACTCATATATACATACATTTATACTTATATATAAACTCATATACATGGCATACATACATTATATAGATGCATACATTTATTCATTCATTAACATAATATACATGCACTCAATATAAATAGGAGAACTTGAAATAAAAGGGAAGGAGGGACTGATTATAGGGGTTTAGGACAGTTACAAAAAGGTGTTAGGGACAGATATGAGAACTTGTATGGACATGTATTTGGCATTGATTTAGGGGCTGCAAAGGACAGCAATGTGGATAAGTGAGTGAACATAATGTGTCAATGTGTGTGTGAGTGAAAACATGAGAGCATGTGTGAGTATGAGTGACAAGAGTGTGTATATTAATATAGAAAAACAATAAAGTAATATTGTGTGTGAAAACATGAATAGGAAACAGTGACATGGCATCATGTGTACAGTATCAAATGGAAGGAAATCAGTGTAGCACAATTCCTAGAGAAAATTAGTGAGCTAACATGTGAGATTGTGTGAGTGTTACATGATATAAACTTGTGTGGGTGTGAGGGTAATTGGGAAAACAGGGCAAATACCAAACAGTGTATAAACTGTGGAATAGGAAAACAGTGTAGGATATATCATGAGGGTACACTAGTGATAGAAAACATGAATCAAATCAGTTTTAACATTGAACAATCCTTCAATTAACCAAGACACCCTTCTACACCAATTTGAATTCAACATGGCTAATCATTCAAATTAGTTTTAAAGGAAGAACCAATACTCAGGTAAGGAAGGGAAAACAATTCCCAGATTTTGGGATCATATGACAGTTAACTCTCTAACCCATATTGAATTCAGTCACCAACAAAAATCAATACCATGAATAGAGAATTAGCATTCCATTTCAGTTTTAGGAAGAGAACATGACAGTTAAACAGGAAATGAAATCGATTCTCAGATTTTTGATGAGGAAAAGAAAACCAATCTCAGTTTTTTTATACCCTAAAATAAATCTCAGAATTACAAATGTTAATCATATAGTTCAAATAACTCATGTCAACACATAAAAAATCAAGTAACAGTCCTTAAAATGATATTCTCAGTTTATGAATCCAACCCATCTCGAATTGACCCCAAAATCAACATACAAGTAGATAATACATAGATGAACATATTAGGGGTTTAATAACCTGTAATTAGCAGTGTAAATTAGGTTAAAAAGGCTGCCAAAATTGGATTCGAAAATCTGGGACAAAACAGTGAGTATAAGCTGATACACAGGTTTCAGGAAAAATAGGGAATTTAAGATTTAACAATCAAAATCGAATTAAACTAATGAACTAATGGTTGGTAACATTAATACACATGTATGGATTAAACATATCAATTTAAACATCATTTTAACGGTTAAAAAATTGGGAAGAACTATGGAATAACAGAACAAAACACTGTGTATCAGTGATGACAGTGTTCAAAAGGGGAAATCAAAATTTTGAATTCAAAATCACACCTAAATACCAAACAAGGGTTTGGTACTATGTGTCAGACATTTGAGGGTACTATAGAGTGTCCTCGTGTCCAAGAATTGGACACAAATTGTGTCCCAATCAAAATACAAACACAGATACTGACTGTGCACGAACAATCATCGTGCACACGTGCACGCATATCCCGCGCGTGACACAGGCCACATGGTGACACGTGGCCTTCCATACACGTGCGCCAGGGGTAGAGCTACCCCTAGGACCGCCTGCACAGTATCCACGACACGTGTCGTGTCCGATACAAATGCGTATCAGTAAGCCGCTATCGTGCGTGTGCACACAGTGCGTGACCCGTGCGCGTGCGATATAGGAGTGCCCCAACAACTCCATAAAATTTCGTGTCAGTGAGTTATAGGACCCGAAATGCAGGATACTGCACGATGTCCAGAACAGCAAGTTCGTGTCCCCGTGTGGACACGACACAGCATGAAAATCATAGGTCAAAGACAAGAAATCAAACACGACACCTAGCACTACAAATTCATTCAAACACATTTTAAAAATAATAATAAAAATACGAGTGTGGTATTTCATCAAACACATACACTACACATAGACACGTGTCCGATACGGGCACCAAACGGACATGAAACGACACAAATCCAATACCTACTGCTAGGGGACACCTACGGCTTCCTAATGATGCAAAAATAATAGAGTTCTATGGTGTGGATTTGAAATTACCTATGTGTATCAAAAGCTCCAAAAAGCTCCACAAAGAGGTGCTCCTCTTGATGGCCAAATTCCTCCAATGAGCTCCAAAGCCAAGAACACTTGGTACCAACAGAAAGTAGAGGAAATTTAGGACTCAATGCAATTTGTTTGGGTTAAAAAGGAATAAAAATGAATTTACTAGGATTTATGGAAGATGGGAAATACCTCTTTCTAAAACTTGGCAAGAAAACCTAATGGAGGCTAGCCATAACTTTGGAGGGGGAGGGGGTTAAATAGGATGGGGATGATCATAATGACCAGCCATGGGCTGATTAGAATTCGGGTTAGCTACTTGGGTGGGCCTATGGGCTTTAAGTCTCAAGTCATTAATCATGACTTATGAAGTCATAAGCCATATTAGTCAAATCAACTCCAAATCTCTCCAAACAAGTTCCAATGGCTTAGCCCTCACTAAATTAGGTTAAACCAAGTTTACTTAACCTAACCAAGTGGTCTTAACCTAGGCCAGTCACTAGGTTAGTCTCCTAGTCAACACTAGTCAACCCTCATTCAAACAATTCCAAAATAAATTCTAAAAATTCCCATAAATTCAAATAAATTATAATAAATCCAAATAACCCTAAAATGTCAAAAATATCCTAATCACATGGCTAGGCTCTATGGTAGGCAGTCTCTACTGTTCACTAGCACAACACCAAAATCACAAGTCATGAATTTAAGTAGTTTAAAATTAATTAAAAATCATTAAAAATCATATTAAAATTTTAAATACCATAATTAAATAAATTAAATACAAAATTTTAAAATTACCCTCATCTGGAAAACTGGGTGTTACAGGTTTGACCGAGTAGGGGGCTGTTTTGGCTTGGGCGCGTACCCTGAAACAGGGCTATGCGCCCCCCTGAAGGAGCCTAAAGTGAGCGCATAGCTCGCTCTGGTGACGGGCGCATATGGCTTCACTAGTGACTTGTGCACATATGACTTCTCTGGTGACTAGGGCGAATATGACTGTTCTGGCTTGGGCGCATATGACTGCTTGGGTGCATGGTTGTCAAATCTGTTAAAATTTTCATGCTTCTACACGATATATCTTAGAAAACAGTTTGAGAATACAATTGTGAAAAGGAACTGTTGAAGATATAATTAAGACACGAAGACAATATAAGAGAACGACTAATATTAAGACAAACTTCTAGATAATATGTCAACACGAATTAAGTCATGTGTACTGTGTGTTTTAGAATACAAGTGTTCAGCATGTAGATGGGTTAGAACATCCGGTAGTCGGTACATGAGGTGCAACGACTGCTATCAACATTGACATTGGGAAAAATTTGTACATTACGTAGACCACAGGCATACTAGTTGTATTCCCCCTCCCGACTCTCTCACAATTAAACATGATCACTTTAACATTAACTTTAAATTTAAACATTGAACATTGAACATTGAACATTAAACATTGGACATTTAATGAAAGCATTAAGTGAACATGTATGTCATGATAACAAGTATAACTCTCGTGCACTAATGGTATAAAAGATAACACTAACAGTTGTAAGGAAAAGAACAAAATGCAGCATAAAATAAATGCAACATAGATCATAGTGATACTTGCCTTACTCCGAAAAAGTTTGAATTCGTGACTCACGACGTTGTCCGATCTACCCCGACACATAAATGATCATAAGTTAGATATAAAATCCCACTCTAAAAACCCTAAAAAGTAGCTAATGGTTTAACATAACTAATTCTATTTAAATCTAGAATAAATCATCTAAAATTGTAATCTAATCTAATATAATTCTTAAATAAAAATAAAACAATAGTTTTTGGCCCTGGAAAGTCATGGCTTCCAATCCGGAAATCGTGGCACGCAAATCAAGACACATTATTGACTATGTAGTCAAACAATACAAACTCTATGACTTGATTGTGCACCCTAGTAGATTTTAATACCATGACTGCACTGGAATCGATCGTGCCACAAAATCATGCTTTGGTCAAAAGATATCGCCATTATGGCTAACCGTGACCAAATAGATGATTCGTCGGCCAAAACTGAGTTCTCTGAATTAATTAAAATATTAGATTAACTATTAATTTCTAAAAAAAATATATGTCGTAGATCTTTGTGTTATCTTTGAAAAACTTCAAACGGTTTGTGATTTCCCAGTGCTCCCAAAATCTTGAAAACACCAAAACGTGTCAAATTTCGGACAACTGTTACTCTACAAATTTTCTAGAAATTTAGGTTCAGAATTTATGAAAACTAATTATATATTCAGAAACCTAACCTTAATACGCTTCCGATAAAAAAACCGGAGCACGAAAAGCATATCTGGATTGGCGGGAATGGCCTCGTGAAGTTGGAAGATCTCCAAGATCAAACCATAAAGGAGGTTGGAATGATAAACTAGAGTTTTTGGATATATATATATATATATATATATATATATATATATATATAGAGTAGAGAGAGGCGGTGGGATGAGTAGATGGGCACCGACAGGTGGGCCAAGGGGTGGTTGATTGGGCTGCTAATTGTATAATTGATTATTTTAATTACAAAAAATTATTAAAAATTTATTTTAACTCCAAATAAATCCAAAAAAATTACAAAAAAATCTAAAAAATTCCTAAAAAATTCTAGAAACTATTTTTTAGGTGTCTACAGCCTAAATAAAAAGTTTAGCATTAAAATATCTTCGTGTGATCCCACAGTAAATCCCAAAAGCCTATGAAAAAATAAATTCTATAGGTTTTTATTATTAAAAAATTCCCAAAAAAATTCTAAAAAAATATTAGAAATTTATATAAAATATTTATATCTATCTAGAACTTAAATAAAAATATTCAATCCAAAATACCCCTCGTGTAACCCTGCAAAAATTCCTGCAAAAATCCCTAGTGTTTTCTATTTATTCAATTATTAATAAAAATAGAAATTTTGGTAGTGGATGCTACACTGAGGACTCGTGCAACAGTTCATTGATTCATATTGAAGCTATCAATTTATTGGAGAAAAAAGCGTCGAAGGAAGAAGTATCAGCTACTCACTTTGATTGTTTGATTAAAGCGAGAGACCGGTTGGTTGCGCCAGACGACGCCTAAGCGATCACCTGAAATCGCATATGCAACTGATTAGAACATTGTCTTATTCAATGCGTTTGATATGAAATATGAAGTTCAAAGAACGCAAGCCACGAAAAATATTAAAAACCTCCACGAAAATGCATTCAGAAAATCCAAAGCCAACGAAGCAAGTGCGGCACAAAAAAATAGAGCAACGGAAGGTCTCTTCCGACTCAGCGTTAGACTCCATCCTCGAGGAGTAACCCGCTGTATATGGAACTTGATTCCGAAGAAACCATTCCATAACGAGGAAAGGATCTTAATTCAGTCGGTCCCGTTCAATCAATTTAATCGATCTCGATCAATCGGTTTCGACTAAATTGATAGGGACAGTGTTTCTTTTTTGCGCACTCTCTGGACGGGTAACGGGACACGATGTAGGGACGAGACACTACACCATAACCAACTAAGAAAGAGTTTCATCCTCAAAACATAAGAAGAGAACCTACCTCTAAGAAAATAATGAAGAAAACCTATCCTTCAACTCTGACTCGAGTTCCCAAGTCGACTCCTCGACCAAATGATTCCTCCATAGTATGCGGACGAGAGGGATCGCTCGATTTCAAAGCAGCTTATCCTTGCACTCTAAGACTTGGACCGGTTCTTCCACATATGATAAGTCTGCCTTCAGATCTATCTGACCGAGATCTACCACATGGCTCAGATCGTATATGTACTTCTGCAGCTGAAAGATGTAGAAGACATCGTGCACATCTGACAGTACTGGCAACAATACAATTTGGTAAGCTACTATGGTGACTCGCTTCAAAATTTTGAAATAACCCACAAATCGTGGACTAAGCTTGCCTTTGGCTCCGAATCTGGTGACTCCTCGTATGGGCATTACCTTCAGAAATACATGATCGCCGTCTAAGAACTCAAAGGATTTTCGGTGGTTGTCGGCGTAGCTCTTCTACGAACTTTGTATCATGCCCCACGACCAGAATACTAGAGAGCGGGGGCAGACACAGCCAGTTACGTATATAGAAGTGTAATCCACCTCGATATATGGTCACGGCTGTCTAGATACATGACAGTTTATATACAAGCCATCAGTCTCTTATGGTCAAGGACAAGCCTAGTGTCTCAATCTCAAGCAAGTAATAATAGTTACAAGATGTTAGACCATCAGATAATCAATATTAAGGCGTCCCATACATTTCATATACAGATGATCATGACGCTAGTCGTACAAAATACGAGGACTAGTAAGAGTTTCAGTCATACATGATCAACCCTAGGATTTGTTAATCATGTTACAGCCCGTAAGCAGACAAGAAATATAAGTATTCAATACGAGCTAACACTTTTTCGGCTGCTAAATGCCTCAAAAGAATAATTTTACAATAGAGCGGGAGAGAAAAATTAAATCCACTCGTTGCCAGGGTTTCTTCTAGTGTTCACCATCTGGAAGGAAGACCGGAAGATCCTCGGGAGCTGCTCCGAAATATGGCCATACAAAACCAGCTGGGTCAGACCCCAGAAAGAACAAATGCTACAAGGGAAGCTTCACTTAGGAATTAAAACCAACAAGTTAGAATACAAAGCATAATAATAGCAAAAAAAACTGGAGGCATGAAAGTATGGTGATAAACGATAAGATAACTATAGAACTATTACGCTAAACAAGTTATAACCCGTAAACCATACAAGGATCGGGGTTGTAACCCTTTGCCTGAACATAACTTAGTCTCTAACCAATTATCGACAAGTAAGCATAAACTGTAAAATGTCCCGAAGTAACCATGTACTGGCATGGTCTAGACAATACTAGACTCCATCCATCAATCATGGCCAAGCAATGAGTACGGCTTGATACTTTAACTAACTAGGGTTATCACAAGCCTACTTACTAACAAGATGCAATGAGATGTTCCAATAGTCACAAGCACTGCAGCTATCCAGTTATCCTTCTGCAGGTTAAAAGTTGTATTAGGTGGATACATCGCCCAGGAGGCAAATGTATCACATGGTGACTTGGGGGTGCAACACATGATAGTGTGCTGGAAATGTGCCCTACTCGACGGCAGGCTACAAGTCCATTTAAAGCGCCTAAATAACAAGATTGCCTGTGACTAGAAAATCTCTTTATGAACTTCTTGATCAATCTAGTCATTAACCTAGTCAGATTTAGTATGAATCCCTGACCGTGGTAACCAGGGATCCATGTCCTAGATGTGATGCAACAAGACTGGTAGCTTATACAAGCATATTCAAGAACAATCACCCACGGTGTCAAGACGAGTTATTAATTAACATGTCAAGATAGCTGTCGCAACAATATTAAAGATTACAGGTTAGGTTACTTATCATGTCAAGAGTGCGTCACGATGGACCACCATACAAAATTATCATGTCAAGTTACTTGTCAAGAGTGCACCGCGACGGGTCACTATCAAGAGTTATCATATAAAGGTTACTTGTTAAGAGTGCGCCACAATGGACCACTATCATGTCATGTTACTTGTTACTTGTTTAGGGTGCGCCACAACGGGCCACCATCGTATTCTATCCTTACATTATCATGAATGAGAGAAACTTGTATAAAATAGCTAATAACATACTCTTGAAGCCAAGGAAAAGATCTACAACTTTCATGTTAGGAGTTGGGAGAAATTTTGGCCACAATACAGCCAAATAGGACATAAAATAGCCAAAAACAACCAAAATAGGCACTATGCAAGTCATGTAACACTATTTATCCATGCGACACTATGCAAGCCTGCGGTACTATGCAAGCCATGCGGCACTATACGTTCCTACGGTACTATGCAAGCCATATGGCACTATTCATTCCTGCGGCACTATGCAAGCCATGCGGTACTATACATCCATATGGCACTATTCATTCCTGCGACACTATACAAGCCATGCGATACTATGCATCCATACGACACTATTCATTCCTGCAGTACTATGCAAGCCATGTGGTACTATTCATTTCTATGATACTATTCATTCCTACAGTGCTATGCATCCATGCGGCACTATGCATCCATGTGGTACTATTTATTCATGCGGCACTATTTATTCCTGCGGCTCTATTCAATCCTACGGCACTATGCATCCATGCGGTACTATGCATCCATATGGCACTATTCATTCCTACGGTACTATTCATTTCTGCGGCACTATACATCCATGTGGCACTATTCATTCCTGCACCACTATTCATCATCCCTACCAGATTCAGGACAGATAAACTAGAAAATGTTCAAATCTTATTTTGGCCATAACTTCCTCAAAACAAGTCGAACTCTAACTTTTCAAAGGTCCATTTTGGGTAAAATCAAATTCTCTACAACATAAAACAATCAAAACTTGAAAATACTGAAGTTTGGTAAATTAAAACCCGAGAAAATCTAAAAGGCTACAAACTTAGATCTACAAAAATCTATCCATCAAACCCAAAAATGTCAAGTTCTAAAGAGGCTTAAAATCAAGTAAGAAAGAGAATAAAACTATAAAACTTGAGGTCCATCATGAAGCAAGTTGTACTTGCCTAGGACTTGGTAGGTGGGAGGAGTAAATGAAGAATATGAAAAAATAAATGAAGAAGTGAATGAGGAGAGAGAGAGAAGAGTTGACTTATATAACAACCCTCTCCATCTCAAACCAAGCCAAGCCAAGCCAAACCAAGTCAAATTGAACCAAACCAATCAAATAAACCAAGTCAAGATTAAATCAAGACTAGGCTAAGCAAAACAAGTCTAACTACGGTCCACCTGATAAATGCCAGGAATATCGCATACACATACGAAAATACGTATAACTGAAAACGGGAGTGACAACTCTACCCACCTTAAAAGAATTCCGTTCTCGAAATTTAACGAAGAGGCTAGAGGTGTCGGGGCAAGCTATATTAATCATAAGCAAGCTACGACTAGCAGCTAATCAAGCAATCATTCATGCAAGCAAGGAATTAAAAGGCATAAGGAATAAGGAAGACACTCTGCTGGAAACCTTTTTCTCGGTTCTGCACCTGAGCTTGGGTCGGGGCATACTGTTGGGGTCTCTGCTGCTGGTAGGCTTGTGCCTGAGGCGGCAATGGCCTCGGAGGCTGGTACTGCTACTGTACTGATACTGGGGCTAGTCTCCTAACCGATGGACTAGTTAGGTTCGACGATGATGAACTGGCTCTATTGGGATAGGACCCTTACTTGTGATCCGGTGCCCCACAATACAAGCATAATCCTTGTGCTCTACGATATTCTGATAATACATGCCCTGGCTTCCCACAATGAGTGCAGCACATTGCGGAAGACTTCTTCTAGTTTTGTTGCTGAGGGGACATCGGTGTCGAGTGCTGAACCGATGAAATCGAATCCGCCCTTCGAGGAACTCCAATAGTCAAAGCCATAGCTGCCGGGGCTGCTGCTGAGGACATACTCATCTGCTCATGGGACCTCTTCCTGCTTCCGGTTCTGTCCACGATCCTCTACGAGGTATACTTATGCCTCTTCGCTTCTCGCAAGACGACATCAAACGTCTGGTGCTCAAACTGCTCCATTGATATGATGATCTCTAGGTGGAGCCCCTGATGGAATCGTTGGGCTCGGTCTAATTCGGATGCCACCAAGTTGGGAGCAAACCGACTAAGTCTTGAAAACTCGGCCACATAACCGTCGACCGTCCTTCCTATCTGCTTGAGATTAGTGAATCTCTTCTCAGATTATATCGAGCTACTGCGTCAAAGTACATGGTTTAGAACTAGTTACTGAATGTCGCCCATAGGACAGGCGCCACCAATCTAACTGCTAACATCGCCCACCAGGTGTGGGCTAAGTCCAATAACTGCAGGCGTACAATGGCCACCTTCTCATCCTCAAGAATCCTAGCTGCATCCAGGATAACTTCTATATCCTGAAGCGATGCATCAGCAGCAATGGTATCTTCACTGCCGTCAAAGAAGGGAGGGGTTCAGATGCTTGAAGCCGTTGGACTCGTTATTTCATTGGTAACAAACTCGGCCCATGGCATCTTGTACTGCCTGGTACAGGGCATCGCCCCGATGATCTTGAGATGTAAGCAATTCCCTGATGAGACCCATCAGGGTTCTATTCTCAGGCTCTACAGGCTGGACTGGCTGAACTGGGGACTCTGGATCCCCAGAATGCATGACCCGGGAGGCCGCTCCAGAGTGCTGTCTCCAGGTTGCTGTTGGTTCACTAGAGGTGCTCTACCTTGCTGATCGGTAGGACCAGAAACAATATCGCTGAAGAAATGACATGGAAAACAATAAGGAAGGACCATGATAGATCGAGGATATAAACATGTGATCAGAAGGAAAGATTAGAAGACACGAGTAGAGATCAAGGACGAGTGCTGATTGAGACATTTATACAGTGAAACCCTCCCACATCTTGATTTACAAGACCTTGCATGGGCTACCACTTAAACCGTATCACGCCCCACAACCAGAATACTGGAGAGCGGGGCAGACACAGCAAGTTACGTATATAGAAGTATAATCTACCTCGATATATGATCACGGCGGTCTAGATGCATGAGGGTTTATCTACAAGCCATCAGTCTCTTATGGTCAAGAATAAGCCTAGTATCTCAATATCAAGCAAGTAATAATAGTTACAAGATGTTAGATCATCAGATAATTAATATTAAGGCATCCCATACATTTTATATATAGATGAGACATTCCTGTGTTACTATTCATTCCTGCAGTACTATTCATCCATGCGGCACTATACATCCAAGCAGCACTATTCATTCCTACGATACTATTCATTCCTGCGGTACTATGCTTCCATACGATACTATTTATTCTGACGGCACTATTCATCGTCCTGCCAGATTCAGGACAGATGAACTAGAAAATGTCTAAATCTTATTTTGGCCATAACTTCCTCAAAACAAGTCAAAATCTAAATTTTCAAAGGTACATTTTAGGTAAAATCGAATTCTCTACAAAATAGAACAATCAAAACTTGAAAATAATAAAGTTTGGTAGATCAAAACCCAAGAAAACAAAAAAGGCTACAAACTTAGATCTACAAAAATCTATCCATCAAACCCAAAAATATCAAATTCTAAAGAGGGTTAAAATCAAGTAAGGAAGAAAATGGAACAATAAAACTTGAGATCCATCATGAAGCAAGTTGTACTTGTCTAGGACTTAATAGGTGGGAGGAGTAAATGAAGAAAATGAAGAAGTAAATGAAGAAGTGAATGAGGAGAGAGAGAGAAGGAGTTGACTTATATATCAACCCTCTCCATCTCAAACCAAGCCAAGCCAAGCCAAGCCAAACCAAGTCAAATTGAACCAAACCAATCAAATAAACCAAGTCAAGATTAAACCAAGACTAGTCTAAGCAAAACAAGTCTAACTACGGTCCACCTATTATTTGCCATGAAATATAAAAGAGCAGAACAATTATCGGAGGACTGGACTTTTACTTCACGTTACAAACTCGTTTGTACAAAAAAAGCCTAGGAACGAAAACCTAGGTACAGCAATCTAAGTACAATTGTTTATTTTAGATTCTGAGGGGTGACGATAGAGGTTCGGGAAAGCGACGACAGCTCTGTCTTCCTCCTTGGACGATCGGTATACAGCCTTGGCTCCAGAAGATTGCTTGGCGGTGGAAGAAATGCTCTCTTTGCACTCTCTGCTTCTCCTCTCTAAGTATTCTGGTGCTCTCTGGTCTCGAAAATGTCTCTCTCCGTATGTATATGTACCTCTCTGTGTGTGCGTATGTCTCTCTTGCAAGGGAATGGCACCCTGCTATTTATAGGAATAGAGGGACCTCATTAGGGTTTACAATGATTATCCCTCAAATTGGCGGCGACCTGTCAATCGATCAATCTGGGCCATTAATCTTAAGCATGATAAATCTAGGCCATTCAGTGTAGATTGCACCAAATCCTATCAGTAATTAATGCTGATTGGAATAAATCTCCGTGGTGATGATTTGATGATGTCTGCGAATCTAAATGAATAAATTTAATTCATTCTCCTGCCACGTGTCCCAGATTATTGGGATTTGACCCAATCTTTGATTGCAGTAAATCTGGGAAATTGATTGGCTTTATGACACGTGTCTTGAAAGCCGCTGAGGAGGATTGAGCGGCATAAGGATTGAGCCGCATAAGGATAGAGCCGCATAAGACTGGCCACGTGTCGGGTCTGCTTGGAGAGTGGCCCCCCGAACCTTCGAACTATATTGATAATTTGAGTCGCACAATGGGTAATGAGCCGCATAGAGATGATCATTGCGAGCCGCATGGGGGGCCTCTGCTTGAGCCGCGTGAGACTATTTCTGCCTGAGCCGCATAACGCAGCTTCCTCCTGAACCGCATGGAGAGTCTTCGCTCGAGCCGCATATGACCGTCCACGTGTCAGGGCCACGTGGCATTTTCTGGATCTCGGGAGATTGTGTCAGAGATCTCCTTCACTTCCCTAGGGGTCTGTCATTATGACAGAGTCATAATTACCTCTTTTGTGTCAGGGCTGCCACTTTTTCAGAGTTGTCAGCTGTCAAAGTAATTAATGCAGGAGGGGAGAACTGTTTTACAAGCCACGTGTCTCCTGTTCTGAGCCACATAGGACGTCTTGAGCCGTATAGTCCCTCGTGCCGCATGAATCTGTGAGCCGCATGGGCTTCCTAAGCCGCATGGAGTTTCCTGGCCGCATGGATCTTTCTTTAATATTTTCCATGCTTCTACAATACCCCCTTCAAAGTTTTCAATTTGCAAAATTGAAATACTTTGAATAAGAAGCATGGTTATATTCTTCTGGTCGCATATGAAGTCCTGGCCGCATGGATGTTTAAGCTGCATAGATAGTTCAGTCGCATGGATGGCTTAGGCGCATAGCTCCTTGCCACGTGTGCATGTCTTTAATTGCCCCAAATTTGCTTTTAGCACCGTCTTTAGGGGGAATCCCAAGGGTTGGTTCACTAAATCTTGGGATTTTATGCCCTGGGTGAATCTCTATTTATGGGAGAGGGGGCAAAATCCGAGGAGTCGGTTTTGTCTTTATACGAGGCGGTTTATTACTCCACGTGTCTTCCCCCTCTCGTCCTCCTATAAATAAGAGGAGCTTGAGAGAGAGAGGAGTTGTTTACTTCCTCTTTTACTTCGAATCTCTTCATCTTCTTCTTGATTGATAATGGCGCCCAAGAAGACCGTTACAGTGAAGAAGGCAGCGTCTTCGTCGACCGTGACGGCGAAGGGCAAAACTGCTTCTACTTCGACTGCGGCTGCTCCTCCACCTATCGTCATCCCTGCGGCTCATCCTGACGTTCATCCCCGTATTGCCGGTAAGGACATTGCACGGGTTAAAGAACCCTAACTGCTATGGCTACGTCGCATGCTTTATACACGAGCCTTTGTGTACCGTATGTTCGGCCTATGGCCGAGCTGCGAGCCACATAAGAATAACTGTTGTGACCATATACGCACTGTGCCAACGCAGTCGTATGAGCTATACTGAGTCGCATGGATTCGCATAAATTTTGTCTGTCACGCGGTCAGTGCGAATTTTGTCCGAACCCTGAGGGCCTTATGAGAGCACTACCGCATGACTTTTTACTGAATAGGGCCGTATAAGTATTCCTCTGTGATTAAGCCGCATAAGGCTTCATTAAATTGGAGCCGCATGAGGCTCTGTTGAGTCGGAGCTGCATGGGTGTTTTCTTTAAGCCGCATGAGGCTCGGAAGTACCCGATCATTTCTTTTTATCTCTCTTTTTAACTTAACTTTCTCTGTCTTTTTTTCAGTGAATCTGCCGGTAAATACTGCTGGAGAACTCCTGGTGGATAGTACCTAAGCTGCTCTGGGTTATAGGTACGACCATATTGTTCAGCATATGGCGGATCAGTTTCCAAGTGACGAACCCTCGGCTAGACTAAATGCCATCAAGAATCAGTCTTTCCATTTCCTTAACGCAATGATGAACTCTAAGAAATTCGAAGGGGAATATTTGAAGCCCGCGATTTTTTTGGAGATGCCTTGACTGTGGAGAACAGTCATGTTCTGGAGGTGTCGGAGAATTAGAGTTTTGTCTCTCATGGGATGGCGATCCGTATCCCCCAAATAGAACGACACTTCCCATTATCTTGGTTCAATATGCTCCCATTGGACCAGATGATGGGAGAAACTTTAACCCCTACCCGAGGTGGGATGTTTGTGGGAAACATCCATTATAACAACAATCTGAAGTCAGTGACTGCCGGCAAGGTACACACCAGCTGTTCTGTAAAGGGATTGGTCCCAGGTACTTTCGTAAATGTGTCGGGCCCCAATTTCACCTTTTCTACCGCCGACACTTTTATAAATCAACTTGCTCGGAAGGGCTCCTACCCCATTGGCCGGTTGATGCTCCCTTGTTGGATACATCCTATTCCCTCATGGACCAACCTGTCTATGTGGATCTTGCAGAAGTACGAGGCCTTTTTGTCTGAGATTGGCCTTTACCATGCTATTCGAGGCACCAGCCATGGCTTGTCCATAAACAAGAAGCTGTTCATGTCTCTGCTGGAGATGTATAAATGCCGTACGGGAACCTTCTATACACCCGTAGGGGAAATGGGGCTTGCACTCCATGAAATGCACGCAGTCTCCAAGCTCCTTTGGGGGGACGAAGCTTTCGAGGCATATACTCCCACGAATGAGGAGTTCGAAGATTTGAAAAGGCGGTATCCCGGCTTCATGGCTCTTTACCAAGAGATACTGTGCCACTATAGCACATGTCATCAGATAGCCCGAAAGGATAGCCGCTCGGAAGGGAATGCCCTCCATACCAAGGACTGGGTGCACTATCTCTTCCCAACGGATGCCTTCGGTCGAGTTACCTCCCATCGCCCTCGATCTCGGGAGGCGGTTAAAGATTTGGTGTCGTCGGCTAAGATGGTGGCCACCACCAGTGATAGATTCGGGAGTAAGACCGACTCTTTTGGTTATTTTTACCAGGATACCCAAGAGCTGCCTGAGAAGGCGCTCTTGGCGGGGTTTTTGATGATATGGCTGCGAAATTGTGTAGTCTCTGGAGGGGCTGGTTCTATCGAGAGAATCAGTCGTAACTTCATCCTTCCGGCTGTGAATTTAGTTTTGAGAATCAGGCTAGCTCTCCTCCCAGCCATGGTGTGCAGCATACATCGTGGCCTTCGCACCTTCACTTCTAAGGTCATCGCTCGCGACGTGACCAGGGATTTTGAACGGACCGAGTTGCCCTATCACTATTTTATGGGGTGACTGTTGATGCATTATCCGTCTTTGATGAGACCGGGCTCTGAGGATGGTGTAACTGATGATGACGCATTTATCTTCCGTTACCGTGATGAGCCTTGGGAGCATGAGACCATGCAGGCTTGCCGGATGGCATTGGCGAGGGCAGATATGTACCATATATTTGTATCCGTCCTTCGCTTTACTGCTAAGGACATAGAGACTGTACATCTTGACGGTATTGTGCCCCCTCAACTTCTGGACGGCCAGATGCTCTGTGGCTGCGTAACATCTGCCCCGTACACCTGGTGTACCGTAACTGCAATACTATTTTTCTGGAGCCTTATCTGCCTAGCAGGTTTGCCCGGCAGTTTGGATACAGCCAACTTTGTCTAGACAATCCCAGCTCCTGTCTGGGTTTTGAAGGTAGCCTTCTTGATGGTATCAGGGCTTGGCAATACTACGATACATTCCATACCCGTACCCTTTTCTCGGTCCCTGCCATTAAGGCGTCAGTGGAGATCTTGTACATGGCGGATTTGTATCATGTCATGGCGAACAAACCTCCGGTCGGTTTTAACCCAGGTGCCAGTTTTATTGTTGGTACCGGCCTGGAGGAAGGATCTCAAGGGGCCAAGAAGAGAAAGACTAGAGTCGAAGTGCCAGATTTGGATTCTGCTGACGAGGATGATGAAGGCAACGAGCATGGTGTAGATGACTCTATCCTTCTGGTGGAAGACGTAGAGGTGGATCAGTCGCCTATTTCGTCAGATGAGATGTTGGGGGATCAACCACCCGTTGTGCCTGGCCCTACTCTAAAGCGTGGCAGGCAAGTTTCTCCTGTTGGCGGTATTTCTCGTTCTCGAAAATTGGTTACGACCAGATACCGTCAGCTAACCATAAGAGAAAGTGGAGAAGAAATTAACCCTGCGTCAGAGGTAACCAAGCCACTCCTGATTCTTCCTTCCTTCTTTCCTTCTAGCTTCGATTTTAATCATCTTCTTTCCTCTTTGTAGGTATCAAGAGAAAAAGAAGAGTCTCAAGATGCTGAGGTGGTGACCAGGAATGACGGGGGTTTAAATGAACCTGTCCCTGAAATCGCTGAATTTTGTCAAGATGACGTTGATCGCGTTGTACTCCCCTCCGGGGTGGCTGGGATAGAGGAACCCGCTGGATATAACTTGGAGGTTGCGGGTAAGGAGGTCATGTCGGCTACGCATGAGCTGCAGCCTCCATGTTCCTCTCCTGGTAAGATAAGCCGAATCCAATCCCGTGAGGAGGCCTATCTGCTCTATCATCATATCCTTCAGGTCACGTCGACTGATCATTGTTCTGGGCATACAGGTCCGGCCTCTCCAGTATTGAGGATGGACACTATTGAGATGAACTTTATCGAAGGGGCACCAATGGAGAGGAGTGTACTTCCTCCTCCTCCGGCTCATCTTGAGGGGCCTCCCGTGGGCTCGAGTTCGGAAAGTCTGGTGGTGGGACGGCCAGGGCAGGGGATGATGGTCCTTTTATCCTCTTCTGCTGGGGTTGCTCCGAGAGCCGACCTCTCTGCCCTACCGAGTATCCAGGCTCTTCGGGTGGCGGAGGAAGAGTTATCCGTTATCCGTGCGTCGTTCTGTTCGGATTCCATCCCCTTGATGGCAAATTCTAACATTACTCCTCCGATGTTGCCGGCCACGCTTCCTCTGACACCGTCCTCTACAGAGGTCTTGGATGATGCGTTACAGGACGTAGTTGACAGTTTTCACCGTCACTTGAGGAGGGGAATAATGGCTGTTGTGGAAGGAGGGACCTCTTTTGTCTTGTCCCGACAATGTGCCCAGGGTTAAATTGATATTCTAACGACTCTTCTCGGTGGTACGGGACTGGCTGCGCTCTTGGAGGCAAAGTTATTAGAGACTGAATAGTTGGTGGCCCAGCTGCAGGTGCTGCGGCAGGCTGATTTGTCTGCTGTTATAGATCGGGAGCGTGGCTCTCTCACTGCTACTATAGAGAAGACAAAGGCTGCTCGAGATAAAACTAGGCCGACCGTACTGAAGGACCTTCGTGATCTGTTTAATCGATATGATCAATTGAGTCGTGAGGGCGAAGATGTCATCGCTCAAGAAGCGGCTGCCTCTCGTGGGATCACCGAGACGCGAGAGCAGATCCTTGAGCTTCAGAGGAAGCTAACTTTCTTGGAGTCTGAACTTGAGACTGCCCGTATTGATAAGGAGCTGATTATTCAGGAGGCTGACAGAGTCAATCGAGCTTCGACTGACTTGGAAGTTGCCCTGAAGAAGTTGGAGGATGACTGGCAGGAGCTCATGGGCTTGGATAATGAAGAGCGGTTATCCCGGGAGGCTGAGCGTCGAGTTAAACAGCGACTCGAACAGGAGGCCACCTTAGAGAGGAAATTGTCTTTTGGAGTTATGTAATGCTGAGTTATAGTCGGCCTTTTCCTCTTTTGTTTTGTTCCTGTTTTCTTTTTGAGAGGGACGTGGTCCCGAAACATGTAATGCTTTTTCTTCCTTCAAATAAAGAGTACTTTTCATTCTACCCTTTATTCGTATTGCTTGTTGTACCTGTGATATTGTGGTGATGTTTTTCCCGCCTAGGTGACTTATTTGTGGACCTGTTACCCATGGCATACTTTGGTTTTAGGTACGGATAACAAGTTTGGTTCGGATATCTGAAATAGCCATGACAAAGTGGTCTTGGGTGCTCTTGGTATCGGGAAAAAGAATGCCGTAGAGCAGCTGGGCTCCCGGGGCATGATGAGATAGTGGGCTTATGCTAAGCAACTTAGCAGAGGATATTTGTGGGCCTATTATCCTTGGTGTACCCTGGCTTAGGATACGGATAGTAGGGTGAAATAGAACCGACATATTTGCTCAGAGGTTATGAGGACATGGCAAGCATGAGGGTTTTATCGTGGAATCTTCCTGCTCAAAGGTAATGAGGACATGGCAGGGGTGAATTCACGAAGGATATTTGTGGTCAAAAGAGGACATTTGTGGTCAACAGAGGACATTTGTGGTCAACAGAGGACATTTGTGGACCTATTATCCTTGTCGTACTCCGGTTGTGGGTACAGATAATAGGTTGAAAGGGAATCGACATACTTACTCAGAGGTAATGAGGACATGGCAAGTATGAAGGTTTCTTCTACAGAGCCTTCCCACTCAGAGATAATGAGGATATGGTAGGAGTGGGCTCAATGAAGAGGGGGTACATAAAACGACTCAGAGGTAATGAGGACATGGAAGTTCTATATTGGGGGGTGATTTGTTTTTGGCGGAAGTGAAACGACTAAGAGGTAATGAGGATATGGCCATTTTGGAAATTTGTGGATCGCTTACCCTTTTTGTGCACTGGAAGTGCGGGTATTGGATCATGAGGGAGGATCTCTTCCAGGAAGAAAGTTCAGAGGTATGATCATACATGACTTTCTATCTGAAAGAGTGACCGGGATGTGAGTTCAGAGGCACCATCGGGTACATGACTCGATATTGTGAAAGTGTGAGTTCAGTGGAACCAGCGGGCACATGACTCGATAATCTGGGATGTTGTGGATGTGAGTTCAGCGGCACGAGAGGTTACATGACTCGGGAATCTGGAGAATGGTGAGTGTGAGTTCAGCAGTAGCAGCGGGTACGTGACTCAATGATCTGGAAAATTGTAAGGGTGAGTTCAGTGGTACCAGCGGGCACGTGACTCAATGATCTGGAAAATTGTGAGGGCGAGTTCAGTGGTACCAGCGGGTACGTGACTCGAAAATCTGGAAAATTCTCGTCTAGACATAGTATTTCTTCAGGAACTTGCCGTGGACGGGCAACATGAGCAAGTCTCAGTTTTGCTTGGCATGGCGGTAAGCACCGTTGGAGAATACGGCCTCGATGATAAATGAACCTTCCCATTTTGGCTGGAACTTGCTGGCGGTCTTGTGAGTCATGACCATCGACCTCCGGACTGCCAGAACAAGATTGCCCACTTGGAATGTCCTGATTTTGACCTTCTTGTTGAAGGCTCCAGAGATGCGTGCTTGGTATAGCTCGATCCTTTGCAGAGCCAGGAGGCGCTTTTCATCTAAGGCCTCCAACTCTTGTAGTCGGCGTCGGTAGTTATCATCCGTCGTTAATTGATAAGTGAGGGCGACACCGCGTGAGGGTATTTGAGTCTCTAATGGGAGAACTGCCTCACTCCCGTATACCAGGGAGAATGGTGTGTTCTCGGTAGCTGTTTGGACTGTAGTACGGTATGCCCATAAACATTCATCGAGCTTCTCATTCCAGTCGCGTTTGTTAGAAAAGACAAACTTCTTGAGGAGTTTGATGATTGTTTTATTGAATGCCTCTGCCAACCCGTTTGCTGCTGGGTTGTATGGTGTCGAAGCAATATTCTGGATGCGATGTTTATCGTAGAACCGATAAAAAGCGTGGCTTGCAAACTGCGGACCATTATCGTGGATGATCCTCCGGGGCAGTCCAAAGCGATAGATGAGTGATACTTGAGGAAGCTGATTATGTTTGAAGACTTTACTTCGGTGAGTGGAACAGCTTCTGCCCATTTGGAGAAGTAATCCGTGATCGCAAGTATGAAGCGATGTCCACGGGAGGAAGGTAGAGTAATTGGACCAATGATATCCATCCCCCATGCTTCGAAGGGCCAGGATGCCACTGTCGGATGTAGAAATTCGGATGGCTGGTGAATGAAGTCCGCATGGACTTGACAGGCTTTGCACCTTATTGCATATTCTATCACATCCGCTACCATCGTGGGCCAGTAGTAGCCCATCCGGCGGAGATGATCTTGTAATTTAGGGCCGGGCTGATGGGCCCCGTAGACACCATCGTGAGCTTCTCGCTCGACTTTTTTGGCCTCTGCGTTTGACAGACACCGAAGCAATAATCCATCGTAGGATCGGCGATACAGCATTTTCGTCTCTGTATCATAAAAGAATCTGAGGGAACGCCGTCTAATGGAGGTGGCCTCCTTTGGGTTCTCGGGCAGGATGTCTTAGAGGACGAAGTCGATGAATGGTTGTCTCCAGTCTGAGGCATCATCAATCGCCTGAGAGGAATAACTTGCCACGAATTAAACTTTATTCTTGGGGCAGACCAGCTCGTGGCCTATCATATCTACCGATTGATGGGTATGATTCGGCACTGCTAGAGAAGCTGCCAGGCCTGCTAAGGCATCGGCTTCGATATTTCGGAGTCTGGAGACGTGCTCGATGAAGAACCCCTCGAACGACGAGATGATGTTGATCGCTATTTGGTGATAGGGGATCATGTCTTCGTGGCGAACTTCGTATGAGCCCCGGATCTGATTGACAATTAACTGGAAATCACCGTATGCTTCAAGATATTCTACCCCCAGCTCTCTTGCAAGTTGGAGGCCAATGACCAGAGCGTTGTACTCGGCCATATTGTTTGAGCAGGGTTCCGTGAGGGAGTAAGCGCGGTTGATTACCAATCCGGAAGGGGACACTAGCACCACCCCGACTCCGACAACGATGTTGCCCTTGGGTCCCGTTCTTGAAGCATCGTCGAAGAACATTCGCCATATATCGTCGTGAGAGGTTGCATGCGAGTCGATGACCTCATCTGGGATCTCTTCATATATTCTGGATGACTTCGAACCCAGGTGGGCTGCCAAAAAGTCTGCCCGGGCTTGACCTTTGACCGCCTTTTGTGGGACGAAGATCATATGGTAGGGTGTTAGCAATATTGCCCATGTAGCGAGGCGAGAGCTGAGTGCCCCTGGTTTAGTCATGAGGACCCTGAGAGGGTTGACTCGTGAGATCACATGTATCGTTTGTCCGGTAACATAGTGCCGCGTCTTCTGAATGGCGAACACTAGGGCAAGGCATTCCTTCTCCACAGTGGTGTATCGGTGCTCTGGCCTAATCATCATTCGGCTGAGGTAATATATGGCTTGTTCATGGCCTGCATCGTTGTTTTATGCCAGCAGAGCCCCGAGAGAGTGTTCCATTGCTCGTACATAGAGCAGGAATGGTTTTCCAGCAACCGGGGCCACCAGGACTGGAGGGTTCGACAAATATTCTTTGATGCTGTCGAAGGCCCGCTGACATTCTTCGTCCCCTACAAATGAGACGCCTTTTTTCATGAGGTGGGTGAATGGTCGACATCGCCCGGAGAGGTTAGAAATGAACCTCCTGATGTAAGCTAGCCTCCCTTGAAGGCCTCTGAGTTCGCGGAGATTTCTCGGGGGACCCATCTCCATAATTGCCTTTGTCTTCTCAGGGTCTACATGGATACCCTGGGCGGTGATGATGAAGCCCAAGAACTTCCCGCTGGATACGCCTAGGAAGAACTTTGTAGGGTTCATTTTTAAATTGTGCGCTCGCATCAGGTCGAATACCGTCCTCAGATCAAGCAGATGGTCTCCCTTATAGTGACTTTTGACGGCGATGTCATCAACATAGCACTCCACCGTCTTGCGTAAGTGGTCTCTGAAGATGATGCTCATGGCCCTTTGATATGTGGTGCCGGCATTCTTTAAACCGAAAGGCATGACTGTGTAATAGTATGTGCCGATCGATGTTCGGAATGATGTATGCTTTTCGTCGTCAGGAGACATCTTGATTTGGTTGTACCCCGAGAAACCATCCATAAATGACATACGTTCGAAGCCGCAGGTGTTGTCAATCATGATGTCTGTGATAGGGAGGGGGAATTCATCTTTGGGGCATGCCTCGTTCAGATTGCGGAAGTCGATGCAGATTCGAATCTTTCCATTCTTCTTGAGGACTGGTACTATGTTGGTGACCCAGTCAGGATGTTGCTCCTCACGAATGAAGCCGCTGGCTATCAGTTTGGTGACTTCGGCCTCGATCGCATCCATAATGCCCGGGCGGAAGCGTCGCTGTTGTTGTTTGACTGGCTTTGCATCTGGCCGAATATTGAGCTTATGAAGAGCAATATCAAGATTTAACCTCGACATGTCTTCATAGCTCCAGGCGAACACATCAATATATTCTTTGACAAGTTCTAACAGTGATTCTCGCTCTTCGTCTGTTAAGCTTTTACTGACGAAGATTGGTTTTGGAGAAGACTCGCTGCCGAGATCTACTTGTATGACCTCATCTTCGGTAGAAGGTTCTCTCTGTTCGAACTGCTTTTCCCATTGTGCATCCAGCTGCTGGACCTACGGCTCTAGCTCGAGAATTTTAGGAATGTCTTCATCTTCTTCATAAGCGTCGGCGAATGCCATGTTGACTGACAGGACTTGTCTGAATACATCTCCGATGCTGGTATCTGAGTCAGAAGTTGGTGACCTGGTCGAATGTTAATGCCAGTCACATTCTTCATCTGAACTCTCAGGGGTCGTCGTGGGTGTTACATACCCTAGTCCACATCGAGTCTTGCCATAGAAGTCCCGTGGTTTGCCTGTCGGGACCGGTGGCTTCAAAGGTAATCGTCGCCCCGTGCCGTAGTTCAAGCCTGGCGTAGTCTCCAGATCATACCCCTTTTTTTTGCATGAGATATTTAGATTGGGGGCTATAAAGATATAGAGGCAGTCTCCCGGCATCTGATCCAAGGTCGACTTCTTCTATGGAGAAGGGATGCGGGTCGTCTTTTCGGTCGAAGATGATTGGATGGTCCCCTCCCTCGATTATACGGTAAGCGTCTTCCGCTGGAGTAAGCTAGATTGTGGTGTGCACATTTGTCACCTGTGTATGGAGGTGAGTGCCTATACCGTGTTCCATAGCATACATTATACAGAGCTTATTAAGCTCGAGGTAGTTCAAAGATAGCCCTTTATTGATGAAGTAAGGTCTCTTTTCTAGGGGGATTACATCATCTACGGAGGAAACATCAGTGTGGGCAGCCACATACTTGGCTAGCTCCGGTTCCTCTTCGGCTATCCCCTGTGTAAATGAAGACTGAGAGGACGACCTAGGCAGCTTGATCGTCAGTGGTTCAGCTGGTGGAGCAGAGCGCGGAGTTGTTGGCAAACTAGCGACCCCCAGCTTGGCGCTTGATGCTGGACGGGGAGTGGTTAGTTCGCTAGAAGTTCCAGGCCTAGCATCTGGGTGACGACCCTTCTTGGGAAGGCGTATTGTCATTGGCTTGTCGGAGGGATTCAGCTTCTCCATTTGAGACTGGTCGACTCTCGGCAGCCTGATTGTCAGTGGCTCCGTTGTGGGTCTTGGCACTTGGCCAGACCTTGGCAGTCGGATTATCATCTGCTCTTCTTGTGCCGAGAGGCTGATTACGTTCTTACGCAGAGTGGCGGTAAGGGGTACAGACCTGCCAGGTTCGCGAGCTTGGAGATGGATCGTCAGAGGTTCTTCTGATCCTGTGGCTGTCTCGGTACGAGCTTGCTCATCTTTTTCATCAAGGTGCCTCTTCGACTTTTCGTATAGGAAGGAGTCTGAGTAGTAGGATTCGACCCCTTTGAAGGGATCGATATCAGAAAATTTCATCCTTACGAAGCCGTGTTTGTCGACATATTTGAAGCACTGGTGTAGCGTGAAAGGCACGATCATATAATCGTGTATCCACGGACGCCCCAAAAGGATGTTGTAAGAAGTGTCTGCATCTATGACGTAGCAGGTGACTTCGGATTAGAGGTCTCTAATTTGACACTTCAGACGAATCTTCCCAATTGGGTAGCTCCTGCCCGAATTGAAACCGCTGATGACGGTGTTTGTAGGCGTCAGGCGATGCATCGGGATGCGGAGATGATGTAGCAGACCCTTCGGAATAATGCTTATGGAAGAGCCAGGATCAATGTGCATCCGATCCACCTTTACGTCGCCGATGTATCCAGTATCGTATAGCGGACGATCGTGCAGGTTGGTTTTGATAAGCATATCCTGTGGAGTGAAGACAATATTGGGCATTGCTCCCGTGCAGGCGCTGTCTTGGAGATCTGCAGGCGGGTTCTCTCCCTTGAGGTTGACCTGAGCCAGGTACGCATCGGCGTTTTGGAGTGCATCGCTCAAAGCCGCACGAACATCCTTGGAGAGTCTCAGAAGTTCGTATAATGACAACTTGGCCGGTGTGTTGGCCAACTGGGCTAAGATATCGAAGTTGTAGGGCTTCTCCAGCCCTTGTGCTGCCTCTTTTCGGAGGGATTTGTCAAAGCGAGTCTTCTTCGGCCTAGGCTTGTCGGTCATCGGAGGCTGAGCCGGTCCCGGAGCATCAGTTGTAGTAGGTTGATGATCTTCAGATGGATTGTCAACCACAGGCTGGGATTGTGCCCCAGACCGAGTGACTACGGCTGTAGCTTCTTCGATATCTGTCGAGATTGTACGGCAGGACCTAATTTTTCCACTCTTTTTCTTGCCAATGGAAGATGGTGTGGGCTGAGTCACTTCAGATACCAAGTCTGGATGGACCCACATGACCTCCCCTCGTGATGTGGTGAGGGGCACTAGACCAACAGTCTGATCTCGGGGAGGTGGAAGATTAGCAATCTCCATTGTTGCCAGAGGGATGGAGACCACCCCGTCTTGAGTTTTCATCGGAGGGAAGCTGTCGAATTGTACTGACACCATATTGGCTGCCACCGTTATCTCTTCGAAATCGATGGCCAGTGCGTTCGAATCGATGAGATTTTGGATGTACCGTTTTAGTTGGTAGCAGTCGTATGTGGCATGGTGGACGTAGCGATGATAATGGCAGTACTTTGGGTTCTCCATCTCTACCGGCCGCGGTTCCCGTCTTGGTGGAGGAAGCTGAATTCTGTCTCCTTGTATGAGCATATCCAAGATGGGCTTGACGTGACCATCTTCGAAGGAGTAGGTGACTTGCGGCCACTGTTTGTCGGCCGGCTTTGGCTCAAGTTTCTGTGCCGTGTCGGCCACCATAGCCTGCTTGCCCCTACCATCCCGATTGTTGGAGGGGCTACCCCCATTGTCTTTATTGGTGTTAGGACGCTTGCCCTTGTTCTCTCCGTCCGAGATGTGCAATCCCAATTGGCGAGCCTTCTTCAATCGTTCTTCGGCGCTTGTGGCACTGATGATGAACGTCTTCCAATCCTTGAATTGACTTTCGCCCATCCAGAGACTGATGGTTGGGAGCAATCTCTTTTGGCAAATTTCAATCAAGGAGGAATCCGGATTTCCAGACGGCAGCTTCATTACGGTTTGGCGGAACCGTTCGATATAGTTTCTTGTTAGCTCTTTCTCCCCTTGGGCGACGTACATGAGGGTGGACATGGTGACGTCCTGCCCTACTTCGTAGAATCTCTCCAAGAACATACGCTTGAAGCCGGCGAAGGAGTGGATGCAGTTGTCCGGCAGGTTGCGATACCAGTCGAAGGCGACTCCTTCTAATGCCCCGATGAATAATCGTGTGAGAATGGCATCGTCATGGGGCAGATGGTCGGTGGTGACCTCGAAGTAAGTGATGTACCGACTTGCGGAGGTCTTGCCATCATAAGGATTGATATTGAACGGCTTATATCTTGGTGGAAATGGAACATCCCTCCAGGCAGCAGGGTATGGTTGCCGTATTCTGAGGTCTTGAGAGTTTTCTCGGGCGTGGAACATGGCTCGGAGCTCTTGGACCTCTCTTTTCGCTTCGCGGGCCTCATCCACAGCGGTGGGGGCCATTACTTCGGGAGGACTGTTACCCGGGTTCGGTGCCGCTGAATTCGAGTCCGCATTGACCGCGGAACCCATATTTGTTTGGCCAGGCGTCCCTCCTTGGAGAGTTGGAAGGGCCGCTTTGATCTCGTCTACAGACTTGACCAAGGCATGCAGTATGGCCTCTAGAGTGTTGATGCGTTGGCGATCACTAGAACCACCTTGGTTGCTGTCTGTCATGAATATCGTCTTCACATGAAGAGAGATAGACGGAGCGGTGGAGGAAGCGCCATACGAATCGTACCCCTGTAGTGAGAAGTCATCGGGGTATATCGGTATGTTCTCTTCTGATTCGAACTCGGAAGGAACAGTACCCCCAGTCTCCAAGTTCGCCTCGTCTTGGGAGTTGTCGACGTCCTCGGGGACGTCGGGGTTTGATATATCTGATGGGAGAGTTGTCTCCCCCGGCTCGTCTTCTTGGAACATTTGATTGCTGTAGATGCTCAGAGGGGTGCTACCCCCAGTCCCAGCAACCCCCTGCGTTGTGGGCGACGAATCTCCCACTGTAGCAGATTTCGTCTTGGAATGGGTACCTTGGAAAACTCCGGTGGCAGGCACCAGCTTAAACGACAGTCTTTTATTCATAGTAGTTGATATCTTTGGGCTAGGGGCGCTGGTCTTCTTCCTTTTCCCATCGGCAACTTTCCGAGCAGAGTTGCAGGAGACGACGGGAAGTTCCTCGTCTTCTGAAGATGGCTGTTGTAGTCTTTAAAATACAGACTGCCGGTCTTCTCGTACCGTCGCGCTGTTGCAGCAGCAGTTGACGATGATTTGGGTGCAGTGATGTCCGTGGGAGGACTCTTTGCACCCCGATGCATCTTCTCTTTCCTTGCGTTTGTGGAGGATGGCCTCACGCAAGTCAGATGGGCCTGGACCGACCATGTTTGCTTCCGGGATTTTGGGAGACTTTTGCGAACCTCTCTGTCCGTCTGCCGCCGGAGGCTGGATTCGAGTGGTTCTGTACAACTTACCATCCGAGGCTCGCGTAATAGTATGCGGAACGCTCGGATGGTCAGAGGTCAAATCAGCGGACCGAACTCGCTAGGCTCGCGCTGCTTTAGACTTCTTCGCTCTAGTGCGTAAGGGCACATAGTAGGAAGAGTCTAAGTGATACTGGAGAGAGTCAAACATATCTTCTTGGGAGCACAAGAGATCAGGACCATAAGACAGGCGGTCGAAGACAGAGCCACATGGGGTAGGTGTCATGCTGCCGTCCTCAACAATCTTTATGCGGCTGGCAGACATAGCCGCATAGGCTTTCTTCATGCGGCTGGGAGTCTCAGCCGCATGAGTATTCTTTATGCGGCTGGATGATCTGGCCGCATAGACTTTCTTCATGAGGCTGGTACATCCACCCGTATGAGCCTCCTGCATGTGGTTGGCAGATTTGGTCGCAGGAGTGCTCGGCTTCTTCTTGGGGTGCATAGAGTCGCTCTTTGTCCCTGCAAGTCCCGCATCGTAATATTTTCCTCTGCCGGACTTGGGGACAGCAGAGTTCTCTACGGCTCGAAGTGGAGCCGTATGAGAGTCGCCTTCGCCGTCTTGGGTAGCAGAGAGTACCCCGTCTAAAGCTTATGGGGGAGCAAATGATTTTGGCCTCCACTCGCAATGAGCTTTCTTTGTGCGGGTTCGCTTCTGGATCGGGCCGGCACTTCCTTCAGAAAGCATCTCTTCAAACGCCTGTTGGTCAAAACGGACGACCATCTTCTGTTGCGTGGAGCCAAGCTTGGCTGCATCCGTCTGCGTCACCAACTCCTCAGCCGTGGAGAAGTTTGTCCCCAGCTGAGTCGCCATCGTGTTTGCCATGAAATATGAAAGAGCAGAACAATTATCGGAGGACTGGACTTTTACTTCACGTTACAAACTCGCTTGTACAAAGAAAGCCTAGGAACAAAAACCTAGGTACAGCAATCTAAGTACAATTGTTTATTTTAGATTCTGGGGGGTGACGATAGAGGCTCGGGAAAGCGACCGCAGCTCTGCCTTACTCCTTGGACGATCGGTATACAGCCTTGGCTCCAGAAGATTGCTTGGCGGTGGAAGAAATGCTCTCTTTGATCTCTCTCTGCTTCTTCTCTCTAAGTATTCTGGTGCTCTATGATCTCGAAAAAGTCTCTCTCCGTATGTATATGTGCCTCTCTGTGTGTGCGTATGTCTCTCTTGCAAGGGAATGGCACCCTGCTATTTATAGGAATTGAGGGACCTCATTAGGGTTTACAATGATTACCCCTCAAAGTGGCGGCGGCCTGTCAATCGATCAATCTGGGCCATTAATCTTGAGCGTGATAAATCTGGGCCATTTAGTGTAGATTGCACCAAATCCTATCAGTATTTAATGCTGATTGGAATAAATCCCCGTGGTGATGATTTGATGATGTCTGCGAATCTGAATGAATAAATTTAATTCATTCTCCTGCCACGTGTCGCTGATTATTGGGATTTGACCCAATCTTTGATTGCATTAAATCTGGAAAATTGATTGGCTTTATGACACATGTCCTGAAAGCCGCTGAGGAGGATTGAGCCGCATAAGGATGGAGCCGTATAAGACTGGCCACGTATCGGGTCTGCTTGGGGAGTGGCCCCCCGAACCTTTGAACTATATTGATAATTTGAGTCGCACAATGGGTAATGAGCCGCATGGAGATGATCCTTGCGAGCCACATGAGGGGCCTCTGCTTGAGCCGCATGAGACTGTTTCTTCCTGAGCCGCATAAGGCAGCTTCATCCTGAACCGCGTGGAGAGTCTTCGCTCGAGCCGTATATGACCGTCCACGTGTCAGGGCCACGTGGCATTTTCTGGATCTCGGGAGATTGTGTCAGAGATCTCCTTCACTACCCTAGGGGTCTGTCATTATGACAGAGTCATAATTACCTCTTTTGTGTCAGGGCTGCCACTTTTTCAGAGTTGTCAGCCGTCAAAGTAATTAATGCAGGAGGGGAGAACTGTTTTACAAGCCACGTGTCTCCTGTTCTGAGCTGTATAGGACGTCTTGAGCCGCATAGTCCCTCGTGCCGCATGAATCTGTGAGCCGCATGGGCTTCCTGAGCCGCATGGAGTTTTCTGGCCGCATGGATCTTTCTTTAATATTTTCCATACTTCTACACCTATAAATGCCAGAAATCTCGTATACGCATACAAAAATACGTATGACGAGAAACAGGAGTAACACTTTGTGCTATCTTTAGTCTTTTCCAAATAAGCTTGACCTTATGCATATTCTGCTCTACTAGCTCTGGGCGGAGAATATGCCGCTCCCCTAGTCATCCCAACAAATAGGTGATATGTACTTACGCCCGTACAAGGCTACATACAACGCCATCTAGATGCTTGACTGGTGGCTATTGTTGTATGTAAATTCCTCTAACATTAGATGAACGTCCCAACTTGACTTCAAGTCAATTACGAAGAGCCGTAACATGTCTTCGAGAATTTGTTTCACACGTTTCGTTTGGCCTGGCGGTCTGAGGATGGTAAGCAGTGCTAAAGTTTTACTTAGTCCCCACAGTCGACTGAAGGCTACTCCAGAAGCACGACAGAAACCATCCAACCGATTTGAGATGATGGATTCTGGAAATCTGTCCAGGCGCACTATCTCGTCAAGATAAATCTGAGCTAGGCGACACTTCAAGTAACTTCGATGGCAATGAAGTGTGCTGACTTGGTTAGTCGGTCGACGATAACCCAGATAGCGATCGTTCCTCCATGGCGTCTTCGAAAACCCAACAATAAAGTCCATACAGATATGCTCCCACTTATATTATGGAATAGCAAGGTTCTATATCTTTTCGTTCGGTCTCTGATGCTCAGCTTTTACTTGCTGACGGGCCATGCATTGCGATACGAAGAGTGTCACATCTCTCTTCATCCCGTGCCACCAGAATATTGTGTGGAGGTCCTTGTACATCTCGGTGCTACCTAGATGCAAGAAATATTTTTCATAGTGTACCTCCAACAATATCTTCTTTTATAGTTCAGAGTCATCCGGAACACATAGTCGGCCCTTCAATCACATCATGCCGGTCTCATCATCTGCAAAGTCGGTCGTCTTTTCTGTTAAAATTAGCTCTTGCATCTTCTTCAGGTATGGATCATCCTTCTGAGCGGTCTTGATCTTTTCCCGCAAGCTCGGCTCTAGTTGTAGTTGCGGCAACTGCATTCCCCTGAATCGAACCCGGAGGTCGATGCCCATCTCTTATATGTCCCGAAGTACTCTGCTCTTGATGGATAACAAGATAATATATTTTTGACTCACAGCGTCTGCCACAATATTTTTCTTGCCGGTGTGTAGTCGATCGTCAAGTTATAGTCTTTGATCAGTTCTAGCCAACGTCTCTGTCGTAAGTTTAGCTTCTTTTGAGTGATAAGATACTTTAGGCTCTTGTGATCGGTATAGATCGCGCACACCACACCGTAAAGATAGTGACACCATAATTTCAATGTGAACATAATTGCTGCTAACTCTAAGTCAAGCGTAGGATAGTTCTTCTCGTGCGATTTCAACTGTCTGGAGGCTAAAGAGATCACCTTGTCTCGCTACATGAGCACACATCCCAAGCCATGGCATGAAGCATCGCTGAATATTTGAAATCCCTTAATATTGCCTGAAAGAGCGAATATAGGGGCCGAAACGAGCTATTGTTTCAGCTCATGTAAAGAGCTTCACAATCGTCCGACCCTTCAAATACAACTCACTTTTGAGTGAGAGGAGTCAAAGGCGATGTAATCTTCGTAAAATCTTTCACGAAGTGTTTATAGTATCCCACTAAGCTAAGAAAACTTTGAATCTCAATAGCTGACGTAGGCCGCTTCCAATCAGCAACGGCTTCAACTTTCTTCAGGTCGACTGTAATTCCTTCGACAGAACCCAAGAAATGATACGCTGCTTAGCCAAAATTTGTACTTGCTCTGCTTTGTATACAAATTATTCTCTCGAAGAGTCTGGAGCATGGTCCACAGATATTGTGCATGATGTACTCTATCCTTCGAATAGACGAGAATAGTCAATCAAGACTATGACAAATTTGTCGAGAAAGGGTCAAAACACCCGATTCATAAGATCCATAAAGGCAGCAGGGGTATTTGTTAGGTCGAATGGCATTACCAGGAACTCATAATGGCCGTATCAAGTACGGAAGGCTAACTTCGATACGTCGTCTAGCTTGATCTTGAGTTGATGATAGCCCGAACGGAGATCAATCTTCAAAATACTAGTTCAGATGCGGGGTAGTAGATACTTATTTCGGATGGTGTACTTGTTCAGCTCGTGGTAGTCAATGCACAGATGCATCGACCCATGTTTTTTCTTTACGAACAATACGGGTGCATCCCATAGAAAAATACTAGGCCGAATGAATCCTTTGTCGAGTAACTCTTGCAACTGGACCTTAAGTTCCCTCAGCTCTACTGGTCCCATTCTGTAAGGGGCCTTGGAAATTGGTCAGGTATCGGAGAATTTGTCGATGATGAACTCAATTTTTTGGTCGGGTGGCATGCCGGGTAGCTCGTCCGAAAACACGTCAAAGAATTCTGCCACAACGTCGGTCTGACCCATATTTGCACCATCTTGTCGCATGTCTCGAATGGACTCCAAGTAGCTTTCGTATTTGGAATGCACCATCATCCGAACAGAAATTGTCGAGATCACCATGCAAGTCGACGATGCCTTACCATACGAGTAGAAGAATTTAGTCATTCCAGGTATATAGAAGGTAACCTTTTTTCTTGCTCAGTCGATGGTGGTATTGCAAGCGCCAAGCCAATCCATTCCTAGTATGATGTCATAGTCCTTAATATCTAGAACTATCGTATAAAGATACACATGTATACCTCCGATGAAGATGATTTCATCCCTGTAGCCTAAGTGTGCAAGTAGTGACGTGTCTGATGGTATGTTAACGCTAAGATTAAGGCCTAGCAGTGTCATAAGAAATTTGTGTTTGACGGGAAAGTCCGTCGATACAAAGCTTTGTATGGCACTTCAATCAAATAGAACGCGAGTAGGCTTATTATTGAAGTGTAGTATACCTGCCACGACTATTTCTGAGGCGAATGACTTATCATGGGCATTATGGAGACGGTCTTAGCCATTTTATGGTGCGGGCGGTTGGGCTCGAGGCGTTGGGCCTTGATTCCCTAGATGGTGATGTTGATGCTGAGGCACGTTCAAGTTTCTTTTTAGATTTGGGCAATCTCCATGAAAGTGGCCCCTTTTTCTGTAGATGAAATATCCACCATCATAAACTTCACAGTCGATGTTAAGATGTGTGTTCTGATTGGGTTAGGTGCAGTGAGGTCCCTGGTTCCATGCTTGGTATCCGCTTTGGTGGTCGTTGTTCGGATACTTCATTGCATTGTTGCCTCCTGTATGGGCATTTGTGATGGAATGTATGCACAATATCGACACCGGTTGGAGGATACTAACGCTCAAGGCGAAGAGCGTGGTTGATAGACTCCCCCTGTTAGGGTTATATACTAAAAGCATCACTTTCTAGTAACCTTATTCCCTTAAATTTTGAATGAAAATGATATGGGCAAATGTTTGCATATTGTATTTTTTGCAAGTGTTAATACAAATGTCTATTATTTTATATTTTAGATAATATGGTGTGTGGTGTCACACAGAAGATCTTATTATCAGTTCCCTATGGAGTATATAAATAGTTCACAACCTAGACGGACTTGGACAATCTATTGGAAATGTTGTAGTATAATCTGGTATTAGTCTATCTTGACTATAGGTTTACACTAGTACACTTTGTGTGTATTGAACAGGACCACTTGAGGTTGTTCTCTTTGTACTGACTACATAAGTGAACAAATACCTCTGTTATTATGGATGTTTGTGCTCTTAATCCGGATATAATAACAGACATGTATATGCAGTGTGCATTACTTTGACTCATGAAAGAGTGAGATTTATTATGGGTCAACAACCTCTATGAATTGGGTAATAACATTGTATATATGATGGGTTGTTGATTATAAATGGAATCGATGTCCCGATACATCGGGTTGATGATGTCCCCTTAAGAAGCTCATAAGGTTGTCATGTAAATCTTGCAGGTGGATTATATTCGACATGACAAATAAAGTTGAGCGGTACTACTTAAGGATAAAAGAAGTCGAATCAATATAGTTGTCAGTAGCTTAATTTGATCGACGGACATTCGATATCCACATGGGGAGCCAAACAAGCATATAGTAAAAGAAGCCCACAAAAATAATTTAGGATTAGGGAGGTAGTGCAACAATAGCTCATTAGTGGACCGAACTATTGTTAATGGGCCTGGATTGTGTGTTCGGGCTGAACACGGGATATCCAGATTCGTTAGGAGGCCGAACCCTAATTTCTCCTCATGGTCCATGTCGTAGCCTATATATATCCTCTATTCTCTGGCTACCATATGACTGATCATAAATCTGAAGCTTTCTCTAAATTCGTGATTCACGTAAGGAGAGAAAGATAGGGCTGCCAAGGAGAAGAAATGGTTGGGTGATCGTCGCCCACACAACGTCCAACTCGAGGAAGGAATACGTGTAGAAGGTCTTGGGGTCGTCCGCTCGAGATTGCTAGGAACTACTTGTCTTCTTTCCACCGCAGGTATAATTCGTGAACCCTAGTTTTCGCTAATGAAGGGTTAGAATATGTATTAAATCTGTTTAACTTTCTATCGATCAATATGCACACCGCAGTAAGGGTCCTAGGAATCCCCAGTTCCATCAATCGATATCAAAGCCACTTTGGATCTGCGTATTGATTGACACGTCCATGTTGTCCAATAAAACCTGTACTGTATAATAGTCGGTAGATGTAGATCTGTTCTAACTCGGTTTTGCATGCATCTTAGATCCAACTATTATGGTTCAATGCATATTTTTGATTGTGTTCTTTAAACCATGGATATGTCGTAGATATTGTTGTTACTGTGGATGTAATAAATTATGAGGGTTGATCGTGCTTATTATTTTAATTTTTCAATCTAGATTATGTGTGAACTCCTTTGGGAGGCATAGGATTGATGTAATTTTAATTATTTTTGATCAATCATGATGGCGGTGGTGGCTGTTTCTGACGCCGAACAAGATGCTGGTTTTAAGCAGTCCAGAGGCAGACAAATGATTTTCGATGAATGAATCGACAACCAAAACCTAAAAAATGTGGATGTTTTTTGGATAAAGGAATCGAACCCCGAATAGATCTGCACAGCGCCAGATTTTGGATTCGGATAGTTGAGGACGGAGCAGGAAAGATGACCATAATAGTTTGATATTTTTCTCTTTTATTGTCATTTTGCTTTTTCTGATTATGCATGTTTATTATTGTGTGGATGTTTTTTTAAAAAACTAAGCCTACATTAATAATGGATAACATGGACATAATATCAACTAGTAGAAAAACTCTTATTGTTAAATAACTAAGTGGGAAAGGATATTTGTTTAGTATAAATCCTATGGTCTCCATTACTGGTTTGTAGGTGATGTAATTATACTTGCGCTTTGGCTTTAGTACCTTCCTCCATATCGGATGAGTATAATTATGGATCACCAGTACAAACTTCCTTAGGGATAATTGTAAAAAGTTACCTAGTATGTGTTCACTTCTCCATCTGAAGGAACTCATTACAAGATAATAGAATTAGTATTAAGTAATGGTATATACTTAGATACAAATAATGATATCCTCCCCATCGAAGTCACTTCTATTATTTGTATGACCAGAGCAAGACCAACATATTAATTTTATTTGTCATAAAGTTATGTTGACATGATAGTAAAATTAATAGGTAGTACCTACTTGAACAAAGTTGAATTTGTATACGTCCACACTATCGTGGCATGCTAAATTCATGATGGTCAAGGTGTTGGTAAATTTCTATTCAATTAATTCAAAAGGTTTTTGCCTTATATAATTTTTATTTATGTGATTCTCAGGATTTAAAAAATGGGTTCTTTTAGTCCACTTATGGTGATTCTTAAAGAAAATAAACTTGCTGGACCTAATTATATTTACTGTAAACGTAATCTGGACATTGTCTTGACTGCTGAGGAGTACAAATATATACTTGTTGAGGAATGCCCACCTAAGCCTGATGATAACTCTGATGAAGAGGTTATAGAGGCTTATAAGAAGTGGAAAAAGGCAGATGAGATGGAGCGGTGTTACATTCTGGCGTCTATGTCAAATGTACTACAACATCTGCATCAGGCCATGGCCACGACTTATGACATGATCTATAACCTCAAGAAACTCTTCAGACATCAGAGTAGAGCAGCTAGGTAGTTTGCTATGAAGTGTTTGATGAATACAAAAATGGCTGAGGGTACACCAGTAAGGGATCATCTTCTAAAGATGATGGGTCATCTAAATGAGATGGAGATCCATGGAGCTGAAATCGATGGGGAATCCCAGGTCGATATGTCATGCTCTAGATATTTATTTTTTTAGAATTTTTTTAAAAAAAGGGGAAAACCCCCTATCCATGGCATGACACATGTCATGCCATGTGTCCTAGGAAAAACCTAAAAAATGGCCAATTATCTCCTTTGGAGGAAACTAGAAAGGGACACCTCACCCCTCTTTCCTTCTTTATAAAGCAAAGCCCTCTCTCTCCAATTACACACACATACCCACAAACATAAACTCACCACCACCCCCTTCTCCCACCTGCCGTCGTCCGCCGCCCGCCTACCGCCGCCGTCGCCCGCCGCCCGCCGGCCACCCCCCTCTCCGGCCATCTCTCCATCCTCCTCTTCTTCCTCCAACATTTCCACTTCCAAACCCTAGGTAAAACCCTTTCTTTCTTTCCCATTTCTTTCCAAGCTCAAGTTCTAGGTTAAGTATTTACCAACTAGAGTTATTTTGAACTATGGTGGGATTTAATTTAGGGATTTGTGAAGAGAATCCTAGATTTTCTCCAACCCAAGGAAGTCCTCTCACCATTTCTCCATGTTTTCCTCTCTTTCTCTTGAAATTACTATAATATCAAATTCCTTATTTGTTCAGAATTATTATCGATAGATTTAAATAATAAAATTTCTAAAGTTAGTGGCACAATCTAATGCTTTGAGAATGACAAGTATTATGAGCAAAGAAATTGAATTTAAACCTATTCATGGTCACAACTAATGCTTGCACCTATAAAATAGACACATGTGTAGGTTATAACACAATTGGACACTTAAAAATTTTGTGATATATATAGGAGCACTATATATATATATATATATATATATATATATATATATATATATATGCATAAATTTATGGGTGAACACGCTCTTTAATACTACATGTTAATACAAAAACGTATACATGGACACATATGGTCAGGGTACACATTTATATATAATTACAAGAAACCTTATATATATGTTCAAGGACACCTACATACACATATGTGAATACACATCTTGACTCGATACGTGGACACCAAGTCATGTACTTAGAATTATTATGAACACCTATAAGTCTAGACATACTTTAGGGACCCAATCTATTTACTTGAAAGCAAATCTATATATATATAAATTGTATATTCCTTAGTATGGTATGTATAAATAAGAGTTAGTTTTAGTTTTAACATGGTATTTCAATTCTGTCCATATTTAAGATGGTGCTTAATTAACATGTCTCGGCATGATTATTAGTTAAAATAGGTGTTTTTGGGTACCTATATATTATGGTAACCCTACCCTATTGATTCTTATTTTTCTTTTTTTTTTATTTATTGCATCTTTAAAGGTGCATAGAAAATAATTCAATATTTAGTGACATCGGTTGATAGTTAGATGTTATATATCTTCATGTCGCTAACAAATTTTGTTCTGAGAAACTTGATTTGTCTATAAACAGAGCAAATTTCAATAATCAGAAATAAATAAACTAAAATGCTTGCTTGATTGCAATGGTAAGAAAGTTACTATTTCGTATGTATATATGATGCTTGCATGAGTTTCCGGTGTTGAGGGTTGCTCCGCCGAAGGGGTCGACGAACCCGATATATACTTGCGTGGTTTCGGTGTTGAGAGTTGCTCCACCGAAGGGGTCGGCAAACCCGGATTTTAATTGTATAATATATTTGTCTCTTATGAATTTTTGGAGTCACCCTATACAAAGGAGACTCTGCCGAAATTTTTGGAAAATTCAAGAGATAGTCAAATTTCTGACTTTCAGAAAAAAAATCGGGCTATTCCCTAAGATCTAAAGTCATTCAGGAAAGGTACTTAGAAACAACTAGGAAGCATTGGGCGGGGGAGAACGACCTGAATATCCCTAAATAGTCCCATAGCATTATTAAAGTGAAAAAGCTGATCAGTAAAGTTTTTACTCGTTCGTAAGGCCATACGAATCGAGTTTGTGAGGCTTAGCTCACGTATTTTCGTTTGCTCAAGGGAGGCAAACTAAGCCTAAAGGAGGCTCAAAATTGTTACATCTATTTCGACAGTAACATCGGATAGGTGATTATTAAGCCCAAGGGAGGCTCCAGGCCGGATACTAAGCACCGTGCCACCAAATTTACAGCCTGATCCCAGGTTAACGAGATTGTTGATGGAAAATCGATTAGATGAATATTCAGGGGTTGTTCTCCAATGTTGCATTCCATGTTAGGTCTATTTTCTTTTTGAATTACATTACCTGTCATAACGCCTATCTGGATAAGAGGAATATGATACTCATACATTAACATAAGACTTCATTTCAATATGACTACTTTGTAAAACTATTATATCTCATTTCATTTCATATTTCTTTTACTTTTAACCGTTCTTGGCCGAGGGCTTACTTGTCGTTTCTAAATGACCTAACATTTGTCAACTAGGAGGAGAAGAAGACGTTCCTACCGAGGCGTTACTGCAGTACGTCGAGGAGTAGTTATCTGAAGACTCTCAAGAGATAACCGTACTGTTGTAGTTAGTTTATGTGAATTACCTTGTTGTAATAAACTTGTAAGACAATATATCCTTAGAAAAGGTTTCATGTATAATAGTTACCATATGGGTAATGAAATGTAAGTCCTTGTATTTTCCATTCTGATGGATACAGGCGACAAACGTGAATTTGGCGCGTAGCCTAAAGATGTGTTTATAACGTCATCGTTTGAATCTGGGAAGCGGGACGTGATACGTCTTTTTAGTGGTGGCCCGTGCAGGTCAGCGAGAATGGAAAATCTAGGATGAAACATTGGTTCAGATGAAACATAGGTTCAGATAGGACGTAGGTTCTAGAATTATAAGGAGGACCTTGAGTCCCAATCACACCCTAGAAATCCTTAAGGAAGGTAGTATCAATAGTTAGTAGCATTGAACAAATGATTACCTCTTTCCTATCTAACTTATTTATTTCAATCTTAGTTAAAGGAATACTGACCTAAAGATTCTTGGTGAAGATCATGTCCCGATTTGTGCCTTTTGCAAGATTGGGCAACGACAGCCACAGCTTGGACGAGTATTACGCGTTCATGAAGAAGATGTGGCGAGTAGCACCCAAGGGGATGATAGAAGCTTACGGGGTGCATTACGAACTGAAATATCCGGTAGTAACGGATATAGTTGATGAAAGAAGAGAATATTATAATGCGGTAAATTTCTATGTCCTAATCAAGGCAAACCCTCTGAAAGTCCAGAAACCGATCGCAACGGTACTTTGGAAGAATGGATGCAGACTTATCCAGAGGCAAAAATCCATAACATAAGGAAAATATGGATCTAGATCCCCAATATGTAAATAATGTGTGAATGTATGTAGTTAGAATGTAAATGAGTAAGGATGTAAAGTTTAAAAGCATATTATACTGTCAATAAATAAAATATGCTTTTCCTGTATTCCTTATAAGTACTTCTTACTTAAGCATACTATGAATGTAGGTATGGACCCGTTCATGCCAAGTCTAGAATGGGATGGGAGTGATTATACTCTGTACCTATACCTGTGATATGCCAGAACAATGTGGAATGTACCTGATTGGTATGACATTCACGTCTACCAAGTATTTTATGGAATCTGGCGTCCCATTATCAGGGATATCGAGGACGGTGCTGAAGTGTATTTCAAAAATACAACATACAACCTTTATGTCTGGGATCCAAACCTTATCTACATCGCACTACAAGGCTACGAGGGCACAATAGACGACTTCGAAAGACTTCACCCAGAGGTCGAAATCCTCACCGAGGAAAGGATCCTTATTGAGGCTGTGGATTAAGGAACCTTAACCATGTATATAAAAAGGGGCCTTTCTCTTTTGTCTGTTGTATTGTATTTTGGGAATCAGCAGATATATATATAAAAGTATGGATTAGTAGAAATAGAATAGAATACCGTGTCACATTTTGGGAAGATGGGTGACATGAGTAGACTAAGTTAGAAGAATGTAAGCAGATGTAAGTTGGGAGTATAAATACCATTTTCAATTACTCTCATCATGATAATATATATATGGTTCTTGTTGTACACCGTTGTTATCAATAAACATTGTGAGTCAAATATTTCCTGAGGATTGTGTCTTTCAATTTTGTCAGGATATGGATAACCCGGATCAACCTAATAATCCACCACCTCAAGTATCAGCTGAACCAACCGTGACTGATATGTTTCGATTGTTCCAACAAATACTAGAATCCAATAGTCAGCATGCCAATACTGCCCATGCAACCAATACCTCAATATTGGAACAAATACAGAATTCTAGCAATACAAAGGATGGGACCCTAAAGGATTTCAGGGTTCTTAGGCCACCCAAGTTTAAAGGAACTGAAAAAGCAATAGAAACGGGTCAATGGCTAAAAACCATTGAAGGCTTGAAGAAGGCTGCAAAGATTTGACCCGAGGATATGGTACCAGCAATCCGTATTCAGCTGGAACATAGTGCTGGATACTGGTGGAGTGCCGAATATCCAGAAGATTCTGATAAGGACATGTCCTAGGCTGGGTTTGAGAAGAAGTTTGAAGAGAGGTTCTATCCTAAGTCAGCAAAGATAGAATTAGAACGGCAATTCAACTACCTTAAATAAGGAAAACGTACAGTTAATGAATATACTGCAAAATTTTCCAGACTTAGTCGGTTTTCCCCAAATATGATAGCTGCGAAGAAATGAAAATATCCAGGTTCTTAGAAGGGATTGGGACCCAACTGAAAAGCAGGGTTGCATCTTATCGATGTCTGACTTTTTCTGAGGTAACGGAAGCTGCTCGAGACCAGGAGAGGATACTAAGAGAAGAGCAACCTTTTTGGTCATCACAAACTAAAAGAATCTTCGAGGAAGGGGCACCCTCCGACAAGAATCATTGGCAGGGACCATCTAAACGTCCTCAAAATGGTAACCCCGATAGGTTCATTGTTTGCAACTACTGCCAGAAACCAGGACACAAGAAAAACGTATGTAGAAAATTGTTGGGACTTTGTTTGAGATGTGGAGCAGGAAATCATCTAACAAATCAGTGCCCTCAGCAGCCCGCAATTGGTGCATCGACACAAGGTTTCAATCAAGGATATCGACCTCCGATTCAGGGGAACAAACCTTAACCAAGAATTCAGGCACCAACCTCACAGGCTGTCATGACTTATGGGAATCAGCAAAGGCCACCATATGCCCCTCCGGTATATCAGTTCCAACAAGCGCGAAGGGCGGGTCAAGCCCAAAATCATAATAAGAAGAGAAAGGGACAAGGGCAAGCATTTATAATGGGAACTGAAGATGCAAATATCCCGGAAGAAGTAGTTTCAGGTACTATTCTAGTTTCTGCACATCCAGTATCAGTATTGTTTGATTTCGGAGCTACCCATTCATTTATAGCATCTTCTTTTATATCACAACGTAAAATAGAATCCCAACCTCTGCTTAAATCACTAAAGGTTCTCACCGGTAACGGAGTGGTAGAAGTCGGTCGAGTATGTAGTCAATGTCCCATGAATTAGGGTGGAGGAGCTTTTCAATCCCGATTACTTATTTTTCCTACAAGAAACTACGATGTGATACTAGGCATGGATTGGCTAAATACAACATTAGCCAATATAGATTGCGGTCAAGGAAAAGTTTCATTTCAACTTCCTGACGGAGAGTCTTATGAATTTGTACGAGGAATAAGTCTAGGGCAGCGCGGGCTCGTCGAGCTCAGTCTGCTGTCCCAACCTCTGACCATCAGAGAGCTCCGCTTACTATTAGGCAGGCCTCTGATGGAAAGTTGTACAAAACCGACCGTGTCCAGCCCCCGGCGACAAACGGACAGAGTGGTTCCCAAGAGTCTCCCAATCAGGAAGCAAACATGGTGCCAACACACTCATGTGCTCGGGACCCTCGGGCCCACAAAATGAGTGACTTGTGCGATGGGATTCTTCACAAGCGCAAGGAAAGAGAAGAAAGCTTGGGGTGCAGAGAGTCCTTTCATGGACATCACTGCACTCAAGTTATTATTAACTACTGCTGCAGCAAGGCAGCAGTACAAGAGGACCGGCAGTCCGTCTTCCAACGACTGCAGCTGCCAGGACCGGTCCTGTAACAAAGCTCAGGAGACGAAGCGCTTCTTGTCGCCTCCTACAATTCTGCTCGGAAAATCCCTACCGGCAAGGCGGAGAAGAAGATAAATGTTTCCAGTCCGGCGATCTCTACTAGCACGGCTAGAAAACTCACGTCCAAGCGGCTGTCCACAACCATCACTGGAGGAGTCTATCAGGGCACCCGCTCCAGGACGAAATCTTCAACACTTGGGGATTCGTCGACTGTACCTCAGGGGGTAGCTGAAGCTGGGGGTAGCACCCCTTCGAACGTCCATAACGATCCGGTATTCCAAGAAGATGCACCAGGAGAAACAATTCCCTCCACAGATGAAGTGGATCCAGACATCCCTGAGGACGTCCACGGGTCCCAAGACGAGGTAGCCTCCTATGCAAGGGGTAGCACTTCCTCTGAGTCCGAACTAAAGTAGAACATCCCTACATACCCCGACGATTTCTTGGTGTAAGGGTATGATTCAGAGGGCACATCCTCCACCGTTTCTTTCATCCCTCCTCATGTGAGGACGGTGTTCATGACGAATAACGACCAAGACGGTCCCAGTGATCGCCAACGTATCGACATTCTGGAGGCCATACTTCATACCTTGGTCAAGTCCGTGGACGAGATCAAAGCGGCCCTACCGGCTCTGCAAGGAAGGATGCCTGGCCAAACAAGCTTAGGTCCCACGATCAATGCGGACTCAAACTCAAATGCGCCAAACTCTGGCAATAATCCTCCTACAATGTCGACTCCCACCGCTGCAGACGAGGCCAGGAAGGCGAGACGAGAGGTCCAGGAGCTCCGGGCCAAGTTTCACGCCCGAGAAACCTTCCAAGACCTTAGGATATGACAACCGTATCCTGCTGCATGGAGAGATGTCCCCTTCCCACCAAGATATAAGCCATTTAACATCAATCCATATGATGGGAAGTCATCTGCGAGCCGGTACATCACCTACTTTGAAGTCACGACTGACCATCTGCCTCATGACGACGCTATCCTCATGCGGTTGATCATCGGGGCATTGGAGGGGGTAGCATTTGATTGGTACCGTAATCTGCCAGACAACTGCATCTATTCCTTCATCGGCTTTAAAAACATGTTCCTTGAAAGGTTCTACGAAGTAGGGCAAGATGTGACCATGTCAACCTTCATGGACGTTGTCGAAGGAGAGAAGTAGCTGACAAGGAACTATATTGAGCGGTTTCGCCAAACCGCGATAAAGTTGCCATCCGGTAACCCAGACTCCTCCTTAATTAAAATTTGCCAAAAGAGGCTGCTCCCCACAATCAGCCTCTGGATGGGCGAAAGTCAATTTAAGGACTGGAAGACTTTCATCATCAGCGCCACTAGCGTAGAAGACAAGTTGAAGAAAGCTCGCCAACTGGGATTGCACATCTCGGAAGGAGAGGACAAGGGCAAACGCCCTAATACCAACAAACAACAATGGCAAGTTCCTCAAAAAATACTATGTCTAAACGACACTTTCCAACTATCTCTCGGATTGTGAGTCATATACCCGCAGGTATCACTGAACTTACACTCTCACTTCAAATCTCCCAGATTGTTGAGTTATGTACCCTTAGGTACCGCTGAATTTACACTCTGGTCACTCTAAATGAATCCATATCGCATCTTCTGGGTAGTAAGTTATGTATGATCATACCTCTGAACTTCCTTCCTAAAAGCGCACATTCCTCATGATCTATTACCCGTACTTTCAGTGCATAAAAAGGGCAACAGATCCACAAAATTCCCGAAACAACCATGTCGATGTCACCTCTGAGTTGTTTCATTTCCATCAAAAAAACAAACCACCCCTTACGTAGAACTTCCACGTCCATATTTCCTTTGAGTTGTTCTATGTACCCTTCGTGGAGTCCAATCCTGCCACGTCCTCATTACCTCTGAGTTGGAAGACTCCATTGTAAAGCCCCCATACTTACCACGTCCTTGTTACCTCTGAATAAGTATGTCGGATTTTTCTCGACTTATTATCCGTACCCCAAAAAAACCCCAGGGTACGCCAAGGATAATAGGCCCACAAATGTCCACAGTTGACCACAAATGTCCACTGTTGACCACAAATGTCCACAGTTGACCACAAATGTTGTACTATGTTTTCTAGTACATGCGCGTCTTTTCTCACAAATCTCATGCCTCTGGAACCAAGCTGTTCCATGGCATTCTTTCGCCGGATACCAAGAACCTCCATATCCGCCTTACCGCGGAGTTGTTCTAGGTATCCCTATCAAACTTATTATCCATACCTAAAAATAAGCTATGTCAAGGATAATAGGTCCACAAATATCCTCTGTTGACCGCAAATGATGTATTAGGTCCTCTAGTACATGCACCCTTTTTTACAATCATATGCTTCTAGAACCCAGTTGTTCCATGGCATTCATTACCCGTTACATAGAACTTCCACGTCCATATTACCTCTGAGTTGTTCTATGTATCCTCATCCGAGTTCACTCCTACCACGTCCTTATTACCTCTAAGTAGGAAGGCTCTACTTTAGACCCATATTTACCACGTCCTCATCACCTCTGAGTAAATATGATGGTTCCCTCTCTCAACTTATTATTCGTACCTAAAACTAAGGTATGCCAAGGATGATAAGTCCACATAAAATCTCCAGCAAAATTACCCAAACCTATCACGTCCATGCTACATCTGATAGGATTTCCACACCTAAACAACTCTACTTTCCATGCTTCTTATTGAAAGTATTCCAAATTTGCAATTTGGAAACTTTGAAGGGGGTCTGGTAGAAGCATGGAAAATATTGCTTTTAGTCCCACATCGAAAAGGAGAAGAAGAAAGGGCTCACTCCATTCTATAAATATAGCCCCCTTTCCTCCTTTAAAAAGGGTACCAACTTCTCTTCCCTCCTTCCAACTTGGACCCTTCCTACTACGCACCTTCGGGTGCTAAGTCGAAGAAGTCTAGGGCAGTACGGGCTCGTCGAGCTCAGTTAGTTGTCCCAACCTCTGACCATCAGAGCGTCCCGCTAAGCGGGCCTCTAATGAAAAGTTGTACAAAACCGCACGTGTCCAACCCCCGACAACAAATGGATAGGGTGGTTCTCAAGAGTCTCCCAACAATGATCAAGGGCAAGTACTTTTACTAGTCCCACATTTGGGAGCAAACATGATATCTACGCACTCGTGTGCTCGGGATACCCGGGCCCACAAAGCGAGTGCAAAGGTTGATCGAGATGTCCTTGACTTACGAGATGTGATCCTTCACAAGCGCAAGGAAAGAAGGGGATTCTCTATGCGGCTTGAAATCAACATGGAGTCTTATACGGCTGAAAACCTAGAAAGCTCCATGCGGCCCATGAGGATTTTATGCGGCCTAAAATCCAGAATGCTTTATGCGGTTCAGAAAGCTCCATGCGGCCCATGAGGATTTTATGCGGCTCAAAATCTAGAATGCTTCATGCGGCTTAGAAAGCTTTATGCGGCCCAAAAGCAGCAGGGGGCCTTATGCGGCCCAAAATCAACATAAAACTCCATGCGGCTCAAAAACTGGGGAGTTTCATGCGGCTCAGAACTTGGGGGGTCTCATACGGCTCAAAAAATCCCTCAGAGCTTCATGCGCCTCAGAAAGCTTTATATGGCTCAGGAAGAGCCACGTGGCCTCATACGGCTCAAAACAGGCCGATTACAGCTGGCCATAATTACTTCCTATAGCTGGCCATTAAATGCTCTGACATAAAGCGACAGTTCTGACGGTTCTGACCTAATGAAGAGACACGTCATGCTCATCAAAAGACGAGAAAATCTTTGAGATAGTCGGCGCAGTTCATAAAGTCCAAAGAAGTTCAATATGCGGACCGCCTAGGCCACCCTTATGCGGTTCGATTATGAGGCTACCCTCATGCGGCTCGGTTGTGAGGCCATCCTCATGCGGCTCGGTTGTGAGGCCATCCTCCTGCGTCTCGGTTGTGAGGCCATCGTCATGCGGTTCGGTTATAAGGCCATCCTCATGCGGTTCGGTTGTGAGGCCATCCTCATGCGGCTCGGTTGTGAGGCCATCCTCATGCGGCTCAGTTGTGAGGCCATCCTCATGCGGCTCAGTTGTGAGGCCACCCTCATGCGGCTTTGCCATGAGGTACCATTCATGAGGCTCACGGCATAATGGCAGTCGGGACACGTGGCAGAAGTTTGACTAAGACTTATCCACTAGAATTTATTGCAACCAACAAACCATAACAACTCAGATTGGTCGCAACCAACAGATCATACACTACCAAAATTAACAGCTTTAGCGACGGCCGGATCCGTCGCTCGTCCGTCGATAACATGAATTACCGACGAATTAGCGACGGATATTTGATGGAAAAAGCCGTCGGGAAAAGGCTCGTCGCCATAATTTTTCCGTCGCTAAGCCGTCGGACATATGATTAACCGACGAACTAGCGACGGATTACCGACGACTGACTTTCAACCGATTAGCGACGGATTAGCGACTTATTCTCGTCGGTTCACATGCCATATAATATTAAAATATTCGTCGCTTAGCCGTCGTAAATAGGTCGGTAATAGCGTATCAGAAAGGTCCTGATACGCAAAATCCGTCGCTAGTCCGTCGCCATACCGTCGTTAACCGCGACGTTTTAGCGACGGCTTAGCGACGGCAAGGTCGTCGGCCTGGTTCTGGAAAGCTTCCATATTTCCAGAACCATGTCGACGGATAACTTGTCGCTAATCCGTCGCTAGTCCGTCGTCAGTCTCGACAGATTAGCGACAGATTAGCGACGGATAAGCCGTCGCTATGTCGTCGCTATTGTGTCGCTAACTGCAAATATCCGTCGGTAACTGCAAATATCCGTCGGTAACTGCAAATATCCGTCGCTAGTTAGTCGCTAGTCCGTCGCTAAATGCAACATTAAGAAAAAAAAATTACAGAAACATTCTATTTAACCAAATATCCAATATCCAATATCCAATATCCAATATCCAACAGAAATATCCAATATCCAATATCCAAACATCCATGTACGATCAACAAATATCCAAATTCATAATATCCAATATCAAACAGAAATATCCAAACACAAATACACAAATTCATAATATCCAAACAAATTCATAATATCCAAACAGTACAAATATCCAAAAACAATACAAATATCATTGAGATGGGGGGGGGTCGTCGATCGGCCCGGCGGATGTACTCTTCTACCATGTACGCCGGCACCTGGGACAACACATGCTCTGGAAGGTTGCGGAGCTGATCTGCCGACATCATGTTCATGAGCCCAATGAGCGCAGTATCCGGTACCAGGCGGACCTCGGCATTACGGTCAAATGAATAACGTCCAGGGTCGGAAGGACCGGCAACCGCACTAGAAGGACCGGGAGCAGACGGATCTGGACCGGGAGCAGAAGAAGGACGCGGAAGGCGCTCCAGCACATCCGACATTAGACTCCGCATTTCCGACATATCGGAGGTGAGAGTCGCAAGCTGCTGCCTCATATCGTCCGACGGGGGCGCGGGAGGAGGCGGGGGCGGTGGATATCTCGGAGTCGCGCCCTGCAACGACGCCGCCATGGAACCTACGCCGTAGACGTGCCCTTTTTTAAAGCCGCCGACAGACTCTACGAACACGTCGTCGTAGCGAGCCGCCATAGAAGAGGGCGTCTGGGTGGGCGTCGTTTCGCCGACAACCTCGGCAGGGGGCTCAATCTGACTAAGGGCCTCACGATATGCAGCCTATCCAATGAATGTGTTTATAGTATAAGTTTTCCTAAGTTATAATCTAAATCCTATGTTTCCCTAAATTATAATTTGAATCCTACGTTCACCTAATTAAGTTAACAATAATTATATTTCTAATATAAATCTCAAAAACGTAATTACTTACATCAGTCGCCTGGGCCCTCGCGTCGACGAAGCTCCCGTCAGCCCGCCTCTTGTGTGTATGCAGGAATACATCGTAGGCGGTGACCGACTCCGGCTCTCTTCCCTCCTTTACCGCCTGTCGTGCCTGCATACGAAATATACGTCGAATTTAATTAACTACGTATATTAATAGTACCGAATTTAATAGTGAAATGAATTTGCGGTATCTCACCAAATCTGCACGCGTCGCTGCGTGGGGCTTTGAACCTCCTGTATGCAGAGCAGCGACCTGTCTGCTCGCCTTCGCTTTCTCTGATTTCTCCTTGTACTGAGCAGTATTCATCTTATCCAACATCTGCTCGTAGTACTCCTCCCGGAGCCACTTCTTCCTCGAATGCGCCGTACGAACGTCGTACACCGCATCCCGTATCTTCTTCCCGGCGGCGGCTTTGTAGGCCTTGCGAATCAACTCCTCGCGATGGGGGGGCCACCAGAACGTCGTCTGACATAGAAATTAAATTATCACGTAATTAAAAAATCAGTGGATTAAAGAATATTTAATAATTAACCAAAAGATATATATATACCTTCATCTCCTCGAGCCAGACGTACTGCATGTTATGAGGCACCTCAGAAAAATTGAGGTAAGGGCCATGGTAGTTTTCCCGGATAATTTGCCCGAGTATCCGGGCAGCATCAAACGGGAAAAACCTACAAAGAAGCAAAGACCGGATTATTAACTTGAATAAATGAAACAAATTTAATAAATTAACTTAAATTTACTTACGTATCACCCGCGGGCCATAGCTCGCGTCGGTTCTCGCCTATCGGCCTCTCTGGAGGCGTCGGAGGATCCGCGGGTCCGCGGATGTACTCACCGGTAGCAGGATGAAGCTGAATCCGGGGGTACTCCGGAGCCCACCCTGCAGTAACTGATGGTGTACCCGCTGGTGCATCCGGGGGCGGAACGGATCCGCTAGCGGATGGAGTCTCAGGCCTCGATGAAGATGAAGGATGGGTCGCAGAGATAGATCGACGGCGGGAAGAGTCTGTGGCCGGGCTCTCCAGGTCGGGATCGGAGGACTCTATATCCGGGGTATGTGGAAGGCGACCACGACCGCCCCCACCACGACCGCTACCATCACGTCCACGGCCGCTACCATCACGTCCACGGCCACCGCTACCACCACGCCCACCACGGCCAGTACCGCCACCACCAGCACCACCACGGCTACCACCAGCACGAGTGGTAGTGACCATGACCTGTAAATAGAACACATAAATATAATTAACAATATAGAAGTATAAATGAATATAAAACTGAACTAAAATATATATACCAGCAGGACGGCGAGTGCCGTCAAGACAATGAGAACTAAGAGTGCCATCTGTAAAAAGAAAATCATACAATAAGTAGATGATCGAACGACAAAACCATAAACTGAAATAAGAATGTTTAATCTAATCTGAATTCACTAAGTTAGTTGTAAGTGCTTCTAATATATACCGATATTTAATCTAATCATCGTTATCGTCCTCGTCCTCATCGTCATCGTCATCGTTCTCATCCTCATTCTCATCGTCGACTTCATCTATATCATCATCCTCATCGTCGACTTCATCTGTATCATCATCCTCATCCTCATCCTCATCCTCTTCTTCTTCTTCTTCTTCTTCTTCTACTTCTTGTTCAGGCTCAATACTTGGGACAAGACGCCTCTTTCTCCCCTGGTTGACAGCTAAGTCTTGTATATCAACCTCTTCCTCCCCTCTATTTTCCTCAGCATGAGGTATATCGACATCTTCCACGTCCATGGTATCCGACTGTTGTCCCATGTATTGGGGCTTCTCGATCTGGTCCTCTTGGTATGCTGGGTCTCCAACGTTGAATGTATTTCTAGATTTAATCTTGCATACTGCCCACCAGTCAAATCGATCTCTACGACGCCTTGGGTAGCTTGTATAGTAGACTTGAACAGCCTGACTTGCTATCGCAAACGTGTCGGACCCTCTATACCTCCTGCGATGATTTATATCGACGAATCCAAATTGTTTATCGATTCTCCAACCGATATTTGGTCTCGTATCGAACCACTCACATTTGAACATCACAATATGCATATCATATGGGCCACTATATTGTAAATCTACAATCTCCCGAAGCACTCCATAATAGTCAAAGTCCGGCTCGTCGTCATAGATGGTGCCTCTTATGCAAACACCAGAATTCTTGGTATCGAAGCCGTCATTGAGAAATTCGATTTGTCTCGACATGAGTATCGAAATAAATGGAGCAGAAATTTGACACCTCCTCGATAAGATATGATTCGCATATCGAAGCCTCTATATGAGCCTTGTTGCCAACTTTCTTCTTTAGATGGTGTAGGTACCTAAAGAGACAAATTATCTTGAGAATTAACAATGAATTGTAAAATCCACTTAAATTTCACTTAAATTATATCGGTTTTTATTTACCTTTCAAAGGGGTACATCCATCGATAATGAACAGATGCACCGACACGGGCTTCGTATGCTAGATGAATCGGTAGATGCTCCATGCTGTCGAAAAAGCCCGGTGGAAATATTTTCTCTAACTTGCAGATTGTTAAGACAATCTTCTCCTCAAGTTGTACCATATGTTGCACCGTCAGCTTAGTTGAACAGATATCCCTGAAGAATGTAGACAGCTCGGCCAACGGAACCCATACAGCAGAAGGCAACAACTCTCTCAAAGCAATGGGCAGTAATCTTTCCATAAACACGTGGCAGTCGTGACTCTTCATTCCCGTTAGCTTGCGTTCATTGAGATCAACGCATCTAGACAAATTCGAAACATAGCCGTCGGGAAATCTTAAATTAGATATCCACTTGCAGATTATTAATCTATCTTCCTTGCTCAATGTGTATGGCGCTATAGGCTTACTTAATTGTCCACCAGCACCCCTTTGTATCAAGTTCAGATGAGGACGCTTGCATATCTCGGCTATGTCTTGTCTTGCTTTTGGATTGTCCTTCGTCTTTCCTTTAATATCCATGACGGTATTGAAGACATTATCGAACACGTTCTTTTCGATATGCATGACATCAAGATTATGCCTTATAAGATTATCTTTCCAATAAGGCAAGTCCCAGAAGATACTCCGTTTGGTCCAGTTATGGCTTTGTCCGAACCCCTCGACACGATGGTTCGATGGATCTTCCATTGCGGTGGGCAATTCCTTTACAGCTTCCCAAATATCGTATCCCGAAAATCTGGGTGGAGGTTGATTAAATTCTTGTTTTCCATATCTGAACGCGTCCTTATTCTTTCTCCAAGGATGGGTCGCGGGCAGAAATTGACGGTGACAGTCAAAGAAAGAAGTTTTTCCTCCATGCCTAAGGCGGAACGCCTTACTATTTTCCATGCATATCGGACAAGACATGTTGCCGTGCGTACTCCATCCCGACAGCATACCGTATGCTGGAAAATCATTGATTGTCCACATGAGTGAAGCTCTCATCTGAAAGTTCTGTTTCCTGGAAATATCATAAGTCGTGACGCCGATCTCCCACAGCTGTTTCAGCTCATCCACCAACGGCTGTAAATATATATCGATGTTCTTCGTCGGATTTTTAGGACCGGGTATGATAGCTGTCAGAAACATATAAGGAGTCTTCATACACATCCATGGTGGCAGATTGTAAGGGGTAAGAATGACCGGCCAGCATGAGTACTGAGATCCCGACTGTCCGAAAGGGGCGAAGCCATCAGCACATAGCGCCAGGCGTACATTTCTAGGCTCTGCAGCAAAGTCTGGATGACACAAATCAAAATGTTTCCACGCCTCTCCATCCGAAGGATGTGACAATTCTCCTTCGTCCTTTATGCGTTCTTCGCTGTGCCACGTCATGTGTTCTGCTGTATTTAGAGACATATACATCCTCTGCAAGCGCTTCGTGATCGACAAGTAATGCATATACTTGTAAGGACGTCGTTTTCTAGTCGACTTTCCTTTTCCCTGTACTGGCTTGTAACGATCCGCATTACAGAAGCTGCAACTTTCTGATACGCAATTCTCTTTGTAGTACAACATGCACCCGTTGCGACAACAATCTATCTTCTCGTACCCCAGTCCCAGTTGTCGGACCATCATCTTTGACTTGTAGAAGTTTTTTGGTAGCTCTTTTGATTCCTTCGGTAACACCTCCTTGATTACTTCTGTGATCCGATTATAGCAAGCTTGTGGCAAGTTAAAATCAGACTTTATGTTCAACAACCGCATCGTCACTGACAGTGCGGAATGAGTCTCACAACCAGGATATAGAGAAGTATCTGCGTCCTGAAACATGTCATAGAACTCCTTCGCCTCGGGATTAGGATCCTCCGGATCAAAATTAGGCCCTGCCGCATCATACACCATATCTCGTGCAAGGTTCTGCAGATCTCCATAATCAACAGAGCATCCGTGGTCTTCGATGACATCCGTTGCAGCATTATCATCAAAAGCATAAGTAGCAGCTTCCGCAGCCTGTCTTTCCGAATATAGTTCACCTTGCGATGACCACAGGCCGTAATTACGTACGAAACCCTTACGGGTCAAATGATCTCTCACAGTCACCACTTCTTCGTAACGTCTATTGTGACATTTAACACATGGACACTTAATTTTGTTACCGTCCATGTACTGAGCTTTGCTCATTGCATAATTAAGAAATACTTCCACGCCTGCCTGAAAATCGTCACTCACACCAATTCTACTCTCGTGTTGCCGTTTGTACATCCATGTACGATCAACAAAATAACGACTCATCCTCAATTTGGATGTGAAAATCTGTATCGTAAGACAAACTAAACATAAGAATAGGATCAATCTTCAAATCAGTCTAAAAGGGATGAATCAATATCAACTATTAAGGAAATGAAGTTAATTCTCAGTCCACATTTCACATACCATTCCTCATTCGAATCTCAGTCTAAAGAAAGGAAATCAATTCCCGATTTTGTAATGACAGTTTAACATTAACCAAGTTCGAATCAAATGCAAATCCGCCCTTCATTACCCCTTGACTGATACAAAGGAAGATTATACGAGGACTGAAATAAAGCTTACAAGGAACTGGACTATACTGTCAACTGATGTAAGGATATGAAATTCCTTCGGGACTGATATATTTGCAGGTAAGGGACTGAACCAATAGGGAGTATGGACTGATCATGAAGTTATAAATGAACTGAACATTAAGTTACAAATATACTGACACAATATAATATTTGATACATAAATAGTTAAGGGACTGGACATAAAGATGAAAATTAATGGACTGGACATTAGAGAGACTGAAACAACTTATGCGTGTCATATAACTCGAACAAGGACTGACACAGGTAAGGTTCATTCTACACTAAAACTTAATGATATAGGGACTGTACAGTCAATACTTGGGACTGAAATATGTATACTAAATTCCTTTCTCTGCACACACACCATGGTGATCACAACCTACACACACCAAGCACATACACATATACTTCCACACACACATCACTCTATATTCCCTTTTCACGTTCCTCTCTAATGTAGGTGCACACACCATATTAGGTGGATACACCTATACAAGTATCTGCGTGTTCCCCTCTACCTCAAGTGCAACCATTCACAGGGACCACTACCCCTATCAGTTGTTGTTTCTCTTTCATTCCCTCCCTCTATCCATGCTCTTTTTGCTACTGCAGGTCCCCTGTCTGCTCTGCTGTGCAAAGGCAGGAAGGGCCTGCTACTAGTCGCTTACAGGACAATTCCTGCTCTACAGGGGCTAAGACCCCTTGTACCTGTGTGTATTGCACACTACACACAGTGAAGTTCCCCTCTACTTCACTCATCTGTATAATTTCCTTCTCTTAAACACACACACACATACAAAATATATAGAGACACACTCATAATACAATTTCGTTCCCCCCTCTACTATGTTACTGCCATGACACTCAAATCAAAGCTATGAACACACACACACACACATACACACAATATAGTCCAAAACAGTCCACCAATAATAAATCAAAATATTGATAATATATTCTGTCTTTTCTTGAGCCATTTAAAATCAGCAAAGAATAAAAGATATTATCTGACCAAGTTAACTCCGCTGAAATTTAAACATTATGCACAAGAATCATATTTGACCTTTTGGTAAGACAGATCAAATAAAGATTAATAATTTCTAACAAATATCAATATATATCAAAAAGATGTGATCCGAGCAATCAGTGGACTACCAAGATGAGTAATATTACTCGACTCCAATACAGTTTATTAGAAGCTAACTAATACTACTATGATAATACTTGGACAGTAATGCTACTTGTATAAAATTATCAGTGTGTTAATGCTAGCACAATTTTGTACCACAAGAAGATGAAACTTTTTAAGGACCCCTGCCATCTCCAATACAATTTATCATGTTAATGCTACTCGACTCCAATACAATTTTCATGTTAATGCTACTTGTATAAAATTATCATGTTAATGCTACTCGACTCCAATACAATTTTCATGTTAATGCTACTTGTATAAAATTATCATGTTAATGCTACTCGACTCCAATACAATTTTTTCCCCCCCCCCCGACCCCCCACCCCCCCCGACCCCTGCCATCTCCACCCCCCCCCCCGACCCCCCTGCCCTCTCCACCCCCCACCCCCCCGACCCTCCTGCCCCAATTCCCCACCCCCCCGACCCCCCTGACCCCCCTGCCCCCCGACCCCCCTGCCCCCATTCCCGACCCCCGACCCCCCTGCCCCCCGACCCCCCTGCCCCCATTCCCGACCCCCCCCCCCGACCCCCCACCCCCCCGACCCCTGCCATCTCCACCCCCCCCCCCCCCCCGACCCCCCTGCCCCCATTCCCGACCCCCCCCCCCCCGACCCCCCACCCCCCCGACCCCTGCCATCTCCACCCCCCCCCCCCGACCCCCCTGCCCTCTCCACCCCCCACCCCCCCGAGCCTCCTGCCCCCATTCCCTACAACCCCCGACCCCCTGACCCCATTCACCACCCCCCCACCCCGCCCTCTCCCACCCCCCGCGAACCCGACCCCCCCCCCCCACTCCCCCCCCCCACGGCCCCAAAACCAAAAATGAGAGAGAGAGAGAGAGAGAGAGGAGAGAGAGAGAGAGAGAGAGAGAGAGAGAGAGAGAGAGAGAGATACCTGGTAGAGAGAGGGAGAGAGAGAGCCGCGAGAGAGAGAGCGCCTTCGGTTGAGAGAGAGAGAGAGTTTTGGGGGGAATGAAAAATTCCCCCCCGTCGGTTCAATTTAAGTTAGGGCACAGAACTTAGCGACGGAATAGCGACGGAAAAAATCAGTCGCTCATCCGTCGCCTAATAAAAGAAGTTTTCCGACGGATGTATCCGTCGCCCGTTAGTCGCTAAAGTTCCCGCCAATGTTTTAAAGATTTTGCCGCCAACAGTTGCGACGAACAAGCGACGGAAAAACAATCCGTCGCTAACGTTCGTCGACTGAGCGACGGAAACCCGACGAAGTTTTACATTTAAAATTGTAAAAATTTATGTTATGTTGTCTGCCGCTAATCCGTCGCTAAGACGTCGGAAACTGGTCGCTATTAGCGACGGAATCCATCCGTCGCTAAACATCCGTCGGTAAAGTGGGGTATTTTAGTAGTGATAACAGTTCAGATTTATTTCAATTAACATAATGGCCCAGACTAATTTCCAACAAACAGATCAAGGTTAATCTTAACCAATTCCCAACTGCCCACTTTTTAAGGCATAATTACAGTGATATGGCCACATCCCACTCATCTCAAAACTCTTATAAATAGCAAGGTGCTATTCCCTTGTACACACACAGGGAGTTATACGCACAGAGCCCGAGCAGAGAGACTAGCAACCCCCGCACACACAAAGAGCATTTCTTCGCCAGAGCAGAAGCTACGTCCTATCGTCCAAGGAGTAAGGTAGAGTTGATATCACTTTCCCGAGCCTCTATCGTTACCCTCCCAGAAAAACTAAACAATTGTCTTAGATTGCTTTTTCTAGGTTTTGTTCCTAGGCTCTCTTTGTACGAGCGAGTTTGTATTGTGAAGTAAAAGTCCAGTCCTCCCATAAAACTTTTTTGTTCTTTTATAATCAATGGCAAATAGCACCCGAGGGTGCATAGTAGAAAGAGTCCAAACTGTACCGTATAGAATTTGGCACATTCTCATTAGAGCTTCTGATGTCAGAACCGCATGAGAGACGGTCGAAGACTGAACCCGAGCCACATAGATCAGATGGCCGGCAGCTGGGATTGGATGCCGCATAGGTCATCTCCCTGCGGCTAGGGTTGGTGGCCGTATAGGCATTGTGCATGCGGCTGGGATTGGTGGCCGCATGAACCTTCTGCATGCGGTTGGGATTGGTGGCCGCATGAGCCTTCTGTATACGGCTGAGATTGGTGGCCGCATGAGCCTTCTACTTGCAGCTGGGATTGGTGGCCGCATGAGCCTTCTGCATACGGCTGGCACCTTTATGCGGCTTTTTCCTGGACCGCATAGAGTTCCCATTTGCTCCTACAAGTCCAGCATCGTAGTGTTTTCCTTTACCGGACATGGGGACAGCAGGGTCATCTGCGGCCTGAAGTGGGGCCGTATGTAAGTCTTCTTCGCCGTCTTGGGCAGCAGAGAACACTTCTTCCAGAGCTTGGAGAGGGGCAATAGTTTTGGGCTTCCACTCCCTGCGGGCCTTCTATGGGCCGGTTTGCTTCTGGATGGGGCTAGCGCTCCCCTCGGACAGCATCTCTTCAAACGCTTGCTGGTCGAAGCGAACAACCAGCATCTGTTACGTGGAGCCGAGTTTGGTTGTGTTCGATTGTGTTACCAACTTTTCAGCAGTGGAGAAGTTAGTCCCTAGCAGAGTCGCCATCGTGTTTGCCATTGATTGTCGTAGAACAAAACAGTTTTATAGGAGGACTGAACTTTAACTCACAATTACAAACTCGTTTGTACAAAAGAGAGCCTAGGAACAAAACCTCGGAAAAGCAATCTAAGTACAATTATTTAGTTTTGATTCTGGAGGATGACGGTAGAGGCTCGGGAAAGTGCTATCAACTCTGTCTTACTCCTTAGACGATTGAACGCAACCTCGGCTCTGACAAAGAAATGCTCTCTCTCTCTCTCTCTCTCTGTATGTCACTGTGTCTCTCTGTGTGTGTACAATGGAATATCACCTTGCTATTTATAGAAATTTATGAGTAATGGGGGTGTACAGCCACGTGGTTTATTTTGGGCCACATCCTTGTAACTGTGCCTCGAGAATTGGACAGTTAGGGATTAGTTAAGATTGATCATGATCTGTTTGTTGCACTAAATCCGAACTGTCAAGACTTGGTCAATTTCTGTCACGTATCTAAATTGCTACTCTGTGGCGAGCCGTATGAAAGATGCATCCTGGCTGAGTCTCATGAAGGACGGTCCCATAGTCGAGCCGCATAAAGATTATCTCATGATCGGGCCGCATAAAAGTTGTCTCATGACCGAGCCGCATGAGAGTGGTCTCATAACTGAGCTGCATGAAGGAGGTCTCACGACCGAGTCGCATGAGAGTGGTCTCATGACTGAGCCGCATGAGGGAGGTCTCATGACCGAGCCGCATGAGAGAGGTTTCATGACCGAGCCGCATGAGAGTGGTCTCATGACTGGGCCACATGAGGGAGGTCTCATGACCGAGCCGCATGAGAGAGGTCTCATGACCGAGCCGCATGAGATTGGCCGCATAGACGATCCGCATAAAGAGTTGTCTTTGGAATTTGTGAACTGTGCCAGATCTCATGATGATTTTCTCGTCTTTTTAGGGGCATGTAATGTCTTGTCTTTATGTCAGATCCATCATCTCTGTCAAAGTTGTCGCCTTTATGTCAGAGTAATTATGGCCAGTTGTACAGACAGATTTTGAACCGCATAAGGCCACATGAAGCTTCCTGAGCCGCATTAAGCTTTTTGAAATTTTGAGCCGCATGAAGCTTCCTGCGTTTTGTGTCACATGAAGCTTCCTGTATTTTGTGAGCCGCATGAAGCACGATGGATAGCAAAAGTCATTCTTTTCCATGCTTCTACACTATAGCCGAGTGGAAGCTGCACCAAAACTGTGACATCCTGATCCGATACTATTGATGTTAGCACCCTATGTAACCGGACAATTTCATCCAAGTATAGCTGAGCTAACCGACCGATGCTCCAAAAATTTTTGATTGCGATGAAATGTGCCAACTTGGTTAATCGATCAATGATGACCCAAATTGCATCATTCCTTCACTGCGTCTTCGGCAAGCCAACTATAAAATCCTTTGTTATATGATCCCATTTCCATTCTGGGATGACGAGGTTCTGTATCTCCCTGCCAGGCCTCTGGTGTTCTGCCTTGACTCGCTGGCAAGCCATACATCACAAGATAAAGAGGGCCATATCTCGTTTTATTCTGTGCCACCAAAAGGTCGTATGCAAATCTTTATAGATTTTTGTACTTCCCTGGTGCAATGAATACTTAGTGTAATGAGCCTCCGTCAAGATTTCTTTCTGGAGTTCTTCATCCATTGGGACACATAGCCTCCCTTGTAGTCACAAAGAACCATCCTCGTGCTTGGTGAAGTCACCTGCTTCACCCTTTTCAATCATCTTGCTAATCCTTAACAAAAATTCATCCGTCCTTTGTGCAGTCTTAATCCTTTCCAACAAACTCGACTCAAGTTGGAGTTGAGCCAATTGTGCATTTTAGCCACGAATTTGGAGCTCGATTCCCATGCTTTCTAATTCTTCCAATATCCGTTTATTAATACTGATTGATCCCACGAAGTTTCGACTCAACGCATTCGCCACTACATTGTCCTTCCCTAGTGTGTATGCGATCGTCAAATCGTAATCTTTTATGAGTTCCAACCAACGCCTTTGCCTCAAATTAAAATCCTTTCGAGTGAATATGTACTTCAGGCTCTTATGATCGGTGAAGACCTTGCAAGCCACTCCGTACAAGTAATGCCGCCATAATTTTAATGCAAATACTATTGCTGCCAATTCTAAATCATGCGTTGGATAATTTTTCTCGTGCGGCTTAAGCTGTCTCGAGGTATAAGATATCACTTTCCCTCTCTGAGTCAATACACATCCCAAACCCAATCTGGACGCATCGTCGTATATCTGAAATCCCTCGACGCCGTCTGGAAGTGCAAGGATTAGAGCTGACATGAGACATTACTTCAGGTCTTGAAAGTTAGCCTTGCACTCTTCAGTCCAATCAAATGCTACTCCTTTCTGGATTAGCCGAGTCAAAGGCGATGCCACTTTCGAAAAATCCTTGACAAACTTCCTGTAGTAGCCTGCCAAGCCGAGGAAACTTTGGATCTCGCTCGCCGACATGGCTTGTTTCCAATCCATAATAGCTTCAATTTTTTTGGGTTAATGGACACACCTTCTGTCGAAATAACGTGCTCTAGGAATGACACATTACTCATCCAAAATTCATATTTACTCAACTTAGCATAGAGCTGATTTTCCCGTAGGGATTGTAAGACTGTTCTCAAATGCTTTGTATGGTCTTCTCGGCTTTTCGAGTAGATTAAAATATAATCGATAAACACGGCCACAAATTTATCCAAGAAGGGCCGGAACACTCTGTTAATAATATCCATGAAGGTGGCAGGGGCATTGGTCAATTCCATGTGCATGACCAAGAATTTATAGAGTCCATATCTAGTTCAAAACGTAGACTTCGGGACATCATCTGGTTTGATCTTCAACTGATGATAGCCTGAGTGAAGATCAATCTTTGAAAATATAGATGCCCCCTACAGTTGATTGAAGAGGTCGTTTATCCAAGGCAACGGGTACTTATTCTGAACTGTAACTTTGTTTAGCTCACGATAGTCAATGCACAGCCGCATCGATCCATCTTTCTTCTTTATAAATAGTACCGGAGCACCCCCGCGGAGAAACACTGGGGCTGATGTATCCCTTGTCCAACAATTCCTATAGTTGTACATTGAGTTCCTTTAATTCCGCAGGAGCCATTCTGTATTGGGCCCTTGAGATCGGACGAGTATCTGGAAATGTATCGATAGTGAATTCAATCTCTCGATCCGGAGGCATTCTGGGCATCTCGTCGGGAAACACATCAAGAAATTCTGCCATGACTTCAGTGTTAGCTGAGTCTGCACAATTCTTGTGTGTGTCTCGAATAGAAGCAAGGTACCCTTCCCAGCCAGAAAGTAACATTTCTCAGGCCGTACTAGCCAAAATTACCATCGATGCCTTCGTCGTGAACCGGCCGAGTAAGAGAATTTTATTTCTCCAGGTAGACGAAACATAACTCGCTTCTCTATACGATCGATCATCGCACAATATGCACTTAACTAATCCGTTCGCAGAATGATATCATATTCCTTGATATCAAGCACGATTACATCCAATGATTGCTTCCTGTCCCCGATACATATGTAACCATCCCTATATATCATGTTAGTAGGCATCTCCACTCATGATTGAGTATTAACACTAAGCGTCATGATCCGCACCCGCTTTTCGGCATGCAAGTGCATGAGCAAGCCAGCTACGTATCGAACGGACTCTAGCCCATCTCTGATACGTAAACGTTGTCTGGACTATGGGGTCACGTGCCTAATCATGGCAAGGCAAATATATATCTTAATCCAGCATAGGAATATGAAACATGAATAAACACTATGGGTCATGGTCTGCAGCCCACTAGCATACATGTCCGATTAGACCCCAAGAATTAATATGAGTCAATAAAGTAAGCCAACAAATAGAATATATCATGATAAGGAATAAAATCACGAATAGAAAATAAGCGTAATATAAATATACCTGGATACTGTAATGTAAATAACTATCATCCTGATCAGCTAACTAACTGTAACGCCCCAGTCCCAAAATACGTAGGACCAAGTACGTGAACATGCCAGCTGCACATATAGGAAGAATACTCCAATATATAGAATCCTTATATATGCACATAAGCTGTAAATAAAATTATCACAGGCCAGAAATATATAATCTAATCTCATCACAGCTCAACACAGAAGATAATAGAGTCCAAATAAATAAATAAGAGTATCAAAGATAGCGGGTGAACATGTACACTCCAAACAACTATGAAAATAGTCTCACAAGTTCAGAGTCCAACCTTCACAAAATAGAAAGAAAAGAGATGTAAAAATAATGTCCACTAATGTCTCAAATAAAGAATAAACTAGAAATCAGTAGGAACTGCCTCATCATCTATGTAGGATAGCTCCAACACCGCTGGAAAATCGTCTATCCCTGGAGAGATAACCAGGTCCTCAGGGGGACGTAGCAAGATACAAGAAAACACCATGCCATATAAACTGTGATAATAATAATAAAAGAAAATGTATGCATGCAATCGGGTTCCTGACCATTCTAATGTGAATATGCAGTTGAGATACAATCCTTCGACGCATGAGCCCTGGCTGTAAATGGGATCGGCATAGTTCCCGTAAAGGGCACCAGGGGCATACGTCCATAATGCTCTGGAAGCGTCAGAGGGCACCATGTGGAAGGGGCTACGTCCATAACGCTCTGGAAAACGTCAGAGGGCGCCTAGAGCCTGCGTCTCCGAAGGAGCGCACAGGTAATTAGGGAAGTACAAAGAAGCCAATACGTCAGGTATTATTCTTCCCACCCAATGCCTAGTATCATCATCTCCATGACTGATATGAACCTCTAGTAACCGCCTAGTCTTCTAACATGCAATTTTATTGGCAGTTACTTCTATCCGTCACACTCTCCATACGTATCGATGGCCAGCCGACTACGCGGGTATGTGTCCTACATGTTACTCACAAAACATGGTAAAGCAAGTGTCAAGGCCGTATAAGATATACCAATACCTCATCATCAATGGGTGGTCACTAGACTAAGTCAATACAAGAAAATAAATGAAAGCGAGAAAGACGACTGATGGAGTCGCATGCACCCAAGTGTGACTTGGAGGCACAGTTTTATAATATCAAGAAATAAGGAATACAGAAAATAACAACTGAAAATAAGAATATAATAATCACAGAGTAAGGTGGCAAGTCCAGGTTATCACAATGTCATCCAAGAAACGCACAATCTCCAAACAACCCCGGATGCTTGTGCGCACGAACACCAAGCTGGATGCGGCTGTCGGTTTGTCGAGCCTTTTTCTGGCGATCGTCCAATCGATGGCGACGGCTCACAGGGCGTCGGGGTGGTTCGCCGGGGTTCGAAGTCGAGGGGCTTCAGAAGGGAGATGAGTTATGGGGGGTTAGGGTTTCGGTTGTTGCGGAGCAGTATAAATACTGCTGGCGGAGCAGTATAAATACTGCTGCCGCTGCCGTCTCCTAATAATACTAGGAATACAGGCTCGGGTTTAACTCACGATGGTGAGTTGGCTGTGGCGGGTAGGCTGGCCCATCTGGCCCCTTTTAATATTATTTTTTTTTACAAAAACATCTTAATAATTATTCTTATACATATATCTATATATATATAATCTCCTAATCAAGCCCATTTAAGTAAAAGCTAGAAAAATAATATTAATTATCTAAAATATACTAGAATTTGAGAGACTATATTTTAAATAAAATTAAGCATGCACACACACACCATCATACATTATCACACACACATTAATTATATAATTTAAACTAGTCATAACTAAATTCATAAAATGACAATAAAATGTAACACATATAAAATAATTTATAAAAATTTTAAATTAAAAAAAATGGGGGTTTACATCCTACCCAACTTAAAAGAATTTCGTCCTCGAAATTAGACTAAGGTCGGGGGATCAAATGCAATGCAAGAAAATTGATAATAATTCAAGAGTTTAATGGAAGTCATACCTTCGTCTGCGAACAAATACGGTTAGCGATTTTTGGATGTCGTCCTCGCGCTCCCAAGTAGACTCCCCTGGCGAGTGATGCTTCCATGCCACGCGAACCAATGGAATAGATTGATTCCGTAACACCTTCACTCGACGATCGAGGATACCTACTGGTTGCTCTTCGTACGACAAACTAGGTCCAACTGTGATCTCGGAGAAATCAAGCACATGATTGCTGTCCGCCATGTACCTTCTAAGCTGAGATACATTGAATATGTTATGCACTCCCTCTAGCGATGGTAGCAAGAACAATCTATAGGTAACCTCTCCAACATGTTCCAAGATATCGAAAGGCCCGATGTACCTTGGACTCAACTTGCCACGTCCTCCGAATTGAATCGTGCCTCTATTGGGGGTTATCTTCAAGAACACATGGTCGCCCTCTTTGAACTTCAAGGGTCGACGACAATTATCTGCCTACTGCTTCTGACGATCCTGTACTGCTCGCAGGTGGCCCTGAATTTTCTTTACTGTCTCCACTGTGCTCAAGACCAACTTGGGACTCAATAGTTGTCGCTCTCCTATATCGCTCCAACAAATAGGAGACAGGCACTTCCAACCATACAATGCTTCAAACGGAGCCATCTGAATGCTCGCTTGATAGCTATTGTTGTAGAAAAAATCAACAAGATGAAGATGGTCCTCCCATGAACTACCAAAGTCAAGCATACACGATATCAACATATCCTTTAGTGTCTGAATAGTACGCTCTGACTGGTCGTTTGTCTGAGGATGGTATGCCGTGCTAAACTTCAATCGGGTGCCCAAACTCTCTTGCATGCTCCTCCAAAAGTACGAGGTAAATCTCGAGTCGCGGTCCGACACAATACTAACAGGCACGTCGTGTAATCTCACAATCTGCTCCATATACATCTCTACCAATACCTCTGTCGACTGGCCTACTCTAAAAGGTAAAAAATGGGCTGACTTGGTAAGTCTATCCACAATCACCCACATTGCGTCACGTCTCCTAAGATTGCGAGAAAAACCTATGACAAAATCCATAGTAATGTGCTCCCACTTCTACTCGGGAATGGGTAGCGGCTGCAATAATTTGGCCATCCTCTGGTGCTCTGCCTTCACTTGTTGACATACCAAGCACTTGGCAACGAAACGAGCTCTCTCTCGCTTCATTCTGTGCCACCAAAAATACTGTCGTAAGTTGCGGTACATCTTGGTTCCTCCGGGATGAATAGAGTAAGTCGAACTGTGAGCCTCTGCCATAAGCTCATGCCGTATCTCTCTATTGGGAACAAAAATGCGATCACCATATCGCAATGTCCCATCGGAATGGATCCTCAATCCCGTCTGCTCTCCTACTTTAGTCCTCTCTCTGAGCCGTCGAAATCTACCATCATTGGGCAATGCTGCCTTTATGCGCTCTACCAGTGATGATTGTACTTGGAGGTTGGCTAATACGCCGTCTGCTCTAGGCAATACTACTTCAATACCAAGCTTCTCCAAGTCTCTAATCAACTCCTTCTGTATGGTCAAAAAGTGTGCCATGGGCTTACGGCTTAATGCGTCTGCCACGACATTAGCCTTGCCCGGATGATAATGTAGCTCAATCTCGTAATCCTTCATCAACTCCAACCAATGTCGCTGCCGCATATTCAACTCTTTTTGTGTGAAAACATACTTGAGGCTCTTATGATCAGTGTAGATATCAACCTTCTCGCCGTATAAGTAGTGCCTCCATAGCTTCAAAGCAAAGATAACCGCTGCGAGCTCTAGATCGTGGGTAGGATAATTCTTCTCGTGCACCCTCAACTGCCGTAATGCATATGCTACTATACGACCGTGCTGCATCAATACACATCCTAATCCCTTCCCAGATGCGTCGCTGTAGATCACAAATCCTCCTGGGCCTGATGGTAGCGTCAAGATCGATGTTGTGGTCAATCACTTTTTTAACTCATCAAATGTGGCTTGACACTCGTCTGTCCATACAAACTCCTGATCCTTGTAAGTTAATCGAGTCATAGGCCCCGCTATTCGAGAGAAATCTTCTATGAACTGTCGGTAGTAACCCGCAAGTCTGAGGAAACTTCTTATCTCAGATGCTGATGTGGGAGCGGGCCATGATTTGACTGCTGTGATCTTCTCTAGGTCCACTGATATTCCATCACCCGTAACAATATGACCAAGAAATGATACCTCCTTGAGAAAGAAATTACAATTGCTAAGCTTTGCAAAAAGTCGCTCATTCCTTAACGTTCCTAAAACTATCCGTAGATGCTGCTCATGCTCCTCTTGACTCTTGGAGTAAATCAAGATATCATCTATAAAGACTACTACAAATTTGTCCAAGTACTGGTGAAAGATTTTGTTCATCAAATTCATGAAGACTGCGGGAGCATTGGTCAAACCGAAAGGCATGACCAAAAACTCGTAGTGTCCATACCTTGATCGAAAAGACGTCTTTCCAATGTCTTCCTTTCGGACCTTCAATTGGTAATAACCTGATCGTAAGTCAATCTTGGAGAATACTTTTGCTCCACTCAGTTGATCGAATAGATCGTCTATACGCAGCAAGGGATACTTGTTCTTCACCGTCACTGTATTCAATGCTCTGTAGTCGATGCACATGCGTACTGTCCCGTCCTTCTTAGGCACAAAAAGAATAGGTGCCCCCCACGGTGACGTACTGGTACGAATAAATCCCTTCTCTAATAAGTCATCAATCTGCATCTTCATCTCTACCAACTCCTTGGGTGCCAGACGATATACTCGAGATGAAATAGGCTCGGCTCCGGGAATATGCTTAATAGAAAACTCAATATCTCGGTCAGGTGTCAGTCCTGGCAATTCTTCGAGGAATATATCTTCGTATTCGGTGATGATAGGGTGCTGAGGGGTGTCATGCATCATCATATGAGTCCCCGATGCGGGTGCATCACAACTCTCTCCGTCTTCTTTGGTGAACTCAAACTCTGCCGCATTCGGTGGTCTAAAGATAATACTGCTCCTATGGCAGTCTATGAGAGCGAAATGCTGGCTCAACCAGTCCATTCCGAGAACCACATCAAATGTCGGCATATTGAATACAAGAAGTCGTGCCATCATCTCTCTGCCACTTATCACTACAGGACAAAGTCTACAAATACCACTAACAGGTACAACTCCTCCTCCAGTGAGGATTATAACATTCTTAGCTAAGTGTGTGATGGAAATGTTGTGTCTAGTAGCAAAACTAGTGGCTATGAATGAATATGTGGCTCAGTATCAAATAATGTAATGGCAGAAAAAGATGCAACTAAAACTATACCTGCTATAACCTCTGCCTCTGTCTCTTTATCCTCAACAGCAAGTGAGAATACCTACCCATAATTATGTCTTGGGCCCTGAGCTCTGGCCTTGTTGTACTGTACGCCTTGGGGAGGCAATGGTATACGAGGTGCTCCTGCTACGGGCCGCGGTGCTGGAAGAGCTGGGGCTATAGGCCTCGGGTTCTGTCGAGCATGTACTATCGTCTGTTGCTCTAAAAAGTCCTTGAGCATGTACTAATTGGATCAACATCTCAAGCACAATCCAAGGCGAGTCCTGCAGTCGTTCTGGAGATGTCCTTGCTTTTCGCAGTAATGGCAAACAGGCTTCTGGTAAGGTGAGGGCCTCTGCTGGAACTGTTCTATGGCCCTCCTAATAGGTCCACTCTGAGTAGCTCGGGCTGGTGTAACTGCTGGTGCATGATGTCTCGAGGTCTGCTGCTGCTTCTTGCGAAGAATCTCCTGGGCACGAGCTTCTTCCAGGACAGCTGAATGGGAGACTCGAGACTGGATAGTCGTATAAGACTTGAGTTCTGGTGCAAGCCCCTGGTGAAATCTCCTTGCCTTCTCTAACTCCGTCAGAATCAATCCCGCACCAAATTGACTCAGGCGATTGAACTCTGAGTCATACTCATCAACTGTCATATTCCCTTGCTTCAGATGAAGGAACTGGTCATAGAGATCATCTCGAATATGAATAGGGAAGAATCTCTCATAAAATGCATCATAGAACTGCTTCCAAGTGATCCCAGTGTCTAATCGTCTCTCTTCCGCCTTCTACCAGTGGTGAGCATTGTCTTCTAACAGTAGGTCCACTACTGTCATCTAATCTCGAGCTGGCAACTGGGATGCCTTCAGTAGCTTCTCGGTACTAATAAGCCACTGTGACACCTCTAGTGGCTTCTCCGTTCCTCTAAAGGCCTTGGGGTTCATATCTGTAAAATTCTTGATAGAGCCTTCATAAGGATACAGAGCCGGTACTAGTGCTGGTACTGGAGGTGGTGGTTGAGGTCTAGCCAATGCTGCCATCATTGTCTGTCTCATCAGCTCAGTCTGCTGCCACTGAGCCAGCATTATTGCGTACATAAACTGAGAGATAGGGCTCCCATCAGTCGGTGGTGGAGGCATCTGAGGTCCCGACTGTGGAGGAAACTACTGAGGGAATGGTGGTGGTGGAGGCAGTGGTACATTCCCTTCTGGTGGCATGGTAGTAGTCTGCCCAGCCTGGCTGCCTGGGGGTGCTACGATCTCTGGGTACTCCGTCGTTGGTGTCGTAGTAGGCTGCGACTGTCCTGGCTGGTATGGTGTCGCTGGAGTCATGGGAGGATTCTGTCCTTCCGGAGTAGCCTTCTCACCAGATGTGAGGGCCAAGACAGAAGTGCGTCCGCTTCTTAAATGCATACTGATGGCACGAGGAAGATAAGTTGATATTAGTAAAGTTTAGATATGAGGTAAATTAAATAATCAAGGAATTTTTAATAAGATTGGAAGTCAAGAGGTAGTAGTAGTTCTAGATGAGATATTCCTAATCCTATATGTAGGCTTGTTGGGCACACTCATGTAACCTAACAATATTAACGTAGACCTGCATGGGCCACCACAAAAATATGTAATGCCCTAGTCCCAAAATACGTAGGACCAAGTACGTGAAAATGCCAGCTGCACATATACGAAGAATACTCCAATATATGGAATCCTCATATATGCACATAAGCTGTAAATAAAATAATCACAGGCAAGAAATATATAATCTAATCTTATCACAGCTCAACAGAGAATATAATAGAGTCCAAATAAATAAATAAGAGTATCAAAGATAGCCGGGTGAACATGCTTACTCCAAACAGTTATGAAAATAGTCTCACAAGTTCGGAGTCCAACCTCCGTAAAATAGAAAGAGAAGAGATGTAAAAATAATGTCCACTAATGTCTCAAATAAAGAATAGACTAGAAATCAGTAGGAACTGCCTCGTCATATATGTAGGATAGCTCCAACGCCGCTTCGTACTCCTGTAGAAAATCGTCTATCCCTAGAGAGATGACCAGGTCCTCAGGGGGACGTAGCAAGATACAAGAAAATACCATGCCATATAAACTGTGATAATAATAATAAGACAAAAGGTATGCATGCAATCGGGTTCCTGATCGTTCTATTGTGAATATGCAGTTGAGATACAATCCTTCGACGCATGAGCCCTGGCTGTAAATAGGATCGGCATAGTTCCCGTAAAGGGCACCAGGAGCCTACGTCCATAAGCTCTAGAAGCGTCAGAGGGCACCATGTGTAAGAGGCTACGTCCATAACGCTCTAGGAAACGTCAGAGGGCGGCTGGAGCCTGCATCTCCGGAGGAGCGCACAGGTAATCAGGGAAGTACAAAGAAGCCCATATATCAGGTATTGTTCTCCCCACCCAATGCCTAGTATCATCATCTCTATGACTGATATGAACCTCTAGTAACCGCCAAGTCTTCTAACATACAATTCTATTGGCAGTTACTCTAATCCGTCGCACGCTCCATACGTATCGGTGGCCAGCCGACTACGCGGGTACGTGTCCTACATGTGACTCACAACACGTGGTAATGTAAGTGTCAAGGCCGTATGAGATATACCAATACCTTATCATCAATGGGTGCTCACTAGACAAAGTCAATACAAGAAAATAAATAAAAGCGAGAAAGACGACTGATGGAGTCGCTTGCACCTAACTGTGACTTGGACGCACAGTTTTATAATATCTAGAAATAAGGAATACGGAAAATAAGAACTAAAAATAAGAATATAATAATCACAGAGTAAGGTGGCAAGGTATCTTGCCTAATGGTGCAAGTAGCAAGTCCAGGTAATCATAATGTCAGCCAAGAAACGTCACAATCTCCAAACAACCCTGGATGCTTGTGTTGGCCCATTGGTCATGGTCAAACCTGATTTTAATAATTAATCAAACTCTGTCTCGATATAAATGCAAGTCTACTAAGATGTTTACCTACGATGTTTTAGACACTGCTCAACAATGGTTATCAACAATATTCAAGACTGAAGTCGTTTGCCATTCAGAATGTACTTTCTGCTATGCAATGTAATTTTTCTTTTTATTGAGTCTAGGAATACATTATACACCGAGTCGTACTGGCAAATAGGCTATCCGAAAACGTTTTTCAAAATCATCATATTCTTTTACAAATGATCCATGTTTTTGAAAAATATTCTTTTTACAAAAAGCCTTTGAAGGATTGTTCAAAAAGCCAAAATTTATTTTCTCCAAAAATGAACTGGCAGAACCTCAGGAGAACTCGGCCCGAGTTCGGCCAGAGTTCGACTATTTGGAACGTTAGTGAACGTTGGATTTTTGAACTTGGTCATCCTTCAGTTACGGGTTGTTACAAAGAATTTTGTCCGAATTCTGCCCGAATTCTGTCAGAGTTGTCTTTGGAAAAGCTATAAATAGATAAGCATTTCGATCATTTCAATACACCAATTCACTTTCAATCTCTTCTCTTCTTAAGTTTACATTCTTCCAAAGAGTTTTTAAAAGCTTTCATTTTCAAATCCTAAGCCAGTTACAATCCTCTAGTCGATTTGCCAGTGCGGTGCGGTCTAGAAGATTTAAGAGCGATTGTAATCAGAGGCTTGATAGAAGATTCAACACTTCACAATTGAATTTGGACGAGTTCTTCCTATCAAAGCTCGTGTCTGTAGAAGTTGCAAGGACTTCGTATGAAAACTTGCAAGATTTTCCAATAGTAGATTCAACTGGAAGCTAGAGTTCTTCCGACTGGACTAGTCCTCACCAGAGGGAAACCAGTATAAATCTTGGTGTTTGCGTTTGCCTTCTGATCACTTTTAAATTCTGTCATTTACTTCTTGTGATTATTATTATATCTATGATCTAACTGCGAACAAGTTTTTAATTAGCAATATTCTGCTGCCAACTCTATTCACCCCCCCTCTAGAGTATTCTGCTTTACGATTTCGTTCCTACAATTGGTATCTGAGCGGGTTATACAGGTAAAGCAAGGTAAAACAGTAGTTATATTAAATTTTATATAGATCACAGCTTTACACATGGCAACTGTAAAATTCACAAGTGAAGGCCAAGCCACAAACAGACCTCCACTGTTTGACGGCACAAACTACACTTATTGGAAAACACGTATGAGTTTCTTTCTGAAATCTCTTGATTTTTACTTATGGTCTGTAGTTATTGATGGCTATAAAAAGCCACCTCGTATAAATGTCGATGGAGTTTTAGCTGAAAAACCGCATGACAAATATACAGAGGAAGAAAAAAAAGGCCAGTCTTGACGCACGTACTATTAACGCTTTATTTTGTGCTTTAGACAGAACTAAATTTAACAGGGTATCTATCTACACAACTGCAAATGAAGTGTGAAAACTTCTTGAAGTCACACATGAGGACACAACTCAAGTCAAAGAATCAAAGGTCAGCAGACTTACTCATGAGTATGAGGCGTTCAAAATGAAGCCCAACGAAACAGTTACTCAGATGTTCGAGAGATTCTTGGATATTGTAAATCCTTTGTCCTCCCTAGGCAAAGATTACAGTAACCATGAAAAGATTTGCAAACTCCTGCGAGCACTTACAAAGAACTGGATTCCGAAGGCTACTACAATCATTGAAGGAAACGACCTCACTACCTTGACACTTGAAGTACTCATGGGTAAGCTACTCACTCATGAACTAGAGCTACAAGACTTTGAAGAGCCTGCACCAAAGGAGAAGACGATCGCTTTCAAGGCTCACCACAGAAGATCTGCTGAAGATGATTCAGACAACAGTGAATCTGATGCTGAAGATCAAGCACTCCTTGCAAGAAAATTCAAAAGATTCTTGAGATATGAGAAGAAGACAAAAAAGAACAATGGCAGCAACAGCTGGTATCAAGATGACGATGTCTGCTACGGCTGCAAGAAGAAAAGACACATGAAGAAGGACTGTCCTACAAACTCATCAACAAGCAAGAAGAGCAACAGATACGAGAAAGGGAACCTGAAGAGACCAACATCTCGGAAGTATGCCAACACCAACATATGGCATGAAAGTGAAGCCAGCGACTCAGAAGATGAACAATTAGAAGACGCTGCAAATATATGCTTTATGGCATCCGATCTGGTGGGACGCCCTTCACATGCTAGGAGCAAATGGATCCTCGACAGCGGTTGCTCACGGCACATGACCGTTGACACTTCATTATTCACAACACTGTCAAGGAGGAATAAAGAAGGATACGTCTCCTTCGGCAACAATTTAAAAGGGTATATAATCGGTATTGGTGATATTGGTAAAGCTCCCTATCCAGTGATTAAAGATGTTTGTCTTGTTACTGATTTAAAACATAATCTGCTCAGCATAAGCCATTTAGCTGATCACGGTTATGGTATTAACTTCGTAAAAGACAAATGTACTATTATTGATAGTTTAATTGGTAGTACTATATTTGAAGGTATTAGAGAAGATAATATATATGTTTTCTATTTGTTGGAAGGTACTAACATATCAGGTAGATGTTTAATGGCTAAAAGAGATGAGAGTCATCTGTGGCATATGAGACTCGGTCATGCAAATATGGATACTATTTCCAGATTATCCACGAAGAAGCTAGTACGCAGTTTACCAGACATAACATTCAAGAAGGATTCGGTATACAGTCAATGTGAAAAGAACAAAGCTACTCGATCCACTTTCAAGTCAGTAAACGCTGTATGTACTACTAGACCTCTACAATTGCTACATATAGACTTATTTGGTCCTAGCAGAGTTGCTAGCCTCAGAGGTAAGCTATATGCTTTTGTAATTGTAGATGATTATTCTAGATACACTTGGGTATATTTTCTGACACGCAAAAACTATGCATTATCAAAATTTGTCGCCTTTTGCAAGAAAGTACATAATAAAAAAGGTTATATGATCACTCGTATTAGAAGCGATCATGTAGGCAAATTCGAGAATGTGGAGTTTGAGCAATTTTCTGACACACACGGTTTTGTGCACGAATTCTCCTGCCCTAGGACTCCACAACAAAATAGAGTTATGGAACGTAAGAACAGAACTCTATCCGAAATGGCCAGAGTAATGTTAAACCAGTTTAGTCTATCCAAGTATTTCTGGGCTAAAGCTGTCAATACAGCTTGTTTTGTTCTCAATAGATTTCTAATTCGACCCAAATCGAAGAAGACTCCATTTGAGCTATGGTTTGATAGAATTCCATCAGTTTCATATTTTAGAATATTTGGTTGTAAATGTTTTATTCTTAATACAAAAGATAATTTGGAAAAGTTTGACGAAAAGGCCGATGAAGGTATATTTTTAGGTTATGCGAGCAAAAATAAAGGATACAGAGTCTTCAACAAAAGAACCATGATCATCGAAGAGACGATCAATGTCACCTTTGATGAACTAAATGAAACGACAATCGATGACAATGACGAAGATCTCAATGTACCCAGCAAAGCACCAGCTGATCCTCTTAGAGAAGATCCAGGAACCAGCTACCTTCGGAGTCTGCTAAAAAGATTGAAGTTCACGGCTGATCATCCAAAGTACTTGGTAATTGGTGAGATTACCAAGGGTGTAAGTACTCGCTCCTATAATAAAGATATAGCTTCTTGTGTTACTTTTGTCTCACAGTTTGAACCCAAAAGTATTGATGAAGCATGTAGTGATAATTTTTGGATAGATGCTATGCAAGAGAAATTAAACCAATTTGAACGGAATCAAGTTTGGGAACTTGTTCCCAAGCCTATTGATCATCCGGTCATTGGCACCCGATGGGTATTCCGAAATAAACTGAACGAGAATGGTTTAGTGACTCGTACTAAGGCTCGACTCGTAGCTCAAGGATACAATCAAAAAGAAGGTATCGACTACGATGAGACTTATGCCCCAGTTGCGAGATTAGAATCCATTCGCATGTTATGTGCATTTGCATGTTTTCATAATTTTTAATTAATTCAAATGGATGTCAAAAGCGCATTTTTAAATGGTTTTATAAAAGAAGAGCTTTATGTAGCTCAACCACCCGGTTTTACTGATTTCAAATTTCCTGAATATGTTTTCAAGTTGAAGAAAGCTTTATACAGTTTGAAACAAGCCCCTCGTGCTTGGTACGATCGTCTATGCTTTTTTCTACTTGATAACGGTTTTTCGAAGGGAAAGGTTGACACTACTTTGTTTATAAAGTCTTTGAATAATAATATTCTTTTGATTCAAGTCTATGTAGATGATATTATCTTTAGATCTACTGATGAATCTCTTTGTCAAGAATTCTCAAAGTGTATGCAGAATGAGTTTAAGATGAGCATGATGGGAGAGCTAAAGTTCTTTTTCGGACTGCAAATCAAACAAACCAACAATGGAACGTTCATAAATCAAGCTAAGTACACAAATGATCTACTAAAGAAGTTCTACATGGAAGCAGCAAAGTCACTTAGCACTCCAATGACGACTTCAACCAAGCTTGATATTGATGAACAAGGTAAACCTGTCGACATACGTAAGTATCGAGGTATGATCAGTAGCTTACTCTATTTAACTGCCAGTCGACCAGACATTATGTATAGTATTTTCTTATGTGCTCGTTTTCAAGCCAATTCTAAGGAATCACATCTGTGCACAGTTAAGCGTATCTTTCGATACCTTAAAAGCACTTCTTCTGCCAGCTTATGGTATCCTAAAACCACGTCGTTTGACTAATCGGTTATTCCGATACTGATTTTGTCGGATGCAAAGTAGATAGAAAAAGCACCAGCGGCACATATCATTTCCTAGGAAAAGCTCTAGTCTCTTGGTTTAGTAAAAAGCAAAATTCTGTTGTATTATCAACAACAGAGGCTGAGTATATCGCCGCAGGACGTTGTTGTGCACAAATTTTGTGGATAAAACAAACCTTAGAAGACTATGTATTGCATTTTACACATATACCCATTTTTTGTGACAATACCAGTTCTATTAATTTGACTAAGAATCCAGTATGTCATTCTCGTACTAAATATATCGAGATTCGACATCATTTTTTTAGAGATCATCAACAAAATGGAGATATAGACCTTGTATACATAGACACACATAATCAATTAACTGACATATTCATAAAACCTTTAGCGGAAGATCGTTTCAACTATTTACGTCGAGAATTAGGAATTTTAGATATCAATAATATTAATTAATTTTTGTTTTATTAATTATTTATTCGATACTCATAAACTGTTTTCGAGACAAGCCTAAAAAGAGTCTGTCTGTCACCACGACTACGGTCGAAGCGAAGCGTTATTTAAGAGTTCCCCGGTGAACCTCCGTTAGCTGGGACAGTACTCCTACAGCTAATCTGAGACAGATGCTGAGTAAAGAATATTAATTTGTAAAATAATATTAATTATATTATTTTGAGATTTAAAATTACTAAACTTTGAATTAAGCATTTGAAACGAATTAATGAAAAAGAATGTGGTCTTATTTGATTTTTTTTTTATATATATATATATATATAGCCAGGCAACCCTAGGCGATTTTGGCCCGCGTTCGGTCCGAATTCGGCCAGAGTTCTGCTGGATGTTTATATATAACAGCAGCAACCCGAGGCCTCCTTCTTCTTCATACTTCCCCACATCCTCATAACAGCAGCTCCGCCCCTCCGAAACCCTAGTTCTACTCCCTCATTGTTCTTCCAATCCTTGTGGAGTTTTTATCAAAACTTTGGATTCGTGCGGAGATCGTCATCCTCTACAACATATCCGACTCTTGGAAGGTATAATCCCTTCTTTCCACCACTTTTCAATACTTAGGATTTGTAGAAATTTTGGGAAAGAATGCCTAAGTTCAATCCCTTCAAGAGGAAGAAGACCAATGCCAGTGAAGAGGCATTGTCTTCAGATCCGCATACGGATTGCCTCTTTTCTCCAGTCCAATCGGACGATGGTGCGTCGGATGAGTTTTATTTTAAAACTTCCGATTAAGCGTTATTGTGGTACACCGATTTTGTCATGCGTACTATTTGCACCGGATCACCGATTAAGTGGACTGTCTTTCCGAATCACCGCCCTTATTTTGAGGCATTAGGGTTACAACATTTTGTCACCTCACAATTTCCCATTGCCACTAATGCCATTAGATTATTCTATTGTAATTTTGTGTTAGACACTTTTAAAGCGAGGACACGTGTCGGAGGAATTGATATCGAATTCACCGATGACACGTTAGCGGAAATCCTTGGTATTCCAAACGAAGGCTAATAACTTGAACTTGTTTAAATACGAATTACATCACATCATCTATTCCACTTTACTTCCAAAATCCACTTCTAAAGATGATGTCACTGCACTTGAGCTCTCTGCTCTTTATTATATTCTTAAAGGGATTTCTTTTTCTGCCCCTAAGACTATTATTCAAATGATGGGTAGATGTCGCGGGAGCGACCGCAATCTATCTTATGCTATGTTCATTCCTCGTATTTTTTAGAGATTTGACATTGATTTATCTACTTGTGCTGTCGACCCCGAGCCCAAGTTTCTCAAACTCTCTCATCGCAGCATTGCATCTGTTCCTCCACCCACTGCACCTATCCTCCTACACCTACTTCTACTGATCCCGTAGCACCTGTTCCTCCTTATTCTTACCCTATGACATTTGAGCGTATCCATCAGCACTTATCAGATCTGAAGTCTTTAATGTTTAGACTTCTAGGGAACACGAGTTCTGTGATGTGACTCGGTTCCAAGCGATTGCCAACTCCTTCGCCGATCGAAGATTTGCGTATACGGGACATTCTGCTAGCTCTCTGCCTTGAGACCCTTTTGTTTCTGGCTACCGTATTGACGACGAGGCGGTACACTCTCTGTTCTAGCCAGGGAACGTATATGATTGATATCATACCGCTGGCGCCACTCCTCACACTTCTGGCACTTGTACTTCTAGAGCTGGTCCATCTGGACATGCTGGAGCTGCAGCTGATGATGATGATGTTGATGATGATGATGAGTTTTGAGATGTTAGATTATTGAGACTGTTACTTTTTGTCTTATGTTTACTTGGAAATGCTCCGATATTCCAAGATTTTATTAGTACTTTTTTTTAGTTATTTTCGGTACTATTTTTTTCCTTATTCATGAACATGATTGTTTTTGTTTATGCCTCAGTTTTGGCATCTTAGTCTATTATTCAACACTCTATTTGTTTCAGTTTATCGTAGCACTATCTATCTTTTATTGATTCATTCTTTGCAAATTGCCTGAGACAAATACATGCCTGTGTTGTTATTCTATTTCTCTTACTGTTTCTACCATCTGTCATGATTATTTATTTTTTATGTGTTTCTTCACTATTTGTTACTTATGTATTGATTGCGGAGGAGCTTTTTCTTTTGTAATTATTTTGCTAAGTGACAACGGTGGAGAAATAAGTATCTAACATGTTTGTGAAATACAGGATACGAACAATTTTTCTTTACTATTTTGATTTGATTCCAAGCTTAGATGTTATATCGGCAAGGTTTGTCAATTATCAAAATGGGAGAGATTGTTGGCCCATTGGTCATGGTCAAACCTGATTTTAATAATTGATCAAACTCTGTCTCGATATAAATGTAAGTCTACTCAGATGTTTAACTACGACGTTTTGGACACTGCTCAACAATGGTTATCAACAATGTTCAAGACTGAAGCCGTTTGCCATTCAGAATGTACTTCCTGCTATGCAATGTAATTTTTCTTTTTATTGAGTCTAGGAATACATTGTACACGGAGTCGTACTGGCAAATAGGCTATCTGAAAAAGTTTTTCAAAACTATCATATTCTTTTACAAACGATCCATGTTTTCGAAAAATATTCTTTTTACAAAAAGCCTTTGAAGGATTGTTCAAAAAGCCAAAATTTATTTTCTCCAAAAATGAACTGGCAGAACCTCAGGAGAACTCGGTCCGAGTTTGGCCCGAGTTCGGCCAGAGTTCGGCTATTTGGAACGTTAGTGAACGTTGGATTTTTGAACTTGGTCATCCTTCAGTTACGGGTTGTTACAAAGAGTTCTGTCCGAATTCTGCCCGAATTTTGTCAGAGTTCTGTCTTTGCAAAAGCTATAAATAGAGAAGCATTTCGATCATTTCAATACACCAATTCACTTTCAATCTCTTCTCTTCTTAAGCTTACATTCTTCCAAAGAGTTTTTAAAAGCTTTCATTTTCAAATCCCATGCCAGTTACAATCCTCTAGTCGATTTGCCAGTGCGGTGCGGTCTAGAAGTTTCAAGAGCGATTATAATCAGAGGCTTGATAGAAGATTCAACTCTTCACAATTGAAGTTGGACGAGTTCTTCGTATCAAAGCTCGTGTCTGTAGAAGTTACAAGGACTTCGTATGAAAACTTGCAAAATTTTCCAATAGTGGATTCATCTGGAATCTAGAGTTCTTACGACTGGACTAGTCCTCACCAGAGGGAAACCAGTATAAATCTCGGTGTTTGCGTTTGCCTTCTGATCACTTTTAAATTCTGTCATTTACTTCTTGTGATTATTATTATATCTGTGATCTAACTGCTAACAAGTTTTTAATTAGCAATATTCCGCTGCCTACTCTATTCACCCCCTCTAGAGTATCCTGCTTTACGATTTCGTTCCTATAGCTTGTGCGCGCGAACACCAAGCGGGATGCGACTGTCGGTTTGTCGAGCTTTTTTGGCTATCGTCCAGTCGACGGTGACGGCTCTCAGGGCGTTGGGGTGGTTCGCCGGGGTTCGAGGTCGAGGGGCTTCAGGTGGGAGATGAGTTATGGGGGGGTTAGGGTTTGGGTTGTTGCGGAGCAGTATAAATACTGCTGCCGCTACCATCTCCTAATAATACTAGGAATACAGGCTCGAGTTTAACTCACGATGGTGAGTTGGCTGTGGCGGGTGGGCTGGTCCTATGTGGGCTGGCCCATTTGGCCCCTTTTATTATTATTATTATTATTATTATTATTTTACAAAAACATCTTAATAATTATTCTTATACATATATCTATATATAAATAATCTCCTAATCAAGCCCATATAAGTAAAAAGCTAGAAAAATAATATTAATTATCTAAAACATACTAGAATTTGAGAGACTATTTTAAATCAAATTAAGCGTGCACACACACACCATCATACATTATCACACACACACATTAATTATATAATTTAAACTAGTCGTAACTAAATTTATAAAATGAAAATAAAATATAACCCATATAAAATAATATATAAAAATTTTAAATAAAAAATAGGGGTTTACACTAACTCCGTGCAATCAACTACCTAAAGAGATCATCAGGTCCTTAGGGGACTAGCAAGATACATAAAACATGCCTGTCTAACAGTTTATCACGCATAAAGAAATAACCAGGAACGAGATAGAAACTGACAAGTACTATAAACACGGATACGAGAATAAGTACTCATACATGATCTACTAGCAAGAAAACATGAACTATCTACGTGTTGAAATATCTGTTTCGACATGTGAATGGCTAAAGGTAAATCCGACACCCCGCACGTGAATTGTGCGACTGCTATTATTCAAGAATAGACATTTTGGAGATATTTGTGGGTAGTCCACATGTCTACTATGATATTTCCCCGCCCAGCTAGTACTCATGGAATCAAATCACAAGCATGGTAATCATGTAAATGACAGTCAAGAAGTATAAACAAAATCTATGATACTAATCTCCGTGTGGCAAGCGTGTCAACAAACAGAAGAGGCATGTCAACCAAATCAACTATAGGAAACTAAATGATAACATATAACTAAAGAAAAAATAATATAAGCATGAAATAAACTGTAGAGGGACGCAAGGTATACTTGCATGGTGGTAGCACGAAGAACCAACAATATACCGCCAACTGGTAAGCCATAAAGTCCAAATCTCACAAATGTCTCCGAAAGCTGAAATAGACATTTCCAACGTTCTCAGAATAGTTAAATTATCTTGGATTTCTTGTCCATAAATCTAATTCTGGACACAAGGGCAAAACGGTCATTTCGGGCTAAAATAATGTCCGCCATTGGACCCGCTTTGCACCGAAAAGTATGCCAGAGTCAATAGTCTCTAAAGTTGTCAAACTATATGTCTACAAATTTATTATTATGATATGAACCCAACCGTATGTCCAAAGTTGGATTTCGGCCGTTCGTGTACAAAATCGCCCGTTGAATCGGATTATGGGGCCCACAAAACGACGTTCCAATCAACTGTCTTAAAATTGGACCAAACTTGGCATACAGGACCAGAAAAATGTTACATCCTGTTGGCGCAAGTTTCATCTCGATCTGACGAACGTGCATAAAGTAATAGGTAAATTTACGAAGGGGCCGATACAGTAAATTTTGACGGATACACATCAAATTCGTCGCATACACGCAACCAATTTGAATTCCGTCAAAGTCCACATATCCACGAAATCGATACACACCTTTTGATGCTTTCAGCTTGCGACCACGTCGCCCGGTTTGGCGTGACGCACGTCGTATCGAAGGATTTTTTACGTTTTTGAAAATGGTTTTCATGGATTTTTTCTGATTTTTGAAACCAAATAACTGATCTATATTTGTCTAAAATAGAAAATAAAATAAGGGTTTCAATCCTGGTCATGTAATCTAAAACTTTGTTCAAATACAATTTCTAAACTGGTGTTAGATCGATCCGAATCGATCTCCTAATATGGGTACATGAACTATTATAGGTCCTATTTCGGGATAGGATTTTGATCGACATCATGTCAATTTCGTGGATCGGTCGCGCAATTATAACGAAATATAACTATTGGGGTTTGAAGATGGTTATGTTGGGGTCATACCTGAGCAATCGGCTCGACAAACCGTCGACCGATCGTGAAGAAATCTCCGCGCGAAGTCGGCTCTCCCAACCACCAATGTTGCTGTTGTTATCGGTACAGTTTCTGTCCCAGGCCGTGTACGGCCGGTCAGGCCTCCTGTGCGGCGACGCAGGTATCAGGGAAGGTCGTCGGGATATGGTGGTGGGGCGCCTAGGGTTTGTGGTCTCGGTGTACTCCCTCTCTCTCTTTCTCTCTCTCGTTTTCGATCTCTAAATATATGTAGAGTGAAGGATAAACCAAGGGGATCGGGCCTTGGGCCTCGTCGCGCTGGGATTCCCTGTTTCTTGTTTCTTTTTCTTTTTTTTTTACTTCTTATTTGTTTAGATATCTAATTATCTTTATGTATATTCTCCTTATATGGCCATATACTCTCATATACCTGTATGTGCACAAATACTCTATAAAATTCTAAATATTCTATAATATATGTTCTATTGTACGGTGCTATAAATAAACTATATGTATACTTAATGAAGCTTATTTCCTAAGGTACCCAAAATAACCAATGATATTATTGTGGTTATAATAACAATAATAGTGACAATAATTATGGTAACAAAATAAGGTAAATCGTTAATAGGTGTCTATACAATTATATGCACAGTCTATTAATCGCAAATTGCACAAGGACATGTTTTATATAAATATCATTGGATATAAACTACTATTTATATTTATAATATTTATATAACAATATACTCAGAAAAATAGTTATTAGATCATTAAAAATAGAATACAGCATAATCATACCAAAACACGTCGACGTGGACGTCTTTGGACGTACCGCACGACTAAATGGGCTTGGGCTTGGTTCGGGTCGAGTCCGAACTAATTTGGTACAACTGGGTCGCCTAAAAGTTAATAATATTAATAATGAATTAATTCATTTATATTGGTTACGTCGCAACTTGGCCTGGTTTTCCTAGTTAGAATATACTTATGGCTCGGCCCTCCTTGGCATTGCTAGTACACTAGTCAAGGCACACAACTACACTATTCGTGCCAAAATTCCTAGTCTTCTTGTACTTCAAAACTCAACCATGGCTAAAGTCATCTACCGTAATAATTAATTATTTATTTATTTATAAAATTCTAAAAATATTACCATTTAAATCAAATAAATAATAAAAAATATTTCAAACTTTTTGGGAAGAGGAGTCACAAATCTGTCCACCTTAAAAATAATTTTGTCCTCGAAATTCTAATTCATAATTATTCCTTAAATTCAAAAAGAAGTATACTTTTACCTTATCCTCCTTAAATTTTTTTAACTCCTCAAAAATAGTTTATATCCTTCTCCTAGCCATTTTGTAACTACAAAACCTCGAGGACTTCTACCCACCTTTGGCCACACTACTCCCTCAAAGGTATGTCACTAAAACTTTAAAACCTTCAGTCTAGTTGCTAGAATCATTACCCATAGATATTTATAGCATATGGTATCTCTAATACCCTCATATCTATCAAGCAACAAAAAAATCAATAATCAAGCAATATTATACTATAATTTAAGAATTTCTGATAAATTCTAGACATCATGATCATTCGTCACTCCAAAATAGGAAGGGACTAGAGTCAATAGTATGGGAAGGCAAGGATGAATAATCGAGAGCAAATATGAAGTTTCAAAAACGATAGAGAAGTTTCTAAGAGAATTTTTCAAGTCAATGTAGATTGAGATTTCTAAGGTTTAGTCAAATTCGCAGGCTCGTACCAGTATAGTTACGTAGCCGATACGATATGATCTGACCTGCATGGGCCACCAAAAAACTTGTTACGACCCGCACCCGCTTTTCGGGATGCAAGTGCTTGAGCAAGCCAGCTATGTATCGAGCGAACTCTAGCCCATCTCGAATACGTAAACGCTGTCTGGACTATTGTGTCATGTACCTAATCATGACAAGGCAAATCCATATTTCCATCCACCATAAGAATATGAAACATAAATAAACACTATGGGTCGTGGTCTGTAGCCCACTAGCATACATGTCCAATTAGACCCCAAGAATTAACATAAGTCTATAAAGTAAGCCAACAAACAGAATATATCATGATAAGAAATGAAAGCATGAATGGAAAATAAGCGTAATATCAATATATTTGGATCCTACAACGTAAATAACTATCATGCCGATCAGCTAACTAACTAAATGCAATAAACTACCTGAAGAGATCATCAGGTCCACAGGGGACAAGCAAGATACATTAAACATGCCTGTCTAACAGTTTATCATGCATAAAAAAATAACCAAAAATGAGACAAAAACTGACAAGTACTATGAACACGAACACGAGAACAAGTACTCAAAAATGATCTGCTAGCAAGAAAATATGAACTATCTACGTGTGTTAAAATATCGGTTTCTACATGTGAACGGCTAAAGGTAAATTCGACACCCCGCACGTGAATTGTGCGACTGCTATTAGTCAAGAATAGACATTTTGGGAATATTTTTGGGTAGTCCACATGTCGCTAGCATGGTAATCATGTAAATGACAGTCAAAAAGTATAAACAAAATCCATGATACTAATCTCCATGTGGCAAGCATGTCAACAAGCAGAAGAGGCATGTCTACAAAATCAACTCTAGAAAACTAAATGATAACATATAACTAAATGATAAATAATATAAGCATGAAATAAACTATAGAGGGAGGCAAGGTATACTTGCCTGGTGGTAGTACGAAGAACCAACAATAAACTGTCAACTGGTAAGCCATAAAGTCCAAAACTCACAACTGTCTCCGAAAGCTGAAATAGACATTACCAACATTCTCAGAATAGTCAAATTAGCTAAAATTTCCTATCCATAAGTCCAATTCTGGACACAGGGGCAAAACGATCATTTTGGGCCAAAACGATATCAGCCGTTGGACCCACTTTGCACCGAAAAGCGTACCAGAGTCAATGGCCTCTAAAGTCACCAAACTACATGTCTACGGATTTGTTTTGATGATATGAACTCAACCGTATGTTCAAAGTTGGATTCCGGCATACCATGCACAAAATCGCCCGTTGAATCGGATCGTGGTGCCCGCGAAATGGCGATCCGATCAACTGTCTCAGAATAGGACCAAACTTGCCATACATGACCAAAAAAATGATACGGTCCTGTTGCGCAAGTTTCGTCTCGATCTGATGAATGTGCACAAAGTAATTGACAAATTTTTGAAGGGGCCGATACGGTGAATTTCGACGGATACGCATCAAACTCGTCGCGTACACGCAATCAATTTGAATTCCTTCAAAGCCCACATGCCCACGAGATCGATACGCACCTTTCGATGCTTTCTGTTCGTTATCACGTCGCCTGGTTTGGCGGGACGCACGTCGTATCGAAGGATTTTCTACGTTTTTGAAAATAGTTTTCATGGATTTTTTCTGACTTTCGAAACCAAATAACTGAATCTATATTTGTCTAAAACAGAAAATAAAAGAAGGGTTTCAATCCTGGTCATGTAGTCTAAAACTTTGTTCAAATACAATTTCTAAACTCGTGTTAGATCGATCCGAATCGATCTCCTAATATGGGTACATGGACTGTTATAGGTCCTATTTCAGGACAGGATTTTGATCGACTTTATATCGATTTCCTGGATCGGTGGTACGAATATAAAAAAATATAACTATTGGGGTTTTAAGATGGTTATGTTGGGGTCATACCTGAGCAATCGGCTCGACAAACCGTCGACCGATCGTGGAGAAATCTTTGTGCGAAGTCGGCTCTCCCAACCGCCAATGCTGCTGTTGCTGTCGGTAGGTTTCTGTCCCAGGCCGAGTGCGGCCGGTCCGGCGGTGCAGGTGTCAAGGGAGGTCGGCAAGATATGGTGGTGGGGCGCCTAGGGTTTGTGATCTCTGCTTACTCCCTCTCTCTATCTCGTTCTCGATCTCTAAATATATGTAGAGTGAAGGATAAACCAAGGGGATCGGGCCTTGGGCCTAGTCGGGCTGGGATTCCCTGCTTCTTGTTTTTTTTACTTCTTATTTATTTAGATATCTAATTATCTATATGTATATTCTCCTTATATGGCCATATACACTCATATACCTGTATATGCACAAATACTCTATAAAATTCTAAATATTCTATAATATATATTCTATTGTATGGTGCTATAAATAAACTATATGTATACTTAATCAAGCTTATTTCCTAAGGTACCCAAAATAACTAATGATATTATTTTGGTTATAATAACAATAATAATGACAATAATTGTGGTAACGAAATTAGATAAATCGTTAATAGGTGTATATACAATTATATGCACGGTCTATTAATCCCAAAAATGCATAAGGACATGTTTTATATCAATATCATTCAATATCAACTTCTATTTATATTTATAATATTTATATAACAATATACTCAGAAAAATATTCATTAGATCATTAAAAATAGAATACAGCATAATCATACCAAAACACATCGATGTGGACGTCTTTGGACGTAACGCACGACTATATGGGCTTGGGCTTGTTCGGGTCAAGTCTGGACGAATTTGGTACAACCGGGTCACCTAAAAGTCAAATAATATTAATAATAAATAATAAATTCATTTATAGTGGTTACGTCGCAACTTAGCCTGGTTTTCCTCGTTAGAACATACTTATGGCTCGGCCCTCCTTGGCATTGCTAGTACACTAGTCAAGGCACACATCTACACAATCTGTGCCATAATTCCTAGTCGTCTTGTACTTCAAAACTCAACCATGGCTAAAGTCATCTACCGTAATAATTAACTAATTAATTATTTATAAAATTCTAAAAATATCACCATTTAGATCAAATAAATAATAAAAAATATTTCAAAATTTTTGGGAAAAGGAGTCACACTAAGATATACATTCAGCATTGACATTTTTATTCCATGTTCCTTAGCAAAATATTCAGATATAAAACTATGCGTGGCACCAAAATCAAATAAAGTACGTGTAGTAATGCTATTAAATAAAAATATACCAGTAACGACAGTATCTAATGCAAAAGCCTCCTCCTAAGTCAATGCAAAGACTCGGCCCCGAGTACCGGGCCTCTGTTTCTGTGGCGGCTGATGGGGTCGTGGTTCTGTCTATGATTCTGTTGATATGGTTGATGATGCTGCTGCCTTGGAGGGTTCTGATAGCCTCTTCCTGGATAGTCTCTAAAACCGTAGCCCATACGACCATATTTGAAGCATCCACCCTCTAGGACCGAACATTCATTAGCAAAGTGCCCTCTGTTGTCACACTTGTTGCGGAATGGTCTACCCTGGTTGGGTCGCTGATAGCCACCGTGATTCTGGTGCTTCGGCACCTGATATCTACCACCATCGTTCGGTCTATTATTATGCATATTCTGCACCAACGCTTGCACTAGTACCGTCACAGAAAAGTATGGGTCAAGTTCATTTGCGTGCTCATACGACTCCTGGAAAGTCTTATACTTCTGGACGATGACTTGAGCCTTCAGAGCAGGCCTCAAGCCCTGTTCAAACCGACGAGCCTTGACGCTTCATCAGTAAACTTCGTAATAGCATACTGAGACAGTCTCAAAAATTCTGCCTCATACCGTTTCACCATCAAGTTTCCCTGTTCAAGCTTTTGGAACTCTAATTCCTTTGCTCGCTGCTTAGTCGAAGAGAAATATTGAGCTAGAAAGTCATCTCAGAACATCTGCCATGTAATTTTTGTCGTTCCATTCGCTCCCGCAAGGATACTTTTCTTACGTTGCCACCAGTAGTGTTCATTGGAAACCATCAGTAGTTTCGCACACGATACCCTCTTGGATCTAGTAATTCCTAAGGCCTTAAGATGATCCTCTACTTCAACTAGCCAATCCATTGCAATAATCGCTTCCTCTGTCCCTTTGAATTGTTTATTGCAGATTTTCTTGAAATTAGTAATGTCGGTCACGACACTTGTTTTCTTAGCATCTTAGGGTTCCTCTGCCTCCACGATCTCGCTCTCCCTCGAGATATGAGTGCCTTGAACCCCATTGTTCACTACTGACCGGACTAACTGTTGTAGGGTATCTAACTGCTTTTGTTGGGCTTCAAATTGCTTTGCATCCTGCCTCTGCTGGCTTTTCATCATAGCCAACATCCTTTCCATTGGGTCGGTTGAGGCTACCGCCTTTGAGCTACTCGTATTGTTCGTGGTGCCCGCCTTCGTCATCTCTGCAACACAGAGAAGTTTGTTAGTCTCATTAATTATTTATAGACTTATTATATGGAACACTCATTTTGGGACATTTAAAACCAAAGTTTTCAATGAAGCAATAAAGCTTGTGTCATTTTCGAAATCTTAAAACCATGAAATTCCGAAGTAAAGTCGTGCTCTGATACCAAACTGTCATGCCCCTATTCGGGGAATCGCTCGTCCTTGTTTTGATTTATGCCGAATCGTTCGTCCTCACTAAGGCGTGATGTCGTACAAGTCTGTGGTTGCACTTGTACAAGGCGTGCTCGTGTACATTTTATAAAAGAGACATTTTGAATAGAGATTCGTAGCCAGTTTACGAAGAACTTGAGTAACACAAATATGATCTGAAATAAGCTCTTTATTGATAACTTTGCATAGAAAATATAAGGCTCTCAAAAAGCCGAGATGAAGTTCCAAACTTGGCTACAAACTTGCAAAAATATTGAAACGAGATAAAACTTATTTCATACATCATATCCCTTTTATTAAAAAGGCGGCAATCATCACCTTCAGCAAAATGCCTTCTTCTTCAAGTGAAAACTTCAAGGAAGTGTGAAGCTTCTAAAGAGTCGGACAGCAAGCCTTCAGCATCTAATATCATCCACTAGGTTCCCGGCACCTGTGGAGACAGTACATTGCCACATATGTACTGTTGAGCGGCCTTAACCAATCTCACCATAAATCAACTGTAGTAAATTATGTGAATGTACACTATTGATTTGTGATCTTCTATCTTGCCTTAGTGTCCACTAATAATTCATATTTGATAGGAAACATAAGATGCACAAATTGATGTTAGAAACATAAGCAATTCATATTGTTCACCAATTTGGTGAATCTTACCCACGGTCGATACCCATCCTTGTATATTTAAGAGTAACCCCTACTCTTGCCTGCATTAGACATTGTTAGTTATATCACCTGTCTATATGAAGGTCACTGGCTACACACCATCTCGGACATCGTGGTCAAACAGTTCCCCTACAGCGGTGGGTAGCTAGCCCGTCCGGAAGATTTCTGATGGACCGTGCTACTACTTCAGTATTGTGCTACTATTTCAGCAATATTGTTCCTCCTAGGCCGAATCGGTTCAGTGGCCTCGGAGTACCGTTCGAGGAACTATACCTTGTGCATAAGTTGTCCATGACCATGCATGTAAATGCAACTTAACTAAATAAGAAACATACATGCATGATAACAGAATTTAAGTACATAAGTCACAGTTCTCATTCATCTTACCATCTTACCATCTTGCCATCTTACCATCATAACTTGAGCCATAGGCTTGTATACTCATTTATCCAACCAAGGGACTATTTATTTTGTGTTACCATTCTTTCAAACCGAAGTCCGATATACTTAACGTCCAATACTTGGGTCTTTGTATCACCTGTTCAACAATTCATATCGCAGTATACAAGACATTATTTTTTATTTGCAACATAACCTAGCCGTGATAACTTACCTTTTATTATCTTTCTGGGTTCTTACTAGGCATCTTTTATTAAGCACCAAACGCAATAACAATTCATCCTTTGTTACGTGAGATGATCAAGGATCGTCGATGGATCAAAGCCACTCATTTGTTAGTGAATTGCCGAGAGAAAGTGGTCTTCCATGCATCATCAAGCTCGGTTCAGTACGTTAGTACCTTCATTGGCACCAACGTCTGGTCAGCATACTTCTTTCTCTTTCTCTCAGTGATTCGATATGAATGTGCAGACAGTGAAAGTAAATCCATAAAAACATTCATCGAAAACAATCACTAAAATGCACACAAAAGCCAACAACAAAAGCGACATAAAAAACTAGTAGGGCTATGGTCTCGGGGCAAGCGACTCTTATATAGAATTCTTCCCCCAAGACACATGCTACTGCATCTTGGGCATCATTTCAAAAGAGTTCAATCCATAACAAGAAAAGGATCACAATTCATTATCCCGCGATCCTAGCCCGATCTGTGCTACACAACGGGATCAGGACACTATAGCGAGCCCCGCTTAAAGCCACTACCTATCGTGGCATGCATCCAACATAGCTATCCTTATTTTTTCCTAGGCCGGATTGGTCCCTTGGCCCCGGAATATCGTCCGAAGAAACAATCGCCCTTGTGCACAAGTTATCATGACTGTGATAAGCTAAACTAATTATTCAAGGCACATTTCATGGTATCGTTACAACATTCATTTAATCGACTTGATCTTTGCTTAGCACAGTTCTATATAAGCATGGTAGATGTAAGAACATATCAGTTATATAATAGAGCAGTTTTATAATCAGTGTACATGAGGACTCGTGCAACAGTTCATTGATTTATATTGAAATTATCGATTTATTGGAGAAAAAAGGGTCAAGGGAAGAAGGGTCAACCACTCACTTTGATTGTTTGATTGAGGCGAGAGACCGATTGGTTGTGCTCGATGGCGCCTATGCGATCACCTGAAATCGTATATGCAACTGATTAGAACACTGTCTTATTCAATGAGTTCGATATAAATGCGAAGTTCGAAGAACACCAGCCATGAAAACCATCGAAACTATTCACGAAAACGCATTTAGAAAAGTCAAAGCCAAAGAAGCAAGTACGACATAAAAAATAGAGCAACGGGAGGTCTCTTCCGACTCAGCCACAGAGCCCATCCTCGAGGCATAACCTGCTAAATATGGGACTTGATTCCGAATAAACCATTCCATAACGAGGAAATGATCTTAATTCAATCGGGCTCGTTCATTTGATTCAATCGATCCCGATCAATCGGTTCCGACTAAATCGATAGCGACAGTGTCCTTTTCTACCCGTGGATGGAAAATGGGATACGATGTAGGAACGAGGCACTACACTTAGGGGATGTAACAAGATACATAATAACATGTCATGTAAAAAATATTTCATACACAACACAAGAATTATGGTACAGTTATCACTAACCCTGTAAAGCCATGTCCTAAAGTTTATTTTTTTTCAATTTTTTAGGAATGAAATTGGTTTAACAACAATGAATATCTCCTAATAGGTAGTAAATCGATAGTAGGTATTAACCATAATCAATGACAAACTCATAGTAAGTATATTAGTTTGGTAAATATAAATTTGTGAAATAATAGAAACACAGTGTTAAATTAAATTAAAAGTAAGTATTTTAATAAACAATAATTAGTGAATATGTTTAGGTAAATAAAGTAACTAACTAGATAACAAAATAAAACAAGTTTAAAAGTATTAACTTAGTGTTTAATTAATGAATAATAGAGGTAGGTACAAAGTAAATGAAAATTTTCTAAAATTATTTTAAACTTCCTACATGATAGGAAATCTAAAGCTACAAACAAGTTGCTGACTCTCGCATATCAAATCCATGTACATCTTGTGTGAGACCTCACCTATCCCTAATATATATATATATATATATAACACCAGAAAATTAATCTAAATTTCCTTTTCTCCTAGTTCTTAATTCTCTCCAAACCCCTTTCTCTTTGTTTCCCTCGAACGGCAACCAAAAGCACCCTGCTCTATTTCCTCCTACATCAGTCCCATATTTGCCATTGTTAACGACACTAAACCCAGTTTCCATCGTATATATCTCACATCTGAACCAGTCCAATACAACCTACAACTCACACCAAGGCTACAATAACTGACACCTTAGACCACACCATCGGTCGCTTAATTCAGTCGTGATAGTGTCACATCCAGACGACTAGTCGATGTCTGCCTCATTCCCTAAGTCATCGTTGCCTCATCAATGAGTAGTCGCTCTTCATATCTCGTTATCGAGGAGACGAGCAATTGTAGATTTCACGATCCGCTCTCAATTTTGGGATAGAATACGTGACCAAGTCCAGCCTATGCCGCAATATCGATGGTAGTACACTGTCTATGATCTTAATGGTCCATAAAATAATTATATCCATACTATTTTATAAAAACATCCATACAACTGAACTATGAAAAATATATGACAATAGACCTACTAACTATGCAACACTAACTAATCTATTAGACTGAAGGTATACCAAAGAAAAATATACCATTTCAGGATGCACCACTAGAGTAAACATAGGATTGCCACGCCAATCATGTCCAACATAAAACTTGACACTACATGAAGTAAATAAAACAATGCCATAGATGTACTTGCTTGGCAATCGGTAGGGATCAAAATCCAAGTCCTCGCTAGCTGTGCCAAAAGACAAATATTTTTCAGTTTGTATTCTATTTCTAAAATTATTATTTTAAACTATTTATCACAACTACCTAATTTAGCCTAGTATATTTAACAACTAGTTATTTCTAACCTAATAATCTATTTAGCAAAGCTTATTTCTATTTCTAAAATTTATATCTAATTACCTAAATAACATTAAACCTAAATACGTAAAACTCTTTTGTTTTTTCCTATTGGCTCGGGCCCACAGTCCAAATTAATTCCTTCAAACTTGACCCATTTATAAACTAATTCTAAACCAATTTAATTAGATAATAGACCCTGGACGGCTTGTCACGACCCGCACCCGGTTTAGGGACACGAGTACGTGGGTACGTCCAGCCTATGCGGGAGCATCGACGGTAGAGCGTTGTTTCGGTCAACAAGGCTAGCTATGATAACTCTTGAACATATATCTATATCATGACCTGTCGAGGGTATCCCATCAAAGGGGAAACAGTACAAAGATATCATCAATACTCAATCATAGAGATCTAATAAAAGATAAGGCACCAAATAATAGAATACAAGAATCGAAAACAAGTCCAAGATAAGTCGCAACAATATCCACAAGTCTAGTAAATCCAGACAACATGCCAAATATAATCCAAATAAACATCTAAAGTGTAACAACCAACTACTGGAGATAAATCGAGTACCAAAATATGAGATGCTATCTAAACAAGCTATGTCGTCCTAAGATAGATGCTCCTGTAGCTGGACCATAACCCTCCATAATGGTGTAGATCATTCCCCCATCTTGGTTTCTGAAAAATGTTATCTAGTTAGGATTGGAGCAAAGTACAAACAATAATGGCAGTATCATTAAACTGACAAGTTCTATACAGAAACAACATGTAATGAGATACAAAATGGATAGCAAACTGAACAACGAAAATATAGGATAAACATGAGTTATATCATGGTACATGAGTACATGTAAGTAAATCAGGAATACGGGGTTGTGGGATCGATGGCACCTCTAGAGGGGGATGAATAGAGTGTACCAAAAGTAATGTCCCCAATAAAAAAATTAATGCAAGTAAAGCTACTAACGACAGATAATCAAAAGAGTAAAGCAGTTAGTAAATAGGGAGAAAGAAGCAATACGCAGACACCAAGATTTTATACTGGTTTTTCTCTAAGTGGACTAGTCTAGTCTTGAGTACTCATGTTCGATGTTAAATCCACTATTAGAAATAGAGGTTACACCACGTGCTTTACTCCGAAGGGCACGCCAACTTTTTATACCGTCGTATTTTTATCCGAAGCCCACGGACAAACTTCAACACTGTCTGAAAAGCTTTTATACACCAAACTTCTACAACTCGGAACACTTCTAATCGGAATACACCGGCACTTAGAAGAATAGATGTTGTCTTGGAAATGTGAAGATTGAAAAGCTCTTTGTAATAGGAAGGCCTAGAATAAATAGAAAAGTTGAAGAATGAGATGAGTGAGTAAATGAAAAAGTCTTCTATATTTATAGGTATTTTTGAAACAGAGTCCGGGCATAACTTGGTTTGAGCAAACGTTCAAATTTTTGAACGTTGGAGATCCAAAAGACTAGGTAGTCATTCTAACAAGGATTAATTTCAGGTGGCCAAGTTCAGTCCGAGTTTGGGTAGAGCTCGGCCCAAGTTCGGCTACTAGAATATCATGGTATATTGGTTCAGAAAGGCTTTTGGATGTTGGTTTGGTGTGGAGAGAGATGGTTTTGTTTTTGTGAGAATGAACTTCTAAATGGTAGTGATCCGACTCACAAAAATAACCTAGACTCAAGAAATAAAAAATACAGAATAAAATATCAAAAGTTTGCCTGATCAAATGAGCTGCGGTCTTCTATATTCTTCTTGCTTTACGTATCAAAGTCAGAATTTTATGTCAATTATCAAAATCAGGTTGATCATGGCTATATGGGCCAACAATCTCCCCCATTTTAATAATTTGACAAAACTGCGATTGATACTTAACAAATGTTCAGCTTGTTCGGAAGTAGGTTGGTACAGTATGGAAGTATCTTGTTCTTTGGTACATTAACTTACGCATAAGCTTGCTCCTCCACAATAAATGACCAAGTCATGTCCTCAGAACATTTGATATCTAGCAAAACATATCTCAAACCAAAATTTTCAAAGTAACATGTAGTAGTATTCATAAGTAACTATTCATAGACTTAATTATTATAGAATTCTCCCCCGTTTGTCATATAATCAACATGACAGGAATATGAAGGTACTCAGCACAGGTGAAAACAGATAGTACATAAACTAGTAAGGCATAGAAGAAATCACATAACAAGAAATGTATACATAAAGTGATAAACTGTTTCAGATAATAAAAATCAACTAATACATGCCAAACTAAAATAATAAATTGATTCACATAACTAGAAATGCTTTCAAGAAGCATATACCACTAATACATGGAAATAAAAAAGCAACTAGAACAAAATAGTGACACTATATCACTAGACGTCATCCTCAATCATGATCCTCATCATCATCAGCATTCGCTGCCCGAGAAGGGTTCCCGGACGCAATAGTGCAGTATGGATCATAGCGAACATCAGTAGGGTCAAAATAGCACTGAGTCTCCGGATCATCAATCCGATAATCGAGTACCGAGGGGTCACGAACCATGGGAACAGGGCCGCCAGAGTTATGAGCAAAGATGTAGATAAAGTCCCTCATGGTGTCGGTCATGGCTTAGAACTGTCGTATGGTACGAAAGTCCATAGATCGAAACTGATCTATAATCAAGGCCTGTAAGGTCTCGAGAGTAACACCTGTAGGAGGATTTGAAGGATGGGAACTAGCTGATGGGTCAACAATAGGAGAAGAAGGTGGAGGAGCCTGTACTGCTGGAGTATGAGCGAGTTGACGATGCGCATGAAGATAAGCATATGGTGCATCTCGAGGACAATCCTCTAAGACAATATCGAAATGCTCAAAGATGTACGGGAGATATATCACGTATAGAAGGTTTCGTATTTTCTTGCAATACCGTTCCATAGCGGAGATAAGAGGCTTAGATAGACTTGTTTACCATTAAAAAGTATTGAAAACTTTTATATATAACAAACGAATAGAGTACAATCTCGATCATTGGTGACATATTTCAAGTACACTTTTATTTTTATATGGGGATGAGTGGCGATGGAGGTTTGATTCTTTACTCCATTGGTGATCTGACGACGATCAGGAAGCGAATGCAAGTCTTCGGCTAGACGGCTATTCGAATCCCCTAAAGTAAGCTTTTGACTCACTAAATGTCTGATAAAATCTGGGGGGTTGAATAAAGAAATGATCCTTCTATTTATAGCTGGTGGAATGATCCATTCATGCATGCATATGTAATGCATGTATGGAAATTTTGCACATAGGAACGCTATTCGCATGACTTTATTAGGCACAGGGACGCTGCACCCGAGAAGCTCGAACTGAATCTGGTGTAACTGTACTGTTTGGCTGCAGATAAGCTGACACTTGGCAGTCATTGATATTAGTTTGTTGTTGAGATCTTCGGGGGTGGTCACCCATTCATAAGCAGAACTGAGTCAAATGACACGTGGCGTATGCACATTGCTTCAACGATATGGATTTGTTGAGAGAAAGTAGATTTAATGTACTTGGGAGATCCAACGCATTAGGAAACTTGGGTATGACTTCTGGGGATCAATAGCGAGTCTAGGCGCATGAAAATCTGGGTGCATGGCTTTAGGGCGCATGCAAGGGGTTAGTCTGCCACGTGGCAGAGCATAGCTGTAACCTATAAAACAAGTAATGATTATGCTGACGTCGACGTCTCTTCGTTTTCTGTGACTCGAGACGCGTGCGTGCTGACATCTGACTTGAGCATTAAATTATTGATGTGTAAAGAGCTTTTGTGTAGGCACAATGCCTGTAGGGACCATGCACCATGGAGCACATTAGTTACAAGGTGCATGAAACTGAGAAGCACATAATTTGTTGGGCACATCATCTTTGGTCAATATTATTGAGCATTTCGAGGCTCGAAATAAATAACTTTGACTTGGTTGAAATCAAGGTGGCAGATTCATTACCATTAATGCTAGTTCATCACATTAACGTCGAGGGCTGCTACTTGGCGCATGGTTTTGTCACCACCACTTTTCTAAATTGGGGTATTTTAGTAATTATGTGATAATTTGAATTTTTATTATTTTATTATTAAATTGATTAGTGCTTTTGGTAGTAGCAATGGTTTAACCTTAGTTAGCCTTGATTAGAATACTAACCATGTGATTAGAATCCTAGTTATCTAATTAGATTTTAAATTAGAGCATTAGTCCAATTTAGGAAACAATTTAATGTATTTTTAGGCTATTTTTAACATGAAGCTTTTTGGCCTTTTTGCTAATTGGCTTCATGTGGACTTTAATTGCATGGTGGCCCATAGCAAACCCTAACCTAGCCCTAGCTAACCCCTGGCTGGCCACAAACAACTGCCTCATTATTTATGTGAAAAACTTTGTAGCCGTCAAGTTGCTCAAAACCCTAGAAACTCTCTTCGCCTCCTAAAGTCTAACTTTCTTATTTCTCATCCAAATCCATCCAAACGAAGTGTGTTGCGATCATTGGAAGGAGAGGAACCTAAAGGAGACTTGTTAGCAAGTGATCGGAGGCGTTGGATCGGAGGAAATCGGCATCGATGCGTTTGGAGGCTCGTTTTATTGAGATATTGACTCTCAATAGGTAAACCCCTCTAAACACCTATAAATTCCAATTTTTCTTCGTAGATGCATCCATCTAGGTACCCCGGACCTGTACATGTAGTTTGGTAGGATTTTGTATCCGTTTGATAGGTGTATCGGACGCGTGTCGGTGTATTGGGACACGTGTTCGACGAAATGCCTCTTAGAATTGAAAGTTCGTATTTTTCATTTTTGTTTTCACAAATTTGTTGTTTTTTATATTTGAAACAACTTTCAGGAAAACGGATCTCGATTTGACACATTTTTTGTGTCCAAATCGGACACGGACACGCGTGCACGAGGCTCGTGCACAGCCCCGTGCGTGTCCTGTTGTTGAGTACCATAACTCGAGGCACAGGACACAATTTCGTGTAAAATTTGATGGACACATGGGGCAACCTCTACCAACATGCTCCTAAAATTTCATAGGGTTTCGTGGAGCGCGTGCGGAGAAATCGAAGCCGTACTGGTTCGGTTGAACCATACCGCGCGCAGAAAATGCTGCTGACACGGCCTTCATTCGTGGACACGACGCGACGAACACAAACTAGGACCATGGACATGTAGCGCTAGACCTAGGCTACACCTAGACTCGACCATGTGGCACGACGTGGCTTGTGTCGCGACGTACAGAGGTCGACACCGCCCACGAGGCCGTGTCGCATGCGCACAGCCTGCCTATCCTACAGTTGAGTGTCATAACTCGATGGATCGACACAGTTTGGCTTGAAATTTTATGGACATGTGGGGGCAACCTCTGCCCACGTTCTTGTATAATTTCACAAGATTTTGTTGAGTATTCGCGAAGTTATCATGTTTGCACTGATTCGCTGGCACCGTGCACACGCGCACAGCCCTCCCCGATACGTGTCTCGTGCGACACATGGACACGATATGGACACATATAGGGTGGTGTACACCTAGTCCTAGACCACACCTAGCTATGTGCACGAGCACAAGGCTCCTCGTGTTACGTGTGGCATTCTATCGAGTGCGTCACGTATACACGGGGTTTTCCTATGCGCGTGCACGTACCCGTACGATACGCACTGATTGGACACGATACGGACAAGGGTTCGACACTGTGAGTATACGACCATGCACACACGTGTATACTTCGTGTTTGTCGAGTTTCACGTGTTCTAGTTTTGTATTTTAGATTTTGGGTATCTAGTTGGGTTTTGAGTATCGTTTTCGGTTTTTGAACTTGATTTGAAGATTGGGTATTCAATTTCCAGTTTTGGGGTATATTTCAGAGTTTGATGTTAGGATTCAGTTAAGATCTCTGAGTTTGGTTAGTAATTAGACCTAATGTTTACATTCAACCATATATAATCTATATGTTATATATAGTTCCTTTGTATATATAGATATCTACATATATATTGTGAGTATATATAAATATAGCTTGTATATACATATATGATCTATATATACATATGTCCTCCGTGGGATTCTTGAGTCAAATCTCAGATTTTTTGAGATTTTTGTTTTCCCCTACACACACCCCCCTTCCGTCTATATATATATATATATATATATTATATTATATATATATATATTATATATATAATATATATATAATATTATATATAATATATATATATATATATATATATATATATATATATATGTCCGGCGGGCCTAGCTCTGTGGTTAGGAGGGTTGGCTCCCTAGGGGGGCTGGGTTCGAGCCTCCCCTTCCACCGGGGTGGCTGGGCGCTTTGGCCGCGGCCCCGGGTGGCACCCGCTGCCGGACACC
>JANAVB010021999.1:13303600-13308600 GCA_029216955.1 Iris pallida
TATATATATATTATATATATATATATATATACTATATATATACACACACACACACACACACACATACACCACGCAATATATGTATCCCGTCGCCCCCGCCTCCCTCCGGGCTACGGCGTTCGCTTTTGCTCAGTTCGTGAGCCCCCCTCCTTGCCGTTGAGCGGCCGCCGCAGGCCGAGAACTCGCTTGTCTCCCTCCGCCGCCCGCCCTCCCACCGTCTTCGCCTGAGGGTCACCAATCGACGTTGGTCGTGCCCCCCCTCCACCGCCCCAACCCGGTGGTCATACCCCCTCGCTCCGCTCCGCTGCCTCCGTTGCAGCCCCCTCTCCGGCCCGCAGCCCCTTCTCCCCTCCCCCGCCTCTTCCCGTTGGCTGCCGGAGTCTCCGGCGCTCACCGGCCTACCCCTCCGCCGCCTCTCCGCGCGTTGCTCCACCGGGCGGGCCGCTCGTGCCGGTGCTCCACCGCGCAGGGCGGCTCCCTGGAGTAGCCGTGCGGCGCGCCCGCCCTCGGGCAGCCCACCGGCCACCTCGGCTGAGCCGCCCCCCCCTTTTTCCTCGGGCAAGGGATTGACCCGCCTCAGGTCTGGTGCGGAGGGTTTGCCGCCCTCGGGTATCACTTGCGGGGGTCCAGGTCCCCCCTCCCCCTTTTTGAATGTTCGAATTTATTTTCTTAATTCTCTTTCCTGGTTTTTTCCCAAAAAAAAACCTAACTCAGGGAGGTGTGCCCACACCCCCCTCTCAACATTTCGAAATACAAAAAGAAAAAGAAAAAGGCAGTAGTAATCTTGGTTAAGACGAGTCGCGTCTGACGTATGCTAGGGGTTCCTTCCTCACTTTGTACGAACTTGGGTTATCTCCCGGTTCCCCACCTCTCTTCTTGTATTTCAATGAAGGCTTTAGCCATTGTAAAAAAATATATATATTTATATATATATATATATATATATATATATATATATATATATTTAGTAAATTGAATGAATATGTTTGGTTTTAACTATGGAATTTAGTCCATAGCTTAGTGAGTTAGTTTAGAAATGACCCAATAGGCCAAGATAGGCATAGTTGACTTGCAAGTTGACCAAGTTGACAAAAGTCAACTTTGAGTCAAACTTGATATAAACTTGACCTGAATGGACTTAAAATGAGTAGATAACTCAAGTTTGACCTAAACTTGGAATAATAGACTAGTTGACGTAGGGTTGACCTAGTTTGACCAGAAAAGTTGACTAGAGTTGACTTTGACCTAGAAGGACCTAGAATCATTAGAATGCATTGTAGATTATCTTACTTCATATTAGACACTTTGTAACCTGTGGTTACTCTAAATAGGATATTGTCACTCTGGTTCGGACATCTGTATTCATCAGTCACTTAGGGTAACAAACGAGTACATTTTCTGATAGTTCTTTCATGTACTTGTCGATTTCTATATTTCAGTTCTAGTCAGTTCTATTGATTCTCTATTACAAATACGGATTAATATTTCTAGAATTTATGTACACGACATACACACCTTACTTGTCTAGCCTCTATTACAAGAACCACTACAAGAATCACCAACAAACACTTCATGTTCTGGCTAGATTTATTTTCGATGTACGTATTGTGTTATGGATTCACTCGTATTAGTTGGGCGGGGAAATACTTGAGTAGACATGTAAACATTTCCAAATACTTGAACCACCTCCCTGTGAATTATACAAGAACGATAGCCATCCCACACTTGGCCAGTGTGTGATGTGCTGAATTACCCATAGCCGTTTATATGTCGATCTCAGTATTTTGAAATACACCTTTGATTATTGTCTAGAATCATTACTAGAATCACCACAAGAATCTTTGCTAAAGTCATCACAAGGATTATTACAAGAATCACCCTACTTGAATCATTGATTGGAATCACACTTGACCTACAGTGTACCACCTGGACTCATATCATATTATTCTAGTTCAACTAGCTTTTATTTACAGTTTTCATTGACATGATCTTCTGTTTCACAGCATTTACTTTCCTTATTTTTAACTGTTGCTTTACATCTTAAGCTGTCTAAAACTCCCATGCTTCATCAATATAACCGTCTATGATTGTTTTATAGTCTTTGTCATTTACTTGGATTTTCTTGATGAGATGTATTTGTTCTTGTCCTGACTGAACCTGTTGAAAATATTGCAGATGAAGCCCTGAGGATACATGCCCTACTTGCTATGGATCTTGAGAGGGATTAGCTACCTTTGGCCCCGACTCTCAGGAGTGACCGGGAGGACTAGTCTAGTAGACTTGCTATAGAATTCATGTTTAGAACTTGAATTGTAATAATCTGAGACTTGACTTGTTTTGAGTTGTTTTGAGATATTATCATTTAGTAGTTTTTATTCGTTTTCTGTAAGTTAATAGAATTATGTGTTATCCTATTGTACTTAGACTATGATTGAGTTATATTATTTTTATACTTGTCCTCCATTCGGAGTTGAGATTTAAGACAAGTACATTATATAATTGCGTGAGTTGTTTTAGATAGTGACATAGAACAGCGTTCTACCTTCGATTCCGTGGCGTAGGCTGGCCATTGTTACGCACTTGTACCCTTACACTGGGTGTGGGTCGTGACACGTTTCTAGTTGTGGCCCATACAGGTCAAGATTTGCATTAGTGCGATATCGTGGTAGTAAGACAACTTAGTTTTACTGCTACGAGCCTGTGATAGGAATTAAGAAATAGGCTTTAGCGGAGGGGTACTCAATTACAGTTAGGAAAAAATTTCATCAAATTCTTGCCATCTATATCTTCTTGCTGATAATTGCCTTACCTGAAATAAATTGTCCTCCTTTGATTATATCGCTTCTTTCCCAGTAATTGATTCTTGTTTGATCTGTCTCCAGGATGGTGCAGACACGATCTCAATACTCTGCAGCAGACACCACTGAGAGGTCTGCCATTTCTCGTTCGGTTCAGGCAGATGGTGGGACCATAACACCTCTCGTTCCTGTTCAAGTAGGAGCGTCTGTAGCTTTTGGGGCTGCTCCTCCACCAGTTTTGAGGACTACCTCGAGGATTCAGGGGATGCTACCGCCACTGCCTCATGGGACAGTTTGATATGGCGGAGTTCCTTGCCTTCATACAGTAGATGATGGAGGCTCAGCGGTGTGAGTCAGAAGATATGAGGCAGGGCATTGACAATGCCCTTCAGCTGGCCATGGTAGCAGTGGAGAAGGTGACTGCCCAGCTGCAAGGAGAAAAGATACAACAGTACCAGCCGAGGACCCTAAGCATTCAAGACTTTCAGAAGATGCGGCCGCGAGACTTCAAGGGTACTGAGGCTATCCTATATGCCGACGACTGGATTAAGCATATAGAGGAGATCTTTCGCCTCGCGCAGATACCAGCTGGGATTCAAATAGAGGCAGCGGGCAGCAAGATGCAGGACCTTGCCCACACATGGTACCAGACCGACCCCAGAGTTCGTACAGAGGGGCAGACATGGGAGGCTTTCAAGAAGCTATTCAAGAAAAAATTCTTCCCTGACACAGCACTTGGCACTTTGGAGACGCTATTCGAGAACATGGTTCAAGGGAACCAGACAGCAGAGGAGTATGCCGAAGAATTCTAATGCCTGGGCAGATTCGTTGAGGGCCTTAGCGAAACGGCAAAGTCTAGAAGGTTCAGAAAGTCAAGTCCTTGACCAAGAGTGACAGAGATGCTACCTTTGAGGAGATATTGGCCGGAGCCATGGCATGAAAGGATGACTTGGAGCTCAAGTCCAAGAGGAGTCGGGATAATTCAGGAGGGGCCAGTGGGAGTGGAAAATGTCCCTTTGTACAGAAGATAGTGCACCCGCCTCAGCAGATGCAGGCACCAGCTCGAGTTCAGCAAGCACAGCATCAACCTCGAGGTCAGGATCAGAAGATGCAGAGTTGTGCCTACTGCAAGAAGTCGAAACACATTTGGGAGTCTTATTGGAGAAGGTTGAAGGTCTACCTATTTTGTGGATAGGATGCTCACCAGATAAAGGATTGCCCTTTGGCACCCCCATTTAGTAGAGTACAGGTTCAGAGAGAGGGAGCTAGGCCACCATACCCAATACCAGAGGGGTAGAGCTTTTGCACTGATGGTCGGGAAGACCGATGCTGCAGGTGATGGGTTAGCAGGTCTGTCCTTCCTATTCTTCTTTCCCATATTGTTGTGTGATTTTATTAGTACCTATCAGGATATTCTTGTAATATGCTAGATAGTACAGTAACCTTGTTCGAGACTGTAAAATTACGACCAATAGGACCATGTTTTGTATGTTTTAGATATAATTTTCTTGACCTTAATTGTCGAGGATTTAACCAAGAAGGAGTACAACCATCTTAATTTTTGAGGGCAAATTTTTTTTAAGGGGGTCGATTTGTCACCACCACTTTTCTAAATTGGGGTATTGTACTAATTGTGTGATAATTTGAATTTTTATTATTTTATTATTAAATTGATTTGTGCTTTTGGTAATAGCAATGGTTTAACCTTAGTTAGCCTTGTTTAGAAGACTAACCATGTGATTAGAATCCTAGTTAGCTTATTAGATTTTAAATTAGTGCATTAGTCCAATTTAGGAAACAATTTAATGCATTTTTAGGCTATTTTTAATATGAAGCTTTTTGGCCTTTTTGCTAATGGGCTTCATGTGGCCATTAATTGCATGGTGGCCCATAGCAAACCCTAACCTAACCCTAGCTAACCCATGGCCGGCCACAAACAGCAACCCCCCTTCTTTATGTGAAAAACTTTGTAGCCGTCATGTTTCTCAAAACCCTAGAAACTCCCTTCTCCTCCAAAAGTCCAAATTTCTCATTTCTCTTCCAAATCCATCCAAACAAAGTGCGTTGTGATCGTTAGGAGGAGAGGAACCTGCTGGAGACTTGCTAATAAGGGATCAGAGGAGTTGGATCGGAGGAAATCGGCATCGACGCGTTTGGAGGCTCGTTTCAATAAGATATTGACTCTTAATAGGTAACCCCTCT
>JANAVB010021999.1:13313600-13443600 GCA_029216955.1 Iris pallida
TCAGGAGATGGAGGCTACGAAGGCTCCTCTCGAGGTTGAGTCAGAAGAGAATTGTGACTCACCTCTGCCGAGTGATGTCCCAGATGACACTACTGGGGTTGTTGAGAAGGAACTGGCAACGGGTGGTGACAACCAGCCCGGGGTAGCTAAAGGGGTTATCGTTTCTGAGTCATCTCCTGGCCATGATATGGACGAACCGACTTCACTGCCGAGTCCTATGCCTGCCCAAGTGACAAGAAGCGAGATGGAGAGGTCGGCTCCGCTGCTAATCCTTGCGCCTGCCCCATTAGCAGGAAGTGAGATGGAGGATCCAACCCTACCTCCGAGCCCTACACCTGCTCCATCTACAGAAGTTGAAGTGGAGGAGCCGACCCTGCTGCCAAGTCCTACCTCTGTACCAGCCACTACGGGCCTTGACGTTTGTTGAATCTTTCAGAGCAAGTCCTAATCAGGGTTAAGGCCTTGTTATGGAAGAGTCAACTCATGTCTATGTCTCCTAGGGAACTGTGACGGCCCCTTCAAAGATATTGCCCTCTATAGACCCTAATTTTGGTGATATTGGAGGTCAACCTGGGCCTACAGATGTTAAGATCCCGGAGGCTCCAGAGTCAGGTCTCTCTAGAGGGAGATTCTCACGCCTTGGTGGATGGAATCTTGGTCGGTGAGGTGGCAGCTATTCCGTCGAGCCGATAGGTTGTATCACTGTCGAGTTTCGCTGTCCATCTGACTCCCCTAGAACTCCTAACGATGCCCCCCCATGATACCTTAAACATTAGCCGAGGCGGATGATTATGTAAAATTTCTCACATAGGTCGTTTATAAGATTTTAAGGAGGGGTATCTGCTGTTCTGGAGCAAGGCCAGACTTTTGCAGTGGCTATGACAACAACGCTATTATAAATTAGCTTAATACGGTCTCATTAGGGCTATGATGCTATAGCTAAAACCTTGGAGGAGTCGGTTGTTGAGCTTGACCACCGTCTTACTGAACTCTAGAGCATCCAGCAGAATGATCTATCCACCCTGATAGAGGCAGAGCAGAACAGGCTGGCGACTGAAGTTGCTGAGGCTGAGTTAGCTTATGCGTCCAGCTTAGTCATCATAGAACAAGATTTGGTTGAAGCCGGCACAAAAGAGCATGAACTTGCATCGGCTATGAAGAACCAGATCAGTTTGGTAGAGGTCTTGGGTGACCGCGTGGCAGAAATTGATGATAAGATTAGCCTGCTCTAGGCACAGCGGTCTCAACTCCTGGCTGATTTTAAATAGGCAGCAACCAAACATGTCGTTCTTAGTCACGAGGTGACAGAACTTACTCGACATGTGGCCAATCTATTCAAGAAGAAGGTGGAACTGGATGCCAAACATGTAGGTGTCGTCGCCTTCGAAGACGGGGGAGCGATGCACCACGAGGTTGGATATTGGATTTTATCGATTGTCCAGTCCAGGACAGAAGCTTTAAAGTGTCGTATCGACTAGTTGTTCGCCTTCTTTCCTTTTTATGAGAATAAATAACTTTTGTTTGTTCATTATTGTCATGAACTTGTGTGATATTTGGTGGACTTAGCATCTTCAACGCACCTTAGTTTTAGGTACAGATGATAAGTTAAGATGAGGATAGAAATTCGGTTAACCCACACGTTTACATAGAGGTAATTTAGACATAGTAAATACGGGGTTTGTGGTAGAATTTTCTTACTCAGAGGTCATACGAACATGTCAAGAATAGACTATGTAGGGATATAAAGAACAGCTCAGAGGTAATATGGACGTGGATGTTCTTATGGATGGAGTGTAACAACACAAAGGTTGCTCAATGAGAATATTTAGTCGAGGTAATGTGGACATGGTAAACTATCTTTTAGAGTTATCTTACTCAGAGATAGGATAGGTCTCCGTGGGGATGTTGGAAACATCTCAGAGGTGATATGGATATGGATGTTTTCTATTGGGGGAAATGGTAAGGGAATATCCTTGAGCAGCTCGGCTCTATAGACATAGGATGATTGAGATGGGTGAACCCGGTTGTCGGATTCGAGGGTACTTGTTGGGGACATGGAAATACATATTGATAGGGCTCAAATATAGTATTTATTTAGGAACTTGCTATTGATTGGCATCATAAACAAGTCTCTATTGGGTTTTGCGAGTCGGTAGACACTATTAGAATACACCGTCTCTATGATAAAAGGGCCTTCCCATTTGGGTTCAAACCTTTTGGGTGTTTTATGAGTCATTACCATTAGCTTTTTGACAGATAGGACAAGGTCACCCACTTGGAAAGTTCTTTGTCTGATTTTCTTGTTGAAAGCTCCGAAGATGCGAGCCTGATAGTGCTCGATGTACTGTTGAGCCAGAAGACATTTTTATCATGCGTCTCTAACTCTTGTAGTCGGTGATGTTGATTGTCTTTATCTATTAATTGTTTTTTATGGCCACTCGCAGCGAGGGGATCTGAATTTTGAAAGGAAGGACTGCTTCGCTTCCATATACCAGTAAAAATAACGTATTACCCGTTGGAGTTCGGACCGTTGTGCGGTAGGCCCAAAGGCATTCACCTAACTTCTCGTCCTAGTCACGTTATTAGATGACAGGACTTTCTTTAGGATTTTGACGATCATCTTGTTAAAGGATTCAGCCAATTCGTTCGCTGCCAGATTATAAGCAGTTGATGTCACATTTTGGATGAGATTCTTATCATAGAATCTGCTGAACGTATGGCTTATGAATTGTGGACCGTTATCGTGGATGATTCTTCGGGTACCCCGAAATAATAGATGACGTGATGATTTATGAAGCTAATCACCTTTGAGCTCCGTACCTCTGACAGAGGTACTGCTTCCGCCTACTTAGAGAAGTAGTCTGTAATTGCTAAGATGAAGCGATACCCTCTGGATGACGGAGGGGTAACTTGTCCGACTATGTCCATACCCCAGGCTTCAAATGGCTAGAAGGCGACCGTAGGGTATAGGAACTTGGAAGGTCCATGAATGAAGTCAGCGTACAGGTGGCACACTTGGCATATTCGACGGTATCTGCCATCATGGTAGGCCAATAGTAACCCATGCGTTAGAGTCTGTCCTATAACTTAGGGCCGGGTTAATGAGCTCCGCAGGTACCATTAGGGGCCTCCCGAAGAGCTTCAGTTGCCTCGTCATTTAATAAATATCGAAGGAGAAGTCCGCCATATGTATGGAGATACATCATTTTAGTGGCCGTATCATAGTAGAACAGGTGACAACATCTTTTGACAGATACGGCTTCCTTCGGGTTGTCTGGGAGGATTTCGTAGACTGTAAAGTCTATAAACAGAAATTACTTGTCCCTAACGTTGATACCGGCATCTGTTGGCATATCATGGTTTAAACACATGCATAAATTGTTTTTGCGGCACACCAGTTCTTGGCCGATCACTGTGACAAAGTACTAGGTCCCAAGAGGTGCTGCCAAAGAGGCAGTGAGGCCAGCCAGAGCGTCAGCCTCTAGGTTTTGTAGCCGGGGGAAATATTCTATGATGAACCTAGTGAAGGCAGAGACGATGTCCAGGGCTGCTTTATGGTAAGTAAGCATGTCTTCATGACAGACTTCCTACAACCCTAGGACCTGATTGATGATGAGTTTTGAATCACCATGGGATTCGAGATATTCAACCCCTAGTTGTCTTGCTAGCTGGAGTCCAATAATGAGAGCATTGTACTCTACCATATTGTTGGAGCACAGCTCTACGAGGGCGTAGGTGCGCTGGATGACCAGGTTGTTCGGAGAGACCAAGACCACCTCCACTCCTGCGATGACCTGACCCTTAGGGCCTGTTCTTGAGGCACCGTCAAAGTACATCCGCCACATTGTTTAGATGTTTTCAGCATCGGATGTGTGGCTAAGAAGTCGGCCAAAGCTTGGCCCTTGACAGCTTTTTGTGGGACAAATACCATATCGTATGGTGATAATAGTATTGCTCACATAGCTAATCGAGAGTTTAGTGCCCCGGGCTTCGTCATGAGAACCTCGAGTAGATTGACTCGGGAGATGACATGGATCGTCTGACTTGTCACACAGTATCGAGTCTTCTGTATCGCGAATACCAAAGCTAGGCACTCCTTCTCTACGTGGTTGTACCGATGTTCAACTCCAATCATCGTCCTGATTAGGTAGTAAATGGCCTGCTCGTAACCTGCATCACTATTCTAGGCTAGTAAGGCACCGAAAGAATTATCCATTGCGCGGACTGTCATGACCAGCTCCTGAATATTCTGATACGTGTCGGACACATCCAGCCTACGCTATGAGACACAGTTTAGTAAGCTATTCTAAACCTTTAATTATCTTCAAACCAAATGAATGTTAACTAATTATTACAAAGCGCTGGCCGACTTCTTAGCCAAATAAATGTTAACTAATTAGTAAACATTTAGGATCTATTCTAGTTTCTCTCAAGTTGCTTTCTAGCTCGTATAGTTTAGATCCAAAATGTCACTTAGTTACATTCCCAAAGCAAAAGTAACTTGAGACAAATATAACCAAATGAATGTTAACTAATTATTACAAACCAAATTCAAAAGCGAAATGTAAGGTAAGCTATTTGGTATTCCCCAGCAAGGTCATCCTTTGGGATGTGGGTTATCGTATCAGTGGCAGGTCCATAGTATGAATTACAAAGCAACTCCTCCTCAGTCAATTCACCTGCAACGATCCAATCAGGAATGGAGCAAAGTACAACCCTACAATTTACGCTACTGACACATGGCATGATAAGAATGAACTGATAAAGAAGACATGGTTGGTTTAAAAGAAAAGGCAACAGGCTTAGTTGAAAAATAAAAACAAAATACTCAAGAGATTCTATAAAGTAAAGACAACATGTTCAGAAGATACTTGTAAAACAAAGATAATGTGTTTAGGAGATACTTGTGAAACATGTTCAGGCTAGATAGGTAAAGTGCGGCTTTGAAAAGCTAGTAGACATGTTATCAGCTATAATAGGAGAACATGTAATATATAAATAAAGACAAATTGGGTACATGACATTGACTACACGTGCACGATGTGCAGTCAAGCTCGGATATATGTACTACACTACGGACTTTGATCACATATTAACTAGACATTTTCCCCTTTCCAGTGTCGATAATGTGCACAACTTGCAACATGTGATACAATTCTTGTTAAAGAGGCTTGTTCCATGAAAAACAGGTTATACTTGCAATCTTGGAATTTAAAGACAACATGCAATGAAAAGTAGATACAATTGGTAACGGAAGCATGCAAATCATATCATGTATAGTTTTGTATGTTGTAGTGTACTTGCCTTGATTTACTGAAGGAATTATGTTAAATGTTGATGTCCAAAGTCCTCAAGCTGTAACAAGGTATAATGTTGCTTAGTCTAATGGTAAAGTGCTATCTATGTGTTGTGCTTACTTACGAGGTCAAGTTGTGCTAGACATGGGTATTGCCGTCACGGCACACTAGTCCTAACATTGAACATTAAGGCTAACACAATATTTAGTACACATCAAAATTAGGTTTTACTAGGTAAAAATCATTACTCATGGATTACTTATATTTTATAGGAATATAATAGTAATTTAAAAATATTTTATTTTAATTATTAAATAAATAAAGTTTTTATGAAAAGGGGTCCGGCAACGTTCGTTTAAATAGTTAGAGATCTCAAACTAACATGCTACTACTTTTTATTGGTCAAAATTAGGCAAAATAATGAAGTTATCAAGTTTGTAGAATTTTTGGACAGAAATTACTACTTATGGAATTATTTGAATCAAAAACTATTTTAAAAATAATTATTTATAATTAATTGTTAACAGAAACTAAATTTTTAACATATGAAAGGTAACCTAAAATTAACATGTAAATATATGGAAATGATCTACAGAAAATCTAGTATTTGATTCTAAATTTTACTTAATTCTACAACATAGCTAAATATTTACTAAAAATCAATATACATAAAATACATTAAATAGTACTTTCAATTTTTAATTAATTGAAAATATAAATAATAATTTTAATGCTTGAAAATTTATAAATAAATACTACATATGAAAACACTAAATACTAGCATTTTACATCACATAAATACAATATATAATTATCAAAATACAAGAAAATACATGAATACATAAATACTACATATAATAATATAATAAATAATATAATATATATTAACCAAAAAAATAAGCTTAACATAGGATTCGAACTCAAGTATGTCAGGACTAGATCCTATGGACGGTCAAGTGACCACTGGGCCATGATTGAGTTGGTGTAAGCATGCTTGGATTTAAACTATACCAAGGCTAGAGTTTAGTTCTTACCGAAGAAGAAGAAAGAGGTGGTTCGTCAGATGTCGACGAAGCTCGGCTCGTCGGTGCGACTCTAGTGGCTTGGGTCGCTGGGTTGCTCCAAAGGAAGAAGATGGTAATGTGTTTTGTTTTATCTCAACCTTTCTCTTTTTATAGGGAAATGAAGGAAAGTTACGAATGTGAAGGGTCGGGGGTTATGGAATGGAAAAGGTTAGGAGTTACGGAATGTAAGAGGTTGGGAGTTACGAATATAAGAGGCTGGGAGTTACGCATGTGAAGGGTCGGAGGTTACGGAATGTAAGAGGTTGGGAGTTACTTAATAGGAATGGGTTTATGGGCTTGAGTTTGGATGTGAAGAGAAAAATGGGTTTGGGCATGGATAAAATAAATGGAGAAAATAGGGTATTTATAGGCTTTGTCCCAAGCCATAGGCCCAAGAACATGTGGATAATTAATATGGGCTATTTAATTAACTAGGTTCAACCTTTAGCTAATTAATCTAAAATTTTCTAGAAGTAAATTGGCTAACCATCTCAATAATCATAAGCTAATTTAACCAATCCACCTTTCTATACCTAAAGCTCGCCGCTGATGGTGCCCCAATACTTTATATAAGGCTGAGATAAAGAGGAGACAAATAGCTGAGCTTGGTCGGCCTAATAAGAACATTAGAATTCCTATAGCTGTTAATAGTAACTAAATCCATTCTCCTAAATAAAAGCTTATTTAAAAATTATACTCTTAATAAATATAATAAAACTAACTAGTTTAGAGAAACGAATTTAAATCAGGATTTGGGTGTTACAAATCTATCCACGTTAGAAAAATTTCGTCCTCGAAATTTCAAAGGATATGACTAGGCACGACAACGAATATAATCAAAAGATCATACGATCAATTGATACGAATATGCACGATAAATGATATAATTAAGACGATGATATGACATGTTCAGTTAGTCATGCATATTCGCGGATAAAATCGAAAGAAAAGATGTGAATTAGCACGATCGAAAAATAATCAAAATAGTCAAGTCGCGATCAAACTCGTTTAAGAATAATCAAATCGAAATCGTTTTGTCACGATTCGCTGGTTAACCCTAGGCACGATTATCAAATCTATCTAGATATGATTATGTATCTAGTTGCAAAAAATCAAAATAGGTTTAAAAGATTACTAGGAAACCTAATATCGATATGAAAATAATGGATAAGAAAGAAAGGTTCAAGAAAGGAAAAGATAAGAACTAAATCAAATTCAAGTGAGGGTGCATGAAATTGCGAATCATGAAAATCAATAGTCATATGCCAAAAAGGATGTGGTCTCTATAATATTCAAAAATCGTAAGCATATCCGAAGTCATTTTACCGAGAATTTTTGCCTCGCCAGTGTACAACTGGCTTCAGTAAATCCTTGGTTTCATGACTTAAATATGATATGGTATCGAATATTCTTATAACTCTGTCCATTATTGACATAACAACTCAAAGATCAAAATAGAGCAACTGGACATAGTTTTAATAAAATTCGATAACCTATGCTTACCTGAAACTACTAACTTAGGGGTCATGCCTTGCCAGTGCGCTGCTAACTGCAGTAAACCCGCAATATCCATAATTCAAATAAACGGCGGTAGTTCACAGCTGCCTTGCCATTGTAAGTCATTGAAAAAAGTATTCCAACTATATCCATAAAAATTTCAAAGGAGCTTCTAGAAATTCAAATAAGTTTCAAGACGATCAAGATAGGAAAAGTGTAAGTATCTATCCTATAAGTCTCAATTCTTGAAAATAAAATGATCGATTAAGGAGAAAATAACTGAAGACAAGAGAAGTATAAACATAATAATCTCTATTTCATGGATATTCAAATGATTGAGGGGAAATCTTCGAATCAAAAACTAACTCAAAAAATTATAAAAATAATTCCTTACGGAAAAATACAAGAAAATACATGAATACATAAATACTACATATAATAATACCATAAATAATACAATATATATTACCCAAAAAAATAAGCTTATCATAGGATTCAAACTCGGGTCTGTCAAGACTGAATCCTATGGATGGTTAGGTGACCACTGAGCCAAGATTGATTTGGTGTTAGCATGCTTGGATTTAAACTATGACAAGGGTAGAGTTTAGTTCTTAGCGTGGAAGAAGAAATAGGTGGTTCGTCGGTTGTCGACGAAGCTCGGCTCGTAGGTGCGGCTCCAATGGCTTGGGTCGCTGGGTTGCTCCAAAGGAAGAAGATGGTTATGAGTTTTGTTTTGTCTCAACCTTTCTCTTTTTATAGAGAAATGAAGGGAAGTTACGAATGTAAAGGGTCGGGGGTTATAGAATGGAAAAGGTTAGGAGTTACGGAATGTAAGAGGTTGGGAATTACAAATGTAAGAGGTTGAGAGTTACGAATGTGAAGGGACGGAGGTTACTTAATAGGAATGGGTTTATGGGCTTGAGTTTGGATGTGAAGAGAAAAATGGGTTTGAGCTTGGATAAAATGAATAGAGAAAATAGGGTATTTATAGGCTTTGTCCTAAGCCATAGGCCCAAGAACACGTAGATAATTAATCTGGATTATTTAATTAACTAGGTTCAACCTTTAGCTATCTTTAGAAATTTCTAGAAGTAAATTAGCTAACCATCTCAATAATCATATGCTAATTTAACCAATCCACCTTTCTATACCTAAAGCTCGCAGCTGATGGTGACCCAATACTTTATATAATGTTGAGACAAAGAGGAGACAAATAGCTGAGCTTGGTCGGCCTAATAAGAACATTAGAATTCCTATAGCTGTTAATAGTAACTAAATCCATTCTCCTATATAAAAGCTTATTTGAAAATTATACTCTGAATAAAGTTAATAAAACTAACTAGTTCTGGAGAAACAAATTTGTCACTCTACTTTTCCAGTATTTTCAAAATTCTAAATTTAATTTTCTGATTAATGATTAATTGATTTTTTAATTATAATTATTTTTGGAGGGAATTAAATTAGAGCAGATTTAAAATATATATATATTTGTTAAAACAAACTAATTGTGGTTCCCACTCTTTCTAAATCATTGTAACCTTTATCATTTTTATTACATTTTGTATAAACCTGTGAATAGTGAAAAGGGGGAGGGTTTTCTTGCCTAAAGACCAATTCGTGGGTGGGGGGGTTTGTAAATGTTGAATATTTTATATAGGGGAGCTGGAGAGAGAAATCCCCATTCTCTTCATCAGCTCAGCCCGTTTCTTTTTCCTATATCCCCTTTCCCTCATCTCTTAATCACTCCAACCTAACCCTATTGTCCGGCGACAGCGGAGACTAGGCGCGTACCCTCCGATGACCGTGAGCTTTCCCGATGATGGCGATGGCAGTGACGGAAGCCCCATCCTCTGGCGAACGAGTCAGCGGGTAGAGCCCCACTCCAGGTGGCGCTTCCCACTCCGGGCGGCGCTCACTTTCCGGTGGAGAGTCTCTTCTACGCCGACAAAGTTTGACATATCGGTGAGCCTGTTCATCTTCTTTTGAGTGGTTGTCTCGGTCGAATCTGTCGACCATGAAGTTTCTATGGCAATAATAAGCTCCTCAGCAGCGCTGGCCATGACGACATGAACACCACCACGATGGCCAACGATCCGGCGATCATCTTCTGTAACCGTCATGGCTGGGCACTTCATCCTCGGCGGTGCGACGTACAAGTCGACTATCTCAACGACGGCTGTGCAACCTCTCCAGGCACCAATCCCTTTCCTCCTCCATGAGTTCGTCATCTTCTCCGATCATGTGAACTTTGGTAAGACTGAGTCAAAAATTCTCGAGTTGTTCTAGATCCAATTACTAGATCTATTATATTATTCTGATCGGTTCTTCTTTTTTGATTCGATCAGATTTGGAGTTCGCAGGATCAATTTTATCGTATTAGTTGTCTCTAGCAAGTGCGACATAGTTGAGGTGAGTTCTTGACCCGCTTTCTGTTGAGATTGTCCTAATATTATAATTTGATCTCTTGATTTTATTAATTGGACAAAGCATTGGTAGAGATCAAGTCTTCAATCGAACTACTGTCTTAATCGAGTCGCTTGATCCGTTTGGCACTAGAAATCGAGTATTCCAATACGTGGTCGAACTCGAAGAATTAATCGGATCCTGTGGGCGTGTCTTCGTGTCAAGCAGGACTCTTTCTGCTGGTAAAATTTTTTTTCCTCTGTTAATTATGATGAGAAAATTCCTTTGAAATTGAACTGGTGTTGGCATGTTCTGTGGCGTGTCTAAGTGCAGTGTGTCCGTAGGTGCTAGTCAGTGGTGTGTCGACCATAGCAGTGTATGGGGTGCGTGTCCAAGACTTGCTCGTGCCCAAGAGATTGACTATGTTCGGTTCGATTAGGTGCAAGACCTCTGTCCATGTCTGGACCAGGGTACTGTGTCGTGTTTTGGGATCAGACCGGCAATCGACAGGATTTTAATTTTTTTATTTTAAATCTTCTACACAAATATTTTGGTGTAAGTCTTCAATTAATTTTTGAAGTTAACTGTGTATGATATTCTTCTCATAATCTAATTTTGGATTTAATTGGGTGGGTTATCTACTTTGTATTTCGAGTGTCGTTAGAATGTTGATTCAATAATAGTTTAAATTGGAACTTATACCAGTTATAGGATGTTGGATGTGCCGAGCAATGTTGAGTATAGGTTTGCTATGCATTTCCTGGGTTGCAGGAATACAGTAGTTGGAAGTTTTGACCATTGGGAATCATTGTAAAACAGGGAAGAGCTCTGCTTTGTCAAATTGTTGAATAATGGTATAAGTCAGTTAGACCATTGTGTGGTTAAATTCTTCATGTGGCTAGTTAAGTTTTCGGCTGGGAATGGGATGTTGTATTAGCATGACTAAGAATTTGAATGGGTACTGAAGCTTGTGTATGTTTAATTCTTGCTGACATTATTGAGTAGTTGGGCTCAAGTATTATTGTGAATTTGGTTAGGAATAATTTAATTTAGATTTGAGAGATTGTGTTGTGGCTTAGGTGGAATGATAAGTTCAGTAGCTTGGGCTGAATCTTCGGCCAGGATAGTACCCAAATTATTATATTATGAGTTAAAATCTGTTTCATGGAATTTTTAGCTACTATTTATAGTTGTGGCTTATACCGCTGTCTTAATTTTCAGAGTAGTTCTAACTATGATCTTGACGAGTTGAGTAATTGAATCTATAACTCTTAAAGGACATTAAGTAATCCTCTGGCCAGATTAATGGGAGTATAGTTAGCTAAGGATATCAACAATTATTTAATTAGCATATAGTTGTTTTTGTAAAGCTATATAAAAATTAATTTATGGTATAGATTATGGTTAAAATTAAAATCCCTAATATGTCCTAAATACCTATATTAACTATGATTAGAAATTACAGGATAAAATCAATAGTACTGGTTTAGATTTTAATCAACTTGTAATTATTTTAAATAGGAGGTCATCTAGCCTTACTATCTACACTTGATCACCCGGAGCAAAGCAAGTATACTCCTCGGACTTGTCCATTTCATCATGTCTTGTATATTCCTTCTTGTATCTTCTGGTTGACACGTTATTTTACGAGATTGTCTTGTATCATGTTTCCTACAGTTTACTTGGTTTGGGAGGGAAAATACTACAGATGTGTGATCAAACCCGAGTTACTATTCATATGAATAGCTTAGGCCCCGCATCGTGCACGCGGGACTGAAGCCGTACCATTTCATGTTCCCTGAATCTACCCAAGCCGATCACACACTCTGGATGTATTTTGATATATTGCACACTTCAGGTTTATGGTGTATTTCATGTTCAGGATTCATTTTATGTTCCCTGTATTTACTTTTCAGTATTCATGTTCAGGTTTCATGTTATGTTCTCATTTCTCGTACTTTATATTTTTCTGTATTCATTTTCATACCATGATGTTCATGTTTATTTCCTTGGATATACTTAGCTCCGCTCCTGACTAGGATATGTTGCAGGTATATTTGTAGGACATTGTTCTACATTATGGTCTAGAGTCCAGGATCTTAGCTGAGTTGGATGGAGTCATGACTTAGCTTGAGGTTTCAGGTTTAGATTATTTTAGCTATTCCTCTAGATATTGTATGTTCTTAGAATTCACAGTGTATTTCTTTCTTTTTGTCTCTAGTACTTTTATGATATTATAATTGATGGATTATGGTGATCATTCTGGGAACGTTTATAGATGCTGTGATTGTACACATTCATGTTCATCTGGTTAGATTTTCCTAGCTTGGTACAGTTTACTTCGTCGTGTCTAACGACGAAGGCTGGGCGTGTCCTACTCGTGTCTGATTATTTGGCAGCGGGTCGTGACATGTTTTTAGTGGTGGTCCATGCAGGTCTGTCCTAATAGTATCTAGGTATTAGAGTACTATTGGAGGACTTGATTTAAAACTAGGGAAACTTGATCACAGTATAGGAAATTGGGTACATCGGGTATATTGATATTATATAAACACTTGTTGTTTTAGGTTTAGGATATTTTAACAGTTTTCTGTTTTTCAGATAGTTCAAAGGCACGCGACTCCGAAACGGTTGATCCACTTACACTTGATGGTTTCGAGTATCTACTACCTTCTATGGCCCTACTATCCCCATGGGTAGTACGGAGTTGATGGAGATGATTCAAGAATTCTTAACACCCAGAGGGAGTAGGCCATCCTTTTCCAAGCCAGACTTGTGGATACACTCTCCTAGCCAGGAAAGACTTCTGATTTCTAGACTCTCTGACACTTCGATTTTTCCGACACCGTGCGCATACCTTGCATCGAGAAGCAGATCGAGAACCCGGAGCCGCCACTGAAGATCTTTCAAGTCTTGGAGGATTGGACTCCTCTGAAGATTGAAGTCACCAATCGGAAGATCCAGCTCGTAGCACATACAACAAGATGGGAAGCTGAAGCCCAGGAGATATATGAAGACTTATGACGAAGATAGCAACCATTCTGGACCCACAAAGCGTCGCAACACTCAGACAGTTCTTATTCAGTCACATCATCAACTGCATCATCAGAGGCAGATTCATGCCACATTCGTTGTGTGTTCTGTAAGAGGACGGGATATCATGATTGACAAGTGCTGCAAGAGGCTCCGACTCTGTTTATACTATAAACTTTTGCCCACCGAATGAAGGATTGCCAGCAAGTCGCAGATCACAATAGCCAAAGAGCAGCGGGATCTCAGCAGCCAATATGCCCACAGCTACATATTCCTGCCAGAGCCCCTGCACTTCAGTCCCAGCGGGAGATTCAGATTCAGATTCAGCCGACGATCATTTGTATTTTCTGTCGTCGACCTGGACACCACTACGACGGGTGCCACAAGAGACCGAGGCTATGCTTATTCTACGGATCGCCTGCCCATTAAGTCAAGGATTGCCCGGAGGTCGTTAATCGTACTGCCCAAGGACGAGCATGAAGAGCACTAGTACCACAGAAGAAGGACTCGCCTCTCCAGATTCAGCAACAACATGGAGCACTGCCGCAAGGACCAATCTGTTAGGACAGCTGAAGAAATTGAAGGGATTCCAGTTCCGGAGGAATACAGAAGACGGATTGAAGACAGAAGGCTTCTTTTGCATGGTTGAGAAAACCATGTATCGTGATTCGCAATCCAATCTTTCCTTAAATTTCTCTTAGCACCTAGATTATTTCTTGAAACTTCTTGTTTTCTATTTTAAAACTTTGGTTGATATTCAAAATTTATTTCGAGATATTGTTTCATATTCGGTAAAATTGTTTCAGATCCACAATTCGATAATTGCTTGAAATATACTATTCGGTACTGTTTGCATATTCATTATTTCACGATTTTTCTTCCTAACATTGGCTCATAATTGGAAATGTTGTTTTCTCACCAAACTTCGTGTATTTGAGATTTTAATTTGTTCTCGAGATTTCATTTTGAAATTATGTTCCTCATTCGAAACCTTGTTTCCAAATTGTTGATTGATAGTCCTCCATTCACTCTTCATAACCTTGCTTCCTATTTGAGATTCTATTCAAAATTTTACTTCCTATTCGCGGCTTTGTTGATGTTGATTTTCTATCTGAGAATTGTTTCCTATTGAAATTTCTTTCAATAAATTGTTCAAGACTTCGTTGCCAATTGAGATCTTGTTATACTATGATTCTTGTACAAGGTTTCTGGTCCTTAATTCAAGACTTTGTCTTGTATCTGATATCTTGCTTCTATGCCACCTTTGAGACTTCGTTACCTATCCAAGATTACGTTCCAAATACGGGATCTTGTTACCCTCCCTAATTTTATTTGAGATTTTGACTACTATTTGAACTTCAATTCCCTGTTCAAAATTTTAAATCTCCCTGTTTGACTTTGGAACTCTTTACTCTTTGATTGGAATCCTTGTTGCTTCTTAGTACTTAATAAACCCTTATCTTCTAACCGTCAAATAACCTCATCATTATCGTGACTTGGACTATTGAAATTTTTTAGATTCCTTGAAACCTTTTAAAATTCCTATAGATAAAGTTGAAGAGACTATTCGATGATCTACTGGGGCATGGCAGTTGTGCGCTACAGTCATTATCTGGACTACGGATACTGAGGGTTCACTGCAGCCAGCAGCGCACTGGCGAGGTAGGAGCTCTAAGTTGAAGTGATTTCAGACATTCATAGGTTTTTGGGTATTATTGAGACTTTGTCATATTCTCCATATTTTGAACTCTTGGGTTGTTTCATCAATGATTATTGGAAAAATGGATAAAGTTATCAGAATATTCGTTGGCATATTGTTATTTGAGTCACGGAGCCGAAAGTCCACTACAGTCAGATATATACTGGCTGGGTAGGAATTCTAAGCAAAGTGATTTCAAATACCTATATGTTCTCGGGTACCGTGGAGACTATATTCTCCTTTCATATGATTATTGATTTTCCTTGAATGACAAATCCATGTATTCACCTTGACTTGATATTGATATCTCCTGATTAGTTCCATATTTTCCTTCAACTCTTGTAATTTTTCTCCTTGTATTTTATGGATGGATCGTTGATTTTACACATTGTTAGATCTTGATTCTGTTTAACTAGATTTTAAAAATCGTGCATATATTTCGACCATATGTTATCTAAACTTCAATCTTAGTCATGCCTATCCAACCGTGATTTTCCCATCTTACTCTAAATCATTTGTGACTAACTTTCGATTCAAATCGTGCTTCAAAGATCGTGCCCTTCATGATTTTACACCTCTAAGTCATAATTAAAACTTTATTCCATCACGTGCTTGTTTAATTTTGATTATTGTGGATTGTATCATTTCAATTTTTTGTATGAAATTATCGTGCATGGTATTAATTAAAAATCTTGTCTCGATTAGTGTCTGACCAATTTGGTCATTATTGATCCTGCCACTTCACTATTTATTTTACCATGCTAAATCCTTCCAATCCCTACCTCTGATCATATCCAGAAATCCTGATCGCGTCTATATTTTATGATGATCATATTTTGTTCCTATCAATCATGTCTGATAATTTGAAACCATGACTGAATAGTTTTGATCATGACCATTTTTTCACTATGCCTCAATTTTGATTTGGATCTTACTTAGTGGATCATGATTCAAAATTGTTCTATGGCATGTCTAACCTAATTGCTCAGTCTCAAATTTTATTTTATTGCTTAATCATATTTATTGTACCTCTTTAAATTTCGAGGGCGAAATGATTTTAAGGGGGAGAGATTTGTCACTCTACTTTTCCAGTATTTTCAAAATTTTAAATTTAATTTTTTGATTAATGATTGATTGATTTTTTAAATAATAAGTTTTATAATTATTTTTTGAGGGAATTGAATAAGAGCGGATTTAAAAAATATATATATTTGTTAAAACAAACTAATTGTGGTTCCCGCTCATTCTAAATCATTGTAACCTTTATCATTTTTATTAAATTTTGTATGAACCTGTGAATAGTAAAAAGGGGGAGGGTTTTCTTGCCTAAAGACCATTTCGTGGGGGATTTTTTGTAAATGTTGAATATTTTATATAGTGGAGCTGGAGAGAGAAATCCTCATTCTCTTCATCAGCTCAGCCCCTTTCTTTTTCCCAGATCACCTTTCCCTCGCCTCTCAATCACTCCAACCTAACCCTACTGTCCGGCGACGGCGGCGACTAGGCACGTACCCTCCGGCGATCGTGAGCTTTTTCGATGATGGCAATGGTAGAGACGGGAGCCCTATCCTCCGGCGAATGAGTTACCGGGCAGAGCCCCACTCCAGGCGACGCTCCCCACTCTGGACGGCGCTCACTTTCCGGTGGAGAGTCTCTTCCACGCCGGCAAAGTCTGACAGATCGGCGAGTTTGTTCATCTTCTTTTGAGTGGTTGTCTCGGTCGAATCTGTCAACCATGAAGTTTCCATGGCGGCAACAAGCTCCTCAGCAGCGCTAGCCACGAGGATGCAAAAACCACCAAGATGGCCGGTGACCCGGCGATCATCTTCTGCAATCGTGACGGCTGGGCACTTCATCCTCGGCGGTGCGACGTACAAGTCGACTATCTCAACGAAGGATGCGCAACCTCTCCAGGCACCTCCTCCATGAGTTCGTCGTCTTCTCCGATCAAGTAAACTCTGGTAAGACTGAGTCAAATATTCTCGAGTTGCTCTAGATCCAATTATTAGATCGATTAGATTATTGTGATCGGTTCTTCTTTATTGATTCGATCAGATCTGGAGTTCACAAATCGGTGATCGATTTTATCGTATCAGTTGTCTATAGCAAGTACGACGTAGTTAAGGCGAGTTCTCGATCCCGCTTTCTGTTGAGATTGTCCTAATATTATAATTTGATCTCTCGATTGTATTAATTAGGACAGAGCATTTGTAGGATCGAGTCTTCAATCGAACTACTGTCTTAATCGAGTCGCCTGATCCGTTTGGCACTAGAAATCGAGTATTCCAACACGTAGTCGAACTCGAAGAATTAATCGGATCCTGTGGGCGTGTCAAGCATGAATCTTTCTCCAGGTAAAATTCTTTTTCCTCTGTTAATTGTGATGAAAAAATTCCTTTGAAATCGAACTGGTGTTGGCATGTTCTGTGGCGTGTCTAAGTGCAGTGTGTCCGTGGGTGCTAGTCAGTGGTGTGTCGACCATAGCAGTGTATGGGGTACATGTCCAAGACTTGCTCGTACCTGTTTGCCATAAAATATAAAAGAACAGAACAATTATCGGAGGACTGGACTTTTACTTCACAATACAAACTCGCTTGTACAAAAAAAGCCTAGGGACGAAAACCTAGGTACAACAATCTAAGTACAATTATTTATTTTAGATTCTGGGGGTGACGGTAGAGGCTCGGAAAAGCGACGGCAGCTCTGCCTTACTCCTTAGACGATCGGGTACAGCCTTGGCTCTGTAGAAGAACTGCTTGGCGTTGCTGAAGAAATACTCTCTTTTCAGGCTCTGTATATTCTCTCTCTGGCTCTCTGCCTCTCTATGTCTCTCTCTTTTTTTTATCTGAGAATCTTCTCCTCTCTGTATGTCTTCTTGCAAGGGAATGGCACCTTGCTATTTATAAGAGTGGGGGCATCATTAGGGTTTGCAATAATTATCCATTCTTAAAAGTCGGTGGCTAAGGATCACTGGATCTGGACCGTTCATCTTGAATATACGAGATTTGAGCAATAAATGTGATTGCATCAAATCTTTTATGGGTAATTAATGATGATTGACATAAATCCTCCTGATTTGTCATGCCAACCTCGGATTTCTCGACACGTGTCATTAATTTGCTTGTTTACAAATGATCTGATTTGATCCCAATATTTTATTGGGATTTGTTGAGGGATTTCGATCAATTTGATGCCACGTGCCCTGCTATCATGCCACGTGTCTCAACCGCGAGCCATTGCAGAAATCTGAGCCGCAGGAAGGTTGCTCCTCATTGAGCTGCATAAGGCTGGCCACGTGTCAAGGCTGCTTGAGAGTGGCCCCCTGAACATTTGGACCGCATGGTAATGCATGAGTGTAGGTGACCGCATGATGGGTTCCTTCTTCGTGAACCGCATGAAGATAGTCTTCGTGAGCCGCATGGGGATAGTCTTCGTGAGCCGCATGGGGATAGTCTTCGTGAGCCGCATGGGACAGCTTCGGCCTGAGCCGCATGGGGTGGTCTCTACTTGAGCCGCATGCGACTGTCCACGTGTCAAGGCCGTATGACAGTTTCTGGATCTCGGGGGATCGTGTCAGAGATTTTCTTCATTTCCCTAGGAGTCTGCCATTATGACGGAGTCATAATTGTATTTTTGTGTCAGGGCTGTCATGTGTCAGAGCTGTCAGCCGTCAAGGCATTTAATGCATTAAAGGACAAACGGAAGAGCTGTTTGCAGGCCACGTGGCTCCTCTCTGAGCCGCATAGAACTTGTTTGAGCCACATAGACGCTTGAGCCGCATGGATCCTTGAGCCGCATGAACTCTCTGAGCCGCATGGGGCTCCCTGGCCGTATGGATCTTTCTTTATTCTTTTCCATGCTTCTACAAGACCCCCTTCAAAGTTTTCAATTTACAAAATTGAAATACTTTGAATAAGAAGCATGGCCATGTATAAACTCTTCTAGCCGTATATGATGTTCTGGCCGCATAGATGTCTCGGTCGTATGGATGTCTCGGCCGCATTGAGTCAATCAGCCGCAGGGACTTTCGGGCCGCATAGCTCCTTGCCACGTGTGCGCGTCTTTAATTGCCTCAAATTCGTTTTAGTGCCACATTTAGGGGAAATTCCAAGGGTCGGCTCATTAAATCTTTTGGATTTTATGCCCTGGGTGAATCTTCTTTATGGGAGAGGGGACGTAATCCGAGGAGTAGGTTTCGTCTTTTTCGAGGCGGTTATTAGTCTACGTGTCCCCCCCTCTCTTGTCCTCCTATAAATAAGAGGGGTTTAAGAGAGAAAACTTCTTTACTTTCTCCTTTACTTCGAACCTTCCCTATCCCGATTGTCATCCTCTTCTTCGATCACAAATGGCTCCAAAGAAGACCGTTGCGGCGAAGGGCAAGAAGGCGGCGTCTTCGTCGTCTGCGGCGGCGAAGGTCAAGAAGACTGCCTCTACTTCGACTGCGGCCGCTCCTCCGCCGGCCGACGTGCCCGTAACTCACCCTGACGTCCATCCCCCTATTGCTGGTATGGACTTTATGTGGGTTTAAAGAACCCAAACTGCTATGGCTACGTCGCATGCTTTATGCACGAGCCTTTATTTTCATGTGAGCCGTATGTTCGTCCTATGGCCGAGCCGCGAGCCGCATAAGAATAGCCACTGTGGCCGTATACGCGCTTCGCCAACGAAGCCACACAAGCTATGCTGAGCCGCATAGATTCGCACACATTTGTCTGTCATGTGGTCCGCACGAACTTATCCGCTCCCTGAGGGCCCTATGAAAGCACTGCCGCGTGAACCTTCACTGAATGGAGCCGCATAAATCTTCTTCTGAGCTTGAGCCGCATGAGGCTTCATTAAGTTGGGGCCGCATAAGTATTCTCTTGAGCCGCATGAGGCTTCATTAAGTTGGAGCCGCATAAACTCGAAAACACCCACTGGTTCTTTTTGTCCATCTTTTTTAACTTATCTTTTTCTGTCTTCTTCTCAGTGAATTTGTCGGTTAATGCTGCTGGAGAACTCCTGATAGGCCCTGCCCAAGCTGCTCTGGGTTATAGGTACGACCATATAGTTAGGTATGTGGCAGACCAGTTTTTGAGTGACGAGCCACCGGCAAGATTGAATGCCCTCAAGAACCAGCCTTTCTATTTTCTTAACGCTATGATGAATTCGGAGAAGTTAGAAGGGGAATACTTGAAGCCTGCGTTCTTCTTTGGAGATGCCTTGACTATGAAGAACAGTCAGGTTCTGGAGGTGTCGGAGAATTGGAGTTTTGTTTCTAATGGGATGGCGATCCGTATTCCGCAAATGGAGCGTCACTTCCCACTATCTTGGTTCAATATGCTCCCATTAGACCGGAAGATGGAGGAGTCTTTAACTCCTACCCGAAGTGGAATGTTTATGGGAGACATCCATTATAACAACAGTATGAAGTCAGTGTGTGCGAGCAAGGTGCACACCAGCCGTTCTGTAATGGGATTGGCCCCAGGTACTTTCTTGAATGTGCCGGGTCCTAATTTTACATTTTCTGCAGCTGACACTTTTATGAACCAACTTGTTCGGAAGGGCTCCTATTCCATCGGTCGGTTGATGCTCCCTAGCTGGATACATCCCATTCCCTCGTGGACCAATCTGTCTATGTGGATTTTGTGAAAGTATGAGGCCTTTCTGTGTGAGATTGGTCTTTACCATGCTATTCGGGGCACCAGCCATGGCTTGTCTATAAACAAGAGACTATTTATATCTCTGCTGGAGATGTATAACCGCCGTACAGGAACCTTCTATACACCCGTAGGGGAAATGGGGCTTGCGCTCCACGAAATGCATGCGGTCTCCAAGCTTCTTTGGGGGACGAAGTTTTTGAGGCGTATACTCCCACGAATGAGGAGTTCGAAGAGTTAGAAAGACGGTATCCAGGCTTCGTGGCTCTTTATCAAGAGATATTGTGCCATTATAGCACATGTCATCAAATAGCCAGAAAGGATAGCAGCTCGGAAGGGAATGCCCCTCATACCAAGGACTGGTTGCGTTATCTCTTCATGACGGATGCCTCAGGTCAAGTTACTTTTCCGACGTCCTCAATTCTGGGAGGCGGTTAAAGCCTTAGTGTCGTCGGCTAAGAGAGTGGCCACCACTAGTGACAGATTCGGGAGTAAAACCGACTCCTTTGGTTATTTTTATCAGGATACCCAAGAACTGTCAGAGAAGGCACTCTTGGTGGGATTCTTGATGATATGGCTACAAAATTGTGTAGTCTCGGGGGGAGCTGGTTCTATCGAGAGGATCAGTCGTAACCTTATCCTTCCAGCTGTGAAGTTAGTTTTGCGAGTCATGCTAGCTCTTCTCCCGGCCATGGTGTGCAGCATACAACGTGGCCTTCGCACTTTCACATCCAAGGTCATTGCCCGCGATGTGATAAAAGATTTTGAACGGACTGAGCTGTCCTATCATTACCTGATGGGGTGGCTGTTGATGCATTATCCGTCTTTGATGAGACCGGGCTCTGAAGACGGCGTAACTGATGACGACGCTTTTATCTTCCGCTATCGTAATGAGTCTTGGGAATTCGAGACCATGCATGCTTGCCGAATGGCACTGGCAAGGGTAGACATGTACAACATTTTCGTATCTGTCCCTCGTTTTACTGATGAGGAAATAGCGGCTGTCCATCTCTACGGTATTGGGCCCCCTCAACTTCTGGACGGCTAGATGCTTCTGTGGCTGCGTAACATCCATCCCGCTCATCTGGTGTATCGCAACCGTAATACTGTCTTTCTGGAGCCTTATCTGCCTAGCAGGTTCGCCCGACAATTTGGATATAGTCAGCTTTTTCTAGACAGCCCCAGCTCTTGTCTGGGTTTTGAAGGTAGCCTTCTTGACGGCATTAGAGCCTAGCATTACTATGACACATTCCATACCCGTACCATTTTCTAAGTTCCTGCTATCAAGGCGTCGGTAGAGATCTTATATATGGCGGCTCTGTACCACGTCATGGCGAACAAGCCCCCTGTCAGTTTTAACCCAGGTACCAGTTTTATCGTTGGTACCGGCCTGGATGAGGGTTCCCAGGGGGCCAAGACAAAGAAGAGGAAGAACAGAGTCGAAGTGCCGGATTCGGACTCCGCTGCTGTAGATGATGAAGGCGACGAGCATGATAGAGATGACTCTTTCCTTCCGGTGGCAGATGTAGGGGCGGATCAGCCGCCTGTTTTGCCAGATGAGATGGTAGTAGATCAGCCATCCGTTGCACCCGACCCTGTACGAAAGCGTAGCAGGCAACTTTCTTCTGTCGTCGGCATTTCTCGCTCTCGGAAACTGGCTGTGACCAGACACCGCGGGCTAACTATAAAGGAAAGAGGCGAAGAAGTTTACCCCACATCAGAGGTAAATAAGTTGCTAGCAGTCCTTCCTTTCTTCTAGCTTTGATTTTAATCATCTTCCTTCCCTCTTGTAGGCGTCAAAAGAAGAGGATTCTCGAGTTGCCGAGGTCGTGACTCGGGATGACGGGGGCTCCGGTGAGCCTGCCCCTAAAATTGTTGAATTTCGTCAAGATGATGCTGATCGAGTTGTCTCTCCCTCCGAGGTGGCTGGGTCAGAGGAGCCGGCCGAATTTAATTTGGAGATCGCGGGTGAGGAGACCCTGCCAGCTGCAAACGAGCTGCAGCCTCCATGCTCCTCTCCTGGTAAGATAAGTCGAATCTTAACTTACGAGGAGGCCTATCTGCTCTATCATCACATCCTTCGGGTCACATCGATTGATCATTGTCATGGACATGCAGGTCCTGCCTCTCCAGTGTCGAAGATGGACATTATTGAGATAGACTATGCCGAAGGGGCACTGGCAGAGAGGAGCGTACCCCCTCCCCTTCCGGCTCGTCTTGATGGGCCTCCTGCGGGCTTGAGATCGGCAAGTCCGGTGATGGGACAACGGGGCAGGGGACGATGGTCCTTGTGTCTTCCTCTGCTCGGGCGGCTCCGAGGGTCGACCTCTTCGCCCTGCCAAGTGTCCAGGCTCTTCGGGTGGCAGAGGAAGAGTTAGCCACTATCCGTGCATCATTTTGCTCGAAAGTTGCCCCCCTGGTGGCAAGTTCTAGTACCACTTCTTCGATGCTACCGGCCACGCTTCCTCTGATGCCGTCCTCTACAGAGGTCCTGGACGAAGCGTTACAGGACGTGGTCGACAGCTTTTATCGTTACTTGAAAAGGGGGATAGAAGCTGCTGTGGAGAGAGGGACCTCTTTCGTCTTGGCCCGGCAATGCTCCCAGGGTCAAATTGATATCCTTAAGGCCCTTCCTGGTGGGGCAGGGGTGGCTGCACTTCTGGAAGTAAAATTGCTGGAGACTGATCAGCTTGTGGCCCAGCTTCAGATACTGCGACAAGTTGATCTGTATGCTGCTATAGATCAGGAGCGCGGCTCCCTCACAGCTGCTATAGAGAAGGCGAGGGTTGCTCAGGATAAAACTAGGCTGGCCATACTGAAGGATCTCTGCACTCTGTCCGATCGATATGATCAATTGAGTCATGAGATTGAAGATGTTACGGCTCGGGAAGCGAGTGCCTCCAGTGGGATTACTGACACGCGGAAGCAGATCCTTGAGCTTTAGAGGAAGTTAACTTTCTTTGAGTCTGAGCTTGAGGCTGCCCGGATCAATAGGGGGCTAATTATCCAGGAGGCTGACAAAGTCAATCAAGCTTCGACTGACCTGGAAATAGCTCTGAAGAAGTTGGACGACGACTGGCAGGCACTCATGGACCTGGAAAATGGGAAGCGGTTGTCCCAGGAGGCTGAGCGCCGAGCTAGACAGAGGCTTGAGCGGGGTACTGCCTTAGTGAAAAACTGCCTCTTGGAGTTGTGTAACGCCGAACTATAGTTGGCCTTTTCTTCTTTTGTTTCTATTTTCCTTTTCTTTTCTTTTTGAGAGGGACATGGTCCCCACCATATGTAATGCTTTTTCGTCTTTCAAATAAAGAGTACTTTCCATTCTACCCTTCATTTGTATTGCTTGTTGTGTCTGTGGTATTGTGGTGATGTGTGCCCCGCATGGGGGACTTGTTTGTGGACCTGTTACCCCTAGCATACCTTGGTTTTAGGTACGGATAACAAGTTTGATTGGGGATACCTAGAACAGTTCCACGGTAAGGTGGTCGTGGGTGTTCGGGGTATCGGGAGATAGAATGCCATGGAGCAGCTGGGCTCCCGGGGCATGATGAGGAATGGTGGGCCTGTACTAAGAGACTTAGCAAAGGACATTTGTGGGCCTATTACCAATGGCGTACCTCGACTTAGGATACAGATAATAGGATAAAGGGGAACCAACATACTTACTCAGAGGTAATGAGGACATGGCAAGTATGAAGGTTTTACCGTGGAGTCTTCCTACTCAGAGGTAATGAGGACATGGCAGGAGTGGACTCAACGGAGGATATTTATGGTCAACAGAGGACATTTGTGGGCCTATTACCCTTGGCGTACCCTAGTTCAGGGTACGGATAATAAGACGAGAGAGAACCAACTTACTTACTCAGAGGTAATGAGGACATGGTAAGTACGGAGGTTTTACCGTAGAGTCTTCCTACTCAGAGGTAATGAGGACATGGCAGGAGTGGACTCAGCGGGGAATATTTATGCACCTATTATCCTTGGCATATTCCGGTTGTGGGTACGGATAATAAGTCGAAAGGGAATCATCATACTTACTCAGAGGTAATGAGGACATGGCAAGTATGAAGGTTTCTTCGACGGAGCCTTCCTACTCAGTGGTGATGAGGACATGGCAGGAGTGGGCTCAATGAAGGAGGGTACATAGAACGACTCAGAGGTAATGAGGACATGGAAGTTCTATGTAAAGGGGTAATTTATTTTTGGCGGAAGTGAAACGACTCAGAGGTAATGAGGACATGGCCGTTTTGGAAATTTGTGGATCTGTTACCCTTTTTGTGCCCTGGGAGTGCGGGTAGTGGATCATGAGGGAGGATCTCTCCCAGGAAGAAAGTTCAGAGGTATGGTCATACATGACTTACTATCTGAAAGAGTGACCGGAATGTGAGTTCAGAGGCACCTGCGAGTACATGACTCGATAATCTGGAATGTTGTGGATGTGAGTTTAGCGGCACCAGCGGGTACATAACTCAATGCTATGGAATATTGTGAAAGTGAGTTCAGCGGCATCAGTGGGTACATGACTCGATAATCTAGAAAATGTCGTTTAGACATAATATTTCTTCAGGAACTTGCCGTTGACGGGCAACATGAGCAAGTCTCCATTTTGTTTTGTGAGGCGGTAAGCACCGTTGGAGAATACAACCTCGATGATAAATGGACCTTCCCATTTTGGCTTGAACTTGTCGGCGATCTTGTGAGTCATGACCATCGGCCTCCGGACTGCCAGAAGGAGATCGTCCACTTGGAATGTTCTGATTTTAACCTTCTTGTTGAAGGCTCCGGAGATGCGTGCTTGGTATAGCTCGATTCGTTGCTGGGCCAGGAGGCGCTTTTCATCTAAGGCCTCCAACTCTTGTAGCCGGTGATGGTAGTTATCGTCCGTCGTCAATTGATAAATGAGAGCGACACGGAGCGAGGGTATTTCAGTCTCCAATGGGAGAACTGCCTCACTCCCGAACACCAGGGAGAATGGTGTGTTCCCTGTGGCAGTTCGAACTGTGGTACGGTACGCCCATAAGCATTCACCAAGCTTCTCGTTCCAGTCGCATTTATTGGACGAAATGAACTTCTTGAGTAACTTGATAATGGTTTTGTTGAATGCTTCTGCCAACCCATTCGCTGCTGGATTGTATGGCGTCAAAGAAATATTCTGGATGCAGTGCTTATCGCAGAACCGATAGAAGGCGTGGCTTGCAAACTGCGGACCATTATCGTGGATGATCCTTCGGGGCAGTCCAAAGCGATAGATGACGTGATGCTTAAGGAAACTGATCACGTTTGAAGTCTTTACTTCTGCAAGCGGGACAGCTTCCGCCCATTTGGAGAAGTAATCTGTGCTTGCGAGTATGAAGCGATGTCCTCGGGAGGAAGGTCGAGTAATCGGACCGATGATATCCATTCCCCAGGCTTCGAACGGCCAGGACGCCACTGTCGGATGTAGATATTCGGATGGTTGGTGGATGAAGTCGGCATAGACTTGGCAAGCTTTGCACTTCTAGTATAGTCTATCGCATCTGCTACCATCGTGGGCCAGTAGTAGCCCATTGCAATTTAGGGCCAGGCTGATGGGCCCCACAGACACCGTCGTGAGCTTCGCGTACGGCTTCTTTGGCTTCTCCGCTTGACATACATCGAAGCAATAATCCATCATAGGATCAGCGATACAGCATTTTTGTCTCTGTATCGTAGAAGAATCTGAGAGAACGCCTTCTGATAGAGGTAGCCTTTTTTGGGTTCTCGGGCAGGATGTCGTAGACTACGAAGTCAATAAATGGTTGTCTCCAATCTGGGACTTCGTCGATCGTCTGAGCGGAATAACTCACCATAAATTGAACGTTGTTCTTGGGGCAGACCAGTTCGTGGCCTATCACATCTACCGATTGGTGAGTATGATTTGGCACTGCTAGAGAAGCAGCCAGGCCTACTAAGGCATCGGCTTCGATGTTTTGGAGTCCGGGAACATGTTCGATGAAGAATCCCTCGAACGACGAGATGATGTTGATCGCTATTTGGTGATAGAGGATCATGTCTTCATGGCGGACTTCGAACGAACCCCGGATCTGATTGACGATTAACTGTGAATCATCGTATGCTTCAAGATATTCTACCCCCAGCTCTCTTGCAAGTTAGAGGCCAATGACCAAAGCGTTGTACTCGGCCACATTGTTAGAGCAGGGTTCGGTGAGAGAGTAAGCGCGATTGATCACCAATCCGGAAGGAGAAACCAGCACCACCCCGACTCCGACGACGATGTTGCCCTTAGGTCCGGTCCTTGAAGCGTCGTCGAAGAACATTCACCATATATCATCGTGAGAAGTTGCATGCGAGTCGACGACTTCATCTGGGATTTCTTCATATATTCTGGACGACTCCGAGCCCGGGTGGGCTGCTAAAAAGTCTGCCAGAGCTTGACCTTTAACAGCCTTTTGTGGGACGAAGATCATACGACAGGGGGACAACAATATTGTTTATGTAGCGAGGCGAGAGCTGAGTGCCCCAGGTTTAGTCGTGAGGACCCTGAGAGGGTTGACTCGTGAGATCACATGTATGGTTTGTCCCATGACATAGTGCCGCATCTTCTGAATGGCGAACACCAGGGCGAGGCATTCCTTTTCCACGGCGGTGTATCGGTGCTCTGGCCCAATCATCATTCGGCTGAGGTAATATATAGCTTGTTCATGGCCTGTATCGTTGTTTTGTGCTAGCAGAGCGCCGAGGGAATGCTCCATAGCTCGTACATAGAGCATGAATGGTTTTCCAATAACCGGGGCCACCAGGACTGGATGGTTCGACAAATATTCTTTGATGCTGTCGAAGGCACGCTGACATTCTTCGTCCCATACGAATGAGACGCCTTTCTTCATGAGATGGGTGAATGGTCGACATCGCCCGGAGAGGTTGGAAATGAACCTCCTAATGTAAGCTAGCCTCCTTTGGAGGCCTCGAAGTTCTCGAAGATTTCTCGGGGGACTCGTCTCCATAATTGCCTTTGTCTTCTCAGGGTCTACATGGATAACCTGGGCGGTGATATTGAAACCCAATAACTTCCCGCTGGATACGCCCAGGAAGGACTTCGTAGGGTTCATTTTCAAATTGTGCGCTCGTATCAGGTCGAATACCGTCCTCAAATCCTGCAGATGGTCTCCCTTACAGTGACTCTTGACGGCGATGTCATCAACATAGCACTCCACCGTCTTGCATAAGTGGTCTCTGAAGATGATACTCATGGCTCTTTGATATATGGTGCCGGTATTCTTTAAACTGAAAGGCATGACTGTGTAGCAGTATGTGCCAATCGGTGTTCAAAATAATGTATGCTTTTCGTCGTCAGGAGACATCTTGATTTGGTTGTACGCGGAGAAGCCATCCATGAATGACATACGTTCGAAGCCGCAGGTATTGTCAATCATAATGTCTATGATAGGGAGGGAAAATTCATCTTTGGGACATGCCTCGTTCAGATTGCGGAAGTCGATACAGATTCGAATCTTCCCATTCTTCTTGAGGACTGGTACTATGTTGGCGACCCAATCCGGATGTTGTTTCTCACGAATGAAGCCGCTGGCTATTAGTTTGTTGACTTTGACTTCGATCGCATCCATGATGCCTGGGCGAAAGCGTCGCTGTTGTTGCTTGACTGGCTTTGCATCCAGCCGGATGTTGAGTTTGTGAATAGCAATATCGGGATTTAACCCCGGCATGTCTTCATAGCTCCAGGCGAACACATCAATATATTCTTTGACAAGTTCCAGCAGCGATTCTCGCTCTTCTTCTGTTAGGTTTTTACTGACGAAGATTGGTTTTGGAGAAGATTCGCTGCCGAGGTCGACCTGTATAACTTCATCTTCAGTAGGAGGTTCTCTCTGTTCGAACCGCTTTTCCCATTGTGCATCCAACTGTTGGGCCCACGGCTCTAACTCGAAGATTTCCAGAATGTCTTCATCTTCTTCATAAGCGTCGGCGAATGCCATATTGACTGACAGGACTTGTCTGAATACGTCTCCGATGCTGGTATCCGAGTCAGAAGTTGGTGACCCGGTTAAATGTGAATGCTAGGCACATTCTTCATCTGAACTTTCAGGGGTCGTTGTGGGTGTGACATACCCTAATCCACATCGAGTTTTGCTATAGTAGTCCCGTGGTTTGCCAGCCGGGACCGGTGGCTTCAAAGGTAATCGTCGCCCAGTGCCGTAGTTCAAGCCTGGCGTAGTTGCTAGATCATACCCCTATTTTTGCATGAGATATTTGGATTGTGGGCTATAAAGATACAGAGACATTCTCCCGGCATCTGATTCAAGATCGACTTCTTCTATGGTGAAGGGCTACGGATCGTCCTTCCGGCCAAAGATGATTGGATGGTCCCCTCCCTCGATTATGCGGTAAGCGTCTTCCACAAGAGTAAGCTGGTTTGCGGTGTAAACATTCATCACCTGTGTGTGTAGGTGAGTGCCTATACCGTGTTCCATAGCATACATTATACAAAGCTTATTAAGCTCGAGGTAGTTCAAAGATAGACCTTTATTGATGAAGTAAGGTATCTTTTCTAGCAGAATTACATCATCTGCGGAGGGAACATCAGTGTGGGCAGCCACATACTTGGCTAGCTCCGGTTCCTCTTCGGCTACCCCCTGTATAAATGAAGACTGAGAGGACAACCTGGGCAGCTTGATCGTCAGAGGTTCAGCTGGTGGAGCCGAGCGTGGGGTTGTTGGCAAACTAGCGACCCCCAGTTTGGTACCTGATGCGGGACGGAGAGTGGTTGGTTCGCTAGAAGCCCCATACCTTGCATTGGGGTGACGACTCTTCTTGGGAAGGCATATCGTCATTGGCTTGTCGGAGGGATTGAGCTTCTCCGTTTGCGGCTGGCCAACTCTCAGCAGCCTGATTGTCAATGGCTCCGTTGTGGGTCTTGGCACTTGGCTGGACCTTGGCAGCCGGATTATCATTGCTCTTCTTATGCCGAGAGGCTGATTGTATCCTTACGCAGAGTGGCTGTAAGGGGTACGGACTTGCCAGGTTTGCGAGGTTGGAGGTGGATCGTTAGGGGCTCTTCTGATCCTGTGGCTATCTCGGTAGGAGCTTGCACATCTTCTTCACCAAGGTACCTCTTCAACTTTTCGTATAGGTAGGAGTCTGAGTAGTAGGATTCGACCCCTTTGAAGGGATCGATGTCGGCAAATTCTGTCCTCACGAAGTCGTGTTTGTCGACATACTTGAAGTATTGTTGCAGCGCGGAAGGCACGATCATATAATCGTATATCCAAGAACGCCCGAAGAGGATGTTGTAAGAAGTGTCTGTATCTATGACGTAACAAGTGACTTTCGACTGTACATCGCCAATTTGATACTTCAGGCGAATCTTCCCAATTGGACAGCTCCTGTCCGAATTGAAACCGCTGATGGCGGTGCTTGTAGGCGTCAGACGATGCATAGGGATACGGAGATAATGTAACAGACCCTTCAGGATAATGCTTATGGAAGAACCAGGATCAATGTACATCCGATCCACCTTTACTTTGCCGATGTATCCAGCGAAATATAACGGACGATCGTGCAGGTTGGTTTTGATGAGCATATCCTGCGGAGTGAAGACAATGTTGGGCATCACTTCCGTGCAAGCGCTGTCTTAGAGATCTGCAGGCATGTTCTATCCCGTGAGGTTTAACCTAAGCCAGGTATGCGTCGGCATTTTGGAGTGCATCGCTCAAAGCCGCGCGAACATCCTTTGAGAGTCTCAGAAGCTCGTATAATGACAACTTGGCCGGTGTGTTGGCCAATTGCACCAAGATGTCGAAGTTGTAGGGCCTCTCCAGCCCCTGCGGTGCCTCTTTTCGGAGGGATTTGTCAAAGCGAGTCTTCTTCGGCCTAGGCTTGTCGGTCGTCAGAGGCTGAGCAGGTCCCGGAGCGTCAGTTGTAGCGGGCTGATGATCTTCAGCTGAGTTATCAGCCACAGGTTGGGATTGTGCCCCAGACCGAGTAATGACAGCTGTGACTTCTTCGATATCTGTCGAGATTGTACGGCAGGATCTGACTTTTCTACTCTTCTTCTTGCAAATGGAAGATGGTGTGGACTGAGTCATTTTAGATACCAAGTCTGGATGGACCCACATGACCTCACCTCGTGATGTAGTGAGGGGTACTAGACCAGCAGCCTGATCTCGGGGAGGTGGAAGATTAGTAATCTCTATTGTCGCCAGAGGGATGGAGACCACACCGTCTTGAGTTTTCGTTAGAGGGAAGCTGCCAAATTGTACTGATACCATATTGGCTGCCACAGTTACCTCTTCGAAATCGATGGCCAGAACGTTCGAATCGATGAGATTTTGGATGTACCATTTTAGTTGGTAGCAGTCGTGTGAAGCATGGTGGACGTAGCGGTGGTAATGGCAGTACTTTGGGTTCTCTATTTCTGTCGGCCGAGGTTCCTGTCTTGGTGGAGGAAGCTGAATTTGGTCTCCTTGTATGAGCATGTCCAAGATGGGCTTGACGTGACCGTCTTCGATGGAGTAAGTGATTTGCGGCCATTGTTTGTCTGCCGGTTTTGACTCAGGTTTCTGCGCTCTGTCGGCCACCATAGCCTGCTTGCCCTTGTTGTCCCAGTTGTTGGTGAAGCTACCCCCATTATTGGTGTTGGCGTTGGGACGCCTGCCCTTGTCCTCTCCCTCTGAGATGTGCAATCCCAGTTGACGAGCCTTCTTCAATCGTTCTTCGGTGCTTATGCCACTGATGATAAACGTCTTCCAGTCCTTGAATTGACTTTCGCCCATCCAGAGGCTGATCGTTGGAAGCAGTCTCTTTTGGCAAATTTCAATCAAGGAGGAATCCAGATTTCCAGACGGCAACTTTATTGCGGTTTGGCGAAACTGCTCGATATAGTTCCTTGTCAGCTCTTTCTCTCCTTGGACGACGTCCATGAGGGTGGACATTGTGATGTCCTGCCCTACTTCGTAGAATCTCTCCAAAAATATGCGCTTGAAGCCGGCCAAGGAGTGGATGCAGTTGTTTGGCAGGTTGCGATACCAGTCGAAGGCGACTCCTTCCAATGCCCCAATGAATAATCATGTGAGGATGGCATCGCCATGGGGCAGATGGTCGGTGGTGACCTCGAAGTAAGTGATGTACCGACTTGCGGAGGTCTTGCCATCATACGAGTTGATATTGAACGGCTTATATCTTGGCGGGAAGGGGACATTCCTCCATGCAGCAGGGTACGGTTGCCGTATTCTGAGGTCTTAAGAATTTTTTCGAGCGTGAAACATGGCTCGGAGCTCCTGGACCTCTCTTCTCGCTTCTCAGGCCTCATCCACAGCGGTGGGGGCCGTTACTTTAGGAGGATTGTTGCCCGGATTCGGTGCCGCTGAATTCGATTCTGTATTGATCGCGGGACCCGTGCTTGTTTGGCCAGGAGTCCCTCCTTGCAGAGTTGGAAGGGCCGCTTTGATCTCGTCCACAGACTTGACCAAAGCATGCAGTATGGCCGAGACTTGACCAAAGCATGCAGTATGGCCTCCAGAGTGTCGATGCGTTGGCGATCACTGGAACCACCTTGGCTGCTGTCGGTCATGAACACCATCTTTACATGAGGAGAGATGGATGGAACGGTGGAGAAAGTGCCCTCCGAATCAAACCCCTGTAGCGAGAAGTCATCGGGGTATGTAGGAATGTTCTCTTCTGGTTCGGACTCAGAAGGGATAGTACCACCAGCCTCAGAGTTTGCCTCGTCTTGGGAGTTGTGGACGTCCTCGGGGACGTTGGGGTTTGCTGCATCTGATGGGAGAGTTGTTTCCCCCGACTCATCTTCTTGGAACATCAGATTATCATGGAGGTTTGGAGGAGTGTTACCCCTAGTCCCAGCAACCCCCAGTGGTGTGGACGACGAATCTTCCACTGTAGCAGATTTCGTCTTTGAACGGGTACCTTGGAAAACTTCGGTGGTGGGCACCCGTTTAGACGATAATTTTTTAGTCATGGTGATTGAAATCTTCGGGCTGGGAATATTGGTCTTCTTCCCTCTCCCATCAGCGAGGAGTTTCTGAGCAGAGTTACAGGAGACGACGGAAGGTGTCTCATCCTCTGAACATGGTTGTTGCAGTCTTTGGAAGACGGACTGCCGGTCTTTTCGCATCATCGCATTATTGCAATAGCAGTTGACGATGACTTGGGTGCAATGACGTCCGTGAGAGGACTCTTTGCACCCCGATACACCTTCTCTTTCCTTGCGTTTGTGGAGGATGGCCTCACGCAAGTCAGATGGGTCTGGATCGACCATATTTGCTCCCTGGATTTTGGAAGACTTTTGGGAACCTCTCTGTTCGTTTGCCGTCGGGGGCTGAACTCGAGTGGTTCTGTACAACTTTCCATCTGAGGCCCGCATAACAGTATACGGGATGCTCGGATGGTCAGAGGTCGGATCAGCGGACCGAACTTGCCAAGCTCGTGATGCCTTAGACTTCTTCACTCTAGTGCGTGAGGGCACATAGTAGGACGAGTCTAAGTGGTGCTGGAGAGAGTCAGACATGTCTTCTTGGGAGCACAAGAGATCAGGACCATAGGAGAGGCGGTCGAAGACAGAGCGACGTGGAGTAGGCGTCATGCGGATGGCATCAATAATCTTCATGCGGCTGGCAGGCGTAGCCGCATAGGTCTTCTCCATGCGGCCGGACATCGTAGCTGCATGAGTATTCTCCATGCGGCTGAAGATCCTGGCCGTATGAGTATAATGCCCTTGATTAGCAGTCTCAGCCGCATGGTCATCATTCATGCGATTGGCAATCTTGGCCGCACGAGTCTTCGTCTTGCGGCTAGTAACCTTGTTTGGTTTCTTCCTGGAGCACATAGAATCACTCTTTGCCCCTACAAGTCCTGTATCATAGTGCTTTCCTCTGCCGGACTTGGGGACAGCAGAGTCCTCCATGGCTCGAAGTGGGGCTGCACGAGAGTCGCCTTCGCCTTTTTGGACAGCAGAGAGTACTTCGTCCAGAGCCTGGGAAGGAGCAAATGATTTTGGCCTCCACTCGCTGCGAGCTTTCTTTGTGCGGGTTCGCTTCTGGACCGGGCCAGCGCTTCCCTCAGAGGGCATTTCTTCAAATGCCTGTTGGTCGAAGCGGACGACCATCTTCTGTTGCGTGGAGCCAAGTTTGGCTGCATCCGATTGCGTCACCAACTCCTCAGCCATGGAGAAGTTTGTCCCGAGCAGAGTCGCCATCGTGTTTGCATTAAAATATAAAAGAACAGAACAATTCTCGGAGGACTAGACTTTTACTTCACAATACAAACTCGCTTGTACAAAGAAAGCCTAGGGACGAAAACCTAGGTACAACAATCTAAGTACAATTATTTATTTTAGATTCTGGGGGGTGACGGTAGAGGCTCGGGAAAGCGACGGCAGCTCTGCCTTACTCCTTGGACGATCGGGTACAGCCTTGGCTCTGTAGAAGAACTGCTTGGCGTTGCTGAAGAAATGCTCTCTTTTCAGGCTCTGTATATTCTCTCTCTGGCTCTCTGGCTCTCTATGTCTCTCTCTCTCTTTTTATCTGAGAATCTCCTCCTCTCTGTATGTCTTCTTGTAAGGGAATGGCACCTTGCTATTTATAAGAATAGGGGGCATCATTAGGGTTTGCAATGATTGCCCATTCTTAAAAATCGGCGGCTAAGGATCACTGGATCTGGACCGTTCATCTTGAATATACGATATTTGAGCAATAAATGTGATTGCATCAAATCTTTTGTAGGTAATTAATGATGATTGACATAAATCCTCCTGATTTGTCATGCCAACCTTTGATTTCTCGACATGTGTCATTAATTTGCTTGTTTGCAAATGATCTGATTTGATCCCAATATTTTATTAGGATTTGTTAAGGGATTTCGATCAATTTGATGCCACGTGCCCCACTATCATGCCACGTGTCTTAACCGCGAGCCATTACAGAAATCTGAGCCGCAGGAAGGTTGCTCCTCATTGAGCCGCATAAGGCTGGCCACGTGTCAAGGCTGCTTGAGAGTGACCCCCTGAACATTTGGACCGCATGGTAATGCACGAGTGTAGGTGACCGCATGATGAGTGCCTTCTTCGTGAACCGCATGAAGATAGTCTTCGTGAGCCACATGGGGATAGTCTTCGTGAGCCGCATGGGGATAGTCTTCGTGAGCCGCATGGGACAGCTTCGGCCTGAGCCGCATGGGGTGGTCTCTACTTGAGCCGCATGCGACTGTCCACGTGTCAAGGCCGCATGACAGTTTCTGGATCTCGGGGGATCGTGTCAGAGATTTCTTTCATTTCCCTAGGAGTCTTCCATTATGACGTAGTCATAATTGTATTTTTGTGTCAGGGCTGTCATATGTCAGAGCTATCAGCCGTCATGGCATTTAATACATTAAAGGACAAACAGAAGAGCTGTTTGCAGGCCACATGGCTCCCCTTTGAGCCGCATAGAACTTGTTTGAGCCGCATAGATGCTTGAGCCGCATGGATCCTTGAGCCGCATGAACTCTCTGAGCCGCATGGGGCTCCCTGGCCGCATGGATCTTTCTTTATTCTTTTCCATGCTTCTACAGTGCCCAAGAGATTGACTGTGTTCGTGTGTACCAGTTTGATTAGGTGCAAGACCTCTGTCCGTGTCTGGACCAGGTACTGTCTCGTGTTTTGGGATCAGACTAACAATCGACAGGATGTTAATTTTTTTGATTTTAAATCTTCTATACAAATATTTTGGTGTAAGTCTTCTATTGATTTTTGAAGTTAACTATGTATGATATTCTTCTCCAAATCTGATTTTGGATTTATTTGGATGGGTTATTGTTAGAATGTTGATTCAGTGATGGTTTAAATTGGATCTTATACCAGTTGTGGGATGTTGGCTGTGCCGAGCAATGTTGAGTATAGGTTTGCAATACATTTCCTGGGTTTCAAGAATACAGTAGTTGGAAGTTTTGAGCTTTGGGAATCATTAAGAAACATGGAAGAGCTCTACTTTGTCAAATTGTTGAATAATGGTATAAGTCCGCTAGAGCATTGTGTGGTTAAATTCTTCATGTGGCTAGTTAAGTGTTCGGCTGGGAATGGGATGTTGTATTGGCATGACTAAGAATTTGAATGGGTACTGAAGCTTGTGTATGTTTAATTCTTGCTGATATTATTGAGTAGTTAGGCTCAAGTATGATTGTGAATTTGGTTAGGAACAGTTTAATTTAGATTTGAGAGATTGAGTTGTGGCTTAGGTGGAATGATAAGTTCAGTAGCTTTGGCTGAATCTTGGGCCAGGCTAGTACCCAAATTATTATATTGTGAGTTAAAATCTATTTTATGGAATTTTTAGCTACTATTTATAGTTGTGGCTTATACTACTGTCTAAATTTTCAGAGTAGTTCTAACTATGATCTTGACTAGTTGAGTAATTGAATCTATAACTCTTAAAGGACATTAAGTAATCCTCTGGCCAGATTAATGGGAGTATAGTTAGCTAAGGATAGCAACAATTATTTAATTAGCATATAGTTGTTTTTGTAAAGCTATATAAAAACTAATTTATAGTATAGATTATGGTTAAAATTAAAATCCTTAGTATGTCCTAAATACCTATATTAACCATGATTAGAAATTACAGGATAAAACCAATAGTACTGGTTTAGATTTTAATCAACTTGTAATCATTTTAAACAGGAGGACATCCAGCCTTACTATCTATACTTGATCACCAGGAGCAAGGCAAGTATACTACTCGGACTTGTCCATTTCCTTATGTCTTGTATATTCCTTCTTGTATCTTCTGGTTGACACGATATTTCACGAGATTGTCTTGTATCATGTTTTCTTGAGTTTACTTGTGTCTGGGAGGGGAAATAATACAGATGTGTGATCAAACCTGAGTTACTATTCATGTGAATACCTTAGGCCCCGTATCGTGCATGCGGGACCGAAGCCGTACCATTTCATGTTCCCTGAATCTACCCAAGCCGATCACACACTCTGGATGTATTTCTATATATTGCACACTTCAGGTTTATGGTGTATTTCATGTTCAGGTTTCATTTTATGTTTCCTGTATTTACTTTTCAGTATTCATATTCAGGTTTCATGTCATGTTCTCGTTTCTCGTACTCTATATTTTCTTGTATTCATTTTCATACCATGACGTTCATGTTCATTTCCTTGGATATACTTAGCTCCGCTCTTGACTAGGATATGTTGCAGGTATATTTGCAGGACATTGTTCTATATTATGGGCCAGAGCCCGGGATCTTAGTTGAGCAGGATGGAGTCATGACTTAGTTTGAGGTTTCAGGTTTAGATTGTTTTAGCTATTCCTCTAGATATTATATGTTCTTAGAATTCACAGTGTATTTCTTTCTTGTTGTCTCTAGTACTTTATGATATTATGATTGATGGATTATGGTGAGCATTTTGGGAACGTTTACAGATATTGTGATTGTACACATTCATATTTATCTGGTTAGATTTCTCTAGCTTGGTATAGCTTATTTCGTCGTGTCTAACGACGAAGGCTGGGCGTGTCCGACTCGTGTCCGATTATTTGGGAGCGGGTCGTGACAGAATTTAAACCATGATTTGGGTGTTACACGAACATAGAGCTGGAAAGATTTACCCACTACTGGTGCTACCAAAATTTGAGGGTTCGTAAGGTAAGCCTTGATGTCATCGAATATCTTTTGGCATTCTTCAGTCCAGACATAGGAAACTCCTTTCTTCATAAGTTTTGTGAAGGGTTGACATCTCCCAGAGAGATTAGCTATAAACCTTCTGATATATGCGAGATATCCCTGTAGGCCTCGAGGTTCTCTCAAGTTCTTCGGAGGGCACATGTCAAGGATAGCCTTGGTCTTGTCTGGGTCGATGTGGATACCTTTTGCAGTGATAATGAAAGTCAGAAATTTGTCGCTACAAATCCCGATGAAGGATTTAGCTGGGTTCATATTGAGTTGATGTGCCCGCATGAGATCAAAGACCATTCATAGGTCTTGCAGGTGATCACCCCGAGTATAAATTTTCAGAACGATGTCATCAATATAACATTTGACTGTTTTATGGAGGTGTTTTTAAAAGATGGTGCTCATAGCTCGCTGGTATATTGCACCCGTATTTTTCAACCCAAAGGGTATTACAGTATAATAGTAGACACCTTTAGGAGTCTGGAACGATGTATGCTTCTCATCGTCTGGGAATATCTTAATTTGATTATAGCCTGAATATCCATCAATGAAGGACATGCGTTCAAAGCGATATATGTTGTCGATCATCATGTCGGTGATTGAAAGGAAAAACTCATCTTTCGGACAAGCGAAGTTGATATCCTGAAAGTCTATGCAGACTCGGATTTTCTCGTTATTTTTAGTAACGAGAACGATATAGGCTACCCAGTCAAGGTGTTATTCTTCCCAAATAAATCCATTTGTTATGAGTTTGTCCACTTCTTTCTTAATGGCTTCCATGATATTAGGACAGAAGCATCGTTGTTGCTGTTTAACATGCTTAGCATTGGGTAGAATGTTAAGTCTGTGCATTGCGACTTGCTGGTCCAACCCTATCATATCTTCACACTTCAGACGAAGATATCGCTGAATTCCTTGATAAGTTGTACCAAGGATTTTCGATCTTCCTCTGAGAGACTTTTGTTGATGAAGATGGGTTTGGGTAATGATTCATCCCCTAAGTCGATTTGTTCGACTTCATCTTAGTAGAAGGTTCCCGTTGTTCGAAGAGAGATTCCAATTGAGATCCTAGGCGTTGAGCCCATGGTTCTTCCTCGAAGAATTCTGGTGTTTGTTCATCCTCTTCTTCTGAAGGATGTGCGGATGTCATGTTAATTGATAATACATTCCTGAAGATTGGGCCGATGTTGGTGTCGGAGTCCCAAGTCGATGCTTCAGATAAATGTAAACGTATATCGGCCTCAGTTTCCGAACTCTCTGGGGTTGTCGAAGGCGTAACATAGCCTACCCCTCGTCAAGTACAATGGTACTAATCTTGAGGCTTCTCCTTTGGAACGGGGAGTCGTAAGGGAAGGCGTCGACCTTTGTCATAGTTTAAACCTTTATCGTTATTCAAGTTTGTTTGCCATTAAAAATCAAAGACAGGTATTACAGGAACACTGAATTTGATTGCAAACTCGCTTGTACAAAGAAAAGTCTAGAAAAAAAATCCTAGGAAATAATTTAAGTACAATTGTTTAGTTTTTGATTCTAGGGGGTGACGGTAGAGGCTCGGGAAAGTGATATCAACTCTGCCTTACTCCTTGGACTATCTGACGCAGTCCTTAACTCTTGAAGAAATTGCTTTTCGAAGGTTGACAGCCTTGGATTGCCAACCATTTGTATGGGTGTGGTGCCCTGCTATTTATAGTAATTTCGAGATGAAGGATATTTTGAGCCGCATAGATGGCCACGTGGCAAATCCTCGAGCCATATGGCCATAATCATGTCTCGAGACTCGGTCTGTGACTGATAGCTGGTGATTTATTAGGATTTGTTGTTGTAGCAAATCTGAGCAATTGAGACCTGGTCAACTTGTCATGTGCATCAACTAATCTTTTGTGGCGAGCCGCATGAAGGATGTCTCTTGGCTGAGTCGTATGAGGAATGTCTCATGGCTGAGACTTATGAAAGAATGTCTAATGATCGAGTCGCATGAGCCGCATAAAGAACGACTCATGACCGAGCCGCATGAAAGAATGTCTCATGACCGAGACGCATGAAGGAATGTCTCATGATCGTGCCGCCCGAAGGACGTCTCACAACCGAGCCGCATGAGGAATGTCTCATGACCAAGCCACATGAGGAATATCTCATGATCGAGCTGCATGAGCAATGCCTTCTGACCGAGCCACATGAGGCCATCTCATAACCGAGTCGCATGAGGAATATTTCATGACTAAGCCGCATGAGGGATATCTTCTGGCTGGATGGGTATGGGGTCCCTAGGAGAAGGTGTTGTGCCGAATGTCACGATTTGAGAGAGTTTTGTTTGACTCCCTCATGACTTCTCGAAAAAATAAATTTAACCGACCCTCCTCTTTGGCGATTGTTGGCACTACGAATTATGGATCTCTTTGTTCAAAGAAGATTTGACAGTGGACTCCTTCAGAAGATTGTGATGCGCTTGACTGAGACGATGCGCCTCACTGAGACATCTGAGTAATGCATCTAGTTAAGAGCAGGCCGTTACAACGTCTTCAATTGGCATCATGTTTCCGAGATGATATTGGAAAGGCGCAGTAGGTCACAATCACTAGAACACAGACTGCCTTGATAGTTGAGCCATTGTCTTATGGCCGCGACATTTGATGATGGCTTGGGTGCAGTGATGTCCTTGAAAGGGCTCATCGTACGCCAAGGTTGCTTCTCTCTTCTTGCATTTGTGAGTAATCACCTCTCGCAAGTTGATAGCAGATTGATCTACATTCGTTTCCGTTTTGTGGGCCCGGGTATCCCGAGCGCCCGGATGCGTAGGTATCATATTTGCTCCTTGATCTGAGGCTAGTAAAAGCACTTGCTTTCATCGTTGTAGGAAGACATTTGGGACCATCATATTTGCTCCCTAATCACCGGCTAGTAAAGCACTATACTGGATCGTTATAGGAAGACTTTTGGGACCATCATATTTGCTCCCTGATCATCGGCTAGTAAAATACTGTGCTCGATCGTTGTAGTGGGACTTTTGAGACCCACCCTGTCTGTTAGCCCTGGGGGACTGGATGCGGATGGTTCTATACAACTTTCCATCAAGAGCCCGTATAATCTGTTAACGGTGCCCGCTTACAGTCAGCATCTTGGACAGTTGACTAGGCTTGTTGGGCCCGTACTGCCCTAGACTTCTTCGACTTAGCACCCAAAGGTGCGTAGTAGGAAGAGTCCAAGTTGGAAGCTTCGATATTCTCAATGGGCCGCATGGGGTCTGGCCCGCAAGAGGTTCCCCCCCCCCCCGACTTAGTTCAAGCGCTATAGCTGCACCCAAGTTGGAGGGGGACTTTAAGAGTCGGCTCATATCTAGTACAAATGCACCCGAGTCAATTTAGTACAGTTTACCATCGGTAGAGTGCATGATTTTGCGTGCACATCTCTGGTTTACTGTTGGCATAACACGTATCACAACCCGCACCCTAGAATAAGGGCACGAGAAGTGGGTACGTCCAGCCTACGCCGCAGTGTCGGTGGTAGAAAGCTGTCCTAGGTCTCATGCATCTAACAGTATAAGGCTAAACAGTTTATACTTCCCGAATGGGGGTGACATAGCAGAATGTAAACTCAATCACATCTAAGGTAGAGCATAATGGAAGATAGATAGAACATGAAATCCAAAAGAGATACAGCAGATAGAAGTCTAAGTGTCTAAGATACACCAACCCAGAAATACATCTTTAAGCTCAAATACAGTAATCCATAAAATAAATACAACTCAAGACAACTGAAAATAAGCTATAATCAAACCCTAACTATCTATACAACCTCTACTGTGTCTCCTCTAGGCTAGCAGGCAACCTCCAGGCTATCTGTAAAATTTATCAACAGGTCCAGTCAGGATGGGAATGAGCACATATCTCTCAAACAGTTCATAGCAGGTTAGGAGTATAAATCATGCAATAGAGTAAAATACAGGAAGTGCTGAATGGAAGTACGAGTAAACAGGAGATATTTTGTAACTGAAAGTAAATACATGATAGTAGAGACTGTAAGTGACTACATGATTTAGAGTACAATATGGTTATGTAAACGGCTTAGGGGCACATGAATACAACTAAGGAGGCACATGAATACAGCTACTGGGGATAGTGTTCACATAACCAATTCTACTCACCCTGCCCCAATCAATACACAAGGATCCATTCAAGTTACGTTATAGACACATGAATACAGCTAAGATACGTGAACTCGTGTAATGAGTAGTACATGAGGCACATGATAAAGCACATGAAGCACATGAAAGCACATGAGAACATGTAAAAACATGAACTAGTACGAGTACAAAGGGTACCTGATGCACATGATAAAGTACATAAACATAAAATACCCGATGCACCCGTAGAGGGATAACATCTCAGGAAAGGATCCATATAGTACTAATCCGTGAAGATACGTGTCAGCATCAAGTGGAGTAATCTAGAGCAAGAATACAATCCAGGTAAGTATGAAAAGATCAGAGAATGTACTCGCCTGATGTCTAAATGTCCAAAGTAAATATACTGTCCAAGGAAAGGTGTCTGGCTTCTAATCAGAACAGCACAAGTCACAACAAGTCCAAAATGGTAATATGAAGTTCTACTATGCATTCTACATGATTCTAGGTCCATCTAGACCAAAGTCAACTCTTGGTCAACTTGGTCAACCCTGAAAGTCAAACCTAGGTCAACTATGGTCAAACTAGGTCTAACAAGTCTAAATTAGGTCAAACAAGTTATTCTAGGTCTAAACAAACTAAGTATATGCAAATCAAGTATCCAAGATAGCTACTAACTCGTAGCCTAAGTCACTTGCTAAACCAAGCACAAAACTAAACCATAAGCTAACAAGGCACACAAACTTAGTCATATAATGTATATATATTATTCACATTCACATATTCATATACATAGATATATATAGGAAAGCTATATATATAGGCACATACATATATATAGAGAGAGAAAGAGAGGTAAAAGAGTAAGTGAGTATGTGTGTGTTTGGCATGTGTGTGAAAGGATATGTGTTAACGTTCTAAAATTTAGTGATAGGTAGGTGTATGTGACATGGGATACATGATGTCAAAGGGTGTATGAATACATGTGTGTAAAAGGTTATAGGTTAACTCAGTTTATAGAAATACATACATACATACTTACCTTGTATACATGCATACATACATATCATGTATATTACATTTACATGATACATACATGTATACTTGTATTATATTATACTTATATTCATGCATATTAGATACTTGTATTTATATTAACATATTGCAAACATTCATTTCATTCATGCATCTATGCATTACCTACATGTTTTTTACATATGCATACATTGTATATTCGTATCATTTCATACATTAACATAGAGACATACAAACATGCACACGTCATTTATTTCATACCTTGCATTACCCTACATATCATGCTATATATTATCATTCTTTTCATATATTACATTATCTTTAAGTTGAATACATCATATATGGATACAATACATTATCTTGCATGCTTGCATTCATATATTACATTCTATATTACCTATATACATGTATTTCTTCCATTCATTCATGCTTGTAACATATACTCTACATTCCCATACATGTTATCATTATATATTGCATTACAATATTTATACAATATGCATTCATATCTATCATTACATATATCTTGCATTCATATCTAGCATTCATTATATACTTTCATGCATACATTGTATATCATTCTTTCATTCATACATTGCTCATATGCATTATATTAATTGCATTTCTACATGCTTGCATTCAACCATATATATACATTAATGTAAAGAGAATATATATCATATATATATATATATTATTTTATTCATCTAACTTATCATGCATTACATACTCTATATTCATTTAATATCCATACTACATAGGCTCGTAGGTTACACAAAATGCATATATCGTATAGTCACTCTTCTACTTAAAACCAATACTGTACCAATTGGGCATTTACTAAATTCTAGGATTAAAGTATGTCGTAGACCTTTGTGTTAGCTTTTCGAAACTTTAAACGGATCGTATTTTCGTGTCCGGAAGCTCCCGGAATCACGAAAATACCGAAACACGTTCGTCTTTCGTACAGCTGACACTCAAATAATTCTACAGAAAGTTACAGAAAGAATTTGGCTTATTAAAATATATATTTGGAAAGCTAACTTCGATACGGTTCTTTTAAAAAACGGAAGATAAATCGGAGTTTTAAGCTAAAAGTTATGACATTTCTAAGTTGCTATTGCTACTAAAAACGTGGATAATTATTATGACGAATTTAGATAGTTTGAGACAAAAGAAACACAAGTATATAACATAATATATCAAGAACTCACTCTCTAACTAATATATATATATGAGACACTATAGAACACATCTCCAATATAAAAATATGAGATTAAACATGTAATAATTTATTCATACATAACAACAACACATAGTGTGTCCAAATTTGGGGTTTTCCAACATGGACACAACCACAACACAAAGGACACTCCTATGACCTCCAAATGGACACGAAATAGACACAAATGGAGATACAACCATGGGGGTCATTCCTATGGGTTCAAAATATTTTTATATGCATGTAGGAATAGATTAGAGGAGAGATTATACCTTCCGGGAGAGAGATTCAAAGGAAAATCCTTCCGACATGACACCGACACGTAGAGATTCTAAAAGGACACGAACGAGCTCCGAATTCTCCCAAACTTGGCTAGCACCCTCTAACCATGGAGTAGAGGAGAAATGAAGAAGATTTGGTGGTAGAAAGGGTTGATTTGGAGATGAAATCAATAGAGGTTCATCTCTAAATTAATTTGGGGAAGAACAAGAGAGAGAAAGTGGATGAAAACAAATGAATGAAGGAGTGACTCACTCCTTATCCCCCCCCATAGGTGGCTGCCCAAAAAGGGTAAGGTGTCCCCTATTTGAATGTCCAAAATGCCCTCCACTAATCTATTTGATTTAAATTAGGAATGGGTTAAAGGTTGAGGTCAATTTAGTCTAGTTTTAAGTCTCTAATTAAACTAAACCTATCCATAAATAATTAGTCTAACTACTAACTAAAATTAATATCATGTGGACTAAAATTAATATCATGTGGGCCATGCCTAACTAGTGTGTGGGTCCCACTAGAGTCAAACTATCCCCTGGGTCCCCGTTTCAAGTCGGATTGAGTTGAAATTCGAACCCGACTCAAATAACCCCAAAACAATATCATAAATAATAAAATAAATTTCAACCCCAAAATAATATCATAAATAATAAAATAAATTTCAAAAATATTTAAAAATGTAAAATGACAAAAATACCCCTGTTTCTGAAAACTGGGGGTGACAACACGTTTGAAGCGCATGGCCCGTGCCGCCTTAGATTTCTTCATACTAGCCCGTGAAGGCGCATAGTACTCAGAACCTGACTCATCCTCACCATGACAACGAGTGACTCAATTGAGTGATTCTTTTATTTTTTTTTATTTTGGTACCCTTTTCAAAGGCGGCAAGGGGGCTCTATATATAGAATGGAATGGGCCCTTTCTTCTTTTCCTTTCTGATGTGGGACTAAAAGTAAAATTTTCCATGCTTCTACAAGACCCCCTTCAAACTTTTCAAATTACAAATTTGGAATACTTTGAATAAGAAGCATGGAAAGTAGAGTTGTTTTAGGTGTGGCAATCCTATCAGAGGTAGCATGGACGTGATAGGTTTGGGTACTTTTGCTGGAGATTTTATGTGGACTTATCATCCTTGGCATACCTTGGTTTTAGGTACAAATAATAAGTTGAGAGAGGGAACCAACATATTTACTCATAGGTGATATGGACGTGGTAAATATGAGGTTGATGGTAATGAGGACGTGGTGAAAGTGGACTCAAATAAGGATACATAGAACAACTCAGAAGTAATATGGACATGAAAGTTCTACGTAACGGGTAATGAATGCCACGGGACAACTGGGTTCCAGAAGCATATGATTGTGAAGAAGGGGTACATGTACTAGAGGACCTAATACAGCATTTGTGGTCAACAGAGGATATTTGTGGACCTATTATCCTTTTTGTGTACTGGCGGTACGAGTACAGATAATAAGTGGAGAAAAAACCAACATATTTACTCAGAGGTAATAAGGACGTGGTAAACATGGGTCTAAAGTAGAGCCTTCCTACTCAGAGGTAATAAGGACGTTGTAGGAGTGGGCCTAATGAGGATACACAGAACAACTCAGGGGTGCTATGAACGGGAAAGTTCTATGTATTGGGTAGTTTGTTTGTGATAGAAGAAAAAATAACTCAGAGGTAATATGGACGTGATTGTTTTTCCCGTTGGAGAATTTTGTGGACCTATTGCCCTTTTGTATATCTGAAAATAAGAGCAAATAGATTTGAATGATATTTTGTTGACCTACTACTCTTTGGTACACCGATGGTACGAGTAATAGATTAGGATATCTTCCTTGGACCTATTACCCTTCTGCGCACTGGCGGTACGGGTAAAAGATTTGAAACAAAACCCAACAGAGGAAATATGGACGTGATAGGTTTTGTGGTCTTAACACCATGTCTTTTATCCCGGGTTGGGTACAAGTGTCAAGTCGGAAGACTATCGGTATCAGAGGTAATATGGAAGTGACACACGACAATCAGGAGTGGTTTTTGGTGGAATGGATTTTGAGACAAAACCTAACAGAGGTAATATGGATGTGATAGGTTTTGTGGTCTTAACACCATGTCTTTTATCCTGGGTTGGGTACAGGTGTTAAGTCAAGAGACTATCGGTATCAAAGGTAATATGGACGTAATGTACGATTACCAAGAATAATCTTTGGTGGACCTATTACTCTTCTGCGCACTGGTGGTGCGAGTAATAAATTTTGAGGCAAAATTTGGTGGAAGAAAGCATTTAGTGTAGAAGTTCAGAGGTATGATTATACATGACTTGTCATCCCGAAGATGCAATATGAATCTACTCAAAGCGGTCAGAGAGTAAATTCAGCGGTACCTGAGGGTACATAACTCAACAATCTGGGAGATAGTTGAAAGATGTCGTTTAGACATAATTTTTCTTGAGGAACTTGCCGTTGACGGGCACCATGAGCAAGTCTCCATTTTGTTTTGTGAGTCGTACGCGCCGTTGGAGAATATTGTCTCGATGACAAATGGGCCCTCCCACTTGGGTTGGAACTTGCCTGCAGTTTTGTGAGTCATAACCATCGGCGTACGAACTGTCAAGACGAGGTCGCCTACTTGGAATATTTTTAGTTTGACCTTCTTGTTGAAGTCTCCAGAGATGCGTGCTTGATAGGGTTCGATTCGTTGTTCAGCTTGTAAGCGCTTCTCGTCAAGGGCTTCCAGCTCTTGTAGTGTCGATGGTAATTATCATTCGAGGTAGGCCGGTAAGTGAGGGCTACGTGGAGCAAGGGGATCTGGGTCTCCAGTAGGAGGACTGCCTCGCTCCCATAAACTAGAGAGAACGACGTATTCTTGTGGCCGTCCGAATTGTGGTACGGTATGCCCATAAGCACTCGCCAAGCTTTTTATTCCAGTCGCGCTTGTTTGAAGATACAAACTTTTTGAGAAGCTTGATTATGGTCTTATTAAAGGCTTCGGCCAGACCATTAGTTGACGGATTGTAGGCCGTTGAAGCCATATTCTGAATTCGGTTCTTGTCACAAAATCGATAGAAGGCATGGCTTGCAAACTGCAGACCATTGTCATGAATGATCCTCCTTGGCAGCCCAAAACGGTAAATGACATGATGTTTTATGAATCTGATCACGTTTGTTGTCTTTACTTCTGTCAACGGAACAGCTTCTTCCCATTTGGAGAAGTAGTCAGTGATTGCAAGAATAGCTTCTGTCAACGGAACAGATTCTGTCAACAGAACAGCTTCCAATGGATCGGTGTGTACTGCTACACAGTCGCAAATAAAACTGCTAGCTATAAGCTTATTTACTTCTGCTTCGTTGGAGTTCATGATGTCTGGACGGAACCGCCGTTGCTGTTGCTTGACTGGTTTTGCGTTCGGATAAATGTTGAGCTTATAAAGTACGATCTCGGGATTTAACCCTGGCATGTCTTCATAGCTCTAGGCAAAGACGTTGATGTATTCTCTGATGAGTTGCAACAATGACTCCCGTTCGCCCTCTGTCAGGCTTTTACTGGCAAAGATTGGCTTTTGAGAGGATTCATCATCGAGGTTAACTTGCATGACCTTATCTTCAGTGGGAGAATCACGAAGTTCAAAGCATTTCTTCTATTGTGCATCTAGTTGTTGGACCCATGGCTCCAACTCAAGCGGTTCGAGTAGATCTTCGTCTTCCTCTTCGATATCAGCGGATGTCATGTTGACAGATAATGTCTGTCTAAATATATCTCCAATGCTGCTATCGGAGTCGTAAGTGGGTGACTCGGACTAATGAGAGTGCCACTCGCATTCTTTATCAGAACTCTCGGGCGTTGTGTCACCTCCAGTTTCCAGAAACAGGGGTATTTTTGTCATTTTTCAATTTAGAATATTTTTGAAATTATTTATTTATTTATAATATTATTTTGGGGTTATTTGAGTCGGGTTCGAATTTTAACTCAATCCGACTTGTAACGGGGACCCGGGGTAGTGTTAACTCTAGTGGGACCCACACACTAGTTAGCCATGGCCCACATGTATTTATTTTAGATAGTGGTTAGACAAATTAATTATAGATAGGGTTTGGTTAGATTAGAGAGTTAGAATGACTAATTTAGCCTCAACCATTTTGCCCTTTCCTAATATTAAATAATAGGACTAGGGGAGGGCATTTTAGACTTTTTTTAATGGGGGAAAAATAGCCCATTAGGGCCGGCCACTTATGAATAGGAATAGGCATGAGCTTTGTTTATTTTCCATTCCACTTTCTCTCTCTTGTTCTTCCCCAAATTTCTAGAGAGGGTTTTTATTGATTTCTCCACCAAATCAACCCCTCCATCCACCAAATCTTCTTCATTTCTTCTCTACTCCATGAAAGGAAGGAGCTAGCCAAGTTTGGGAGGATTCGGAGCTCGTTCGTGTCCTTTTGGAATCTCTACGTGTCGGTATCGGGTCGAAAGGCTTTTTCCTTTGAATCTCTCTTCCGGAAGGTATAATCTCTCCTCTAATCCACCCCAACATGCATATAGGATTATTTTGAACCCGTAGGAATGACCCCCATGGTTTTATCTCCATTTGTGTCCATTTCGTGTCCATTTGGAGGTCACAGGAGTGTCCTTGTGTTGTGGGATCGTGTCCTAGTGGGAAACCCCTATTTGGACACATGTAGATTTATTAGATATTGATTTAATGATGTTTTAATATTTAATTCCAGATTTCTAGGTGTGTAGAGATGTGTTTTCCTAAGTTTTATATTGTATCATATTATTAAATCTATATATGTATATATATATATGGTTGTATATATATTATTCTCTCTATATATATATGTATATATATATATTATGGCTTATATATATATGTATATATACTATGGTATATAAATGTGTGATTTTGTGTTTGTGTGTGGGGTTCGGCCAAGGGAGGGATTTGATTGGTGTTGGTTTTGGTATTGTGTGTGTTGGTGCATGGAAAGTGTTTGAGAGAATGGGAGTGAGAGTGTTAGTGAGATAGAGTGAGTGATATGAGAGAGAATGAGTGTTAGAATGGGGAGTGTTTGAGTGGGTGTTTTGAGAGAATGGGGAGGGAGAGAACTGCTGCTAGCAGCAGCAACAACATGGTATCAGTTTCCCCCCCAGGGGACTGATATGGCAGGAAACAGTCCCCACACAGGGGACTGTTCTGTGGCTTCTACCTGCTGCTATTGCAGCAGGATTTTAGGGGGGGCAAAGCCCCTTAGTACTCAGTAATTCACTCACATAGCTGTCCCTTCAAACCACCCATTGACAGCCTAATTTCACCCCCTAAATGTCAGTCCTATTGAACCATTTGCAGCCCTTAAAATCAGTCCTTAACCACCCCATAACAGCCACCCTAAACACAGCTATATGCAGTCCCCATGACACCCCATGGCTGTCCCAAATTTCAGTCCCTTAAGCCCCCTTAAACCTGTCATTTGAAGCCCCTTGAACACAGCCTAATGGCCGTCCAAACCAGTCCCTAAAACCACCCTATACTGGTCCCTTAAATCAACCCCTTACCTGCCCCAAAACAGGTCCAAACCAGCCACCTAAACCATCCCAATTCAGTCCCCATGGCTGTCATATATTCAGCCTAGGTGCTGTCCTAAATCAGTCCTTAACCATGCCTAAATGGCATCCCAAAACCAGTCCAAAACTTGTCTTTATTGGCCCCAAATCAGCCTTCAACTTGACACCCCAAACTAATATACAAGCAGTCCAAATTCCTGTCAAAACAGTCCACCATAACCATCCTAAATCAGTCCCTAAGCTGTCCCCATTTCAGCTAAAACCTGTCCCCAAAAACCAAGTCTTAAATCACCCCAAAACCAGTTCAAAACCTGTCATTTAGGACACCATGGCAGCCCCAAACCCAGGCCCCTTAACCACCATTAGCAGCCCTCTAAAACCAGCCATAGACTGTCCCTAACCAGTCCATAAAATGGACAGCCAAGCAGTCCAAACCAGTCCTTAACTGGCCTCCCAAAAACCAGCCAAGCAACCCCAAATTCAGTCCATTATATGACAGCCCATAGCTGTCACAAACCACCCTTTGACACTCCCATTTCAGTCCAAATGGACAACCATTTAGCCCTACAAACCAGCATTATACAGCCTATTTTCAGCCCACATATTGGTCCCTATAGGACAGCCATGATAGCCCAATCTAGGCCCCATTGACAGCCCAAAACATGCCACAAATCAGTCCTATAAGCTTGTGTGTGTGAGCTTAGTGTGTGTGTGTGTGTGTGTGTGTGTGTGTGTGTGTGTGTGTGAGTATATATGTATAGCTAATAGCCTATAAGTGTTAGCCTATATGTGAACCTATAGGTAAGAGCCTATATGTGACCATAGTGAGTGAGTGAGTTTGTGTATGTGAGTGTTTAGGTAAATGTGAGAATGGTAAGAGGGTAAAGATAAGGTAATGGTTAGATAACCAACATGTAATCTAAGATGGATTAGATATCTAGGAAACCTATATATCTTGGTAGGTAACCCTTAGATAGGATAGTATCTAACTACCCTAGGAAGCCTAGGCTAGTATCTTGAGAATTAGAGGGGTTTCCTTTGTATTGTGCAAGGTATCGGGATTACCTTGGGAAGGGTAATATAGGTAATACCTAGAACTAAGGTATTTGAGTTTAGAGATTAAGATACGGTTAGAACTTGGTTCTCTTGGTTGGTAATGATCAAATATAGTGCTCCTAGACTAGTTTTGACTTCGGTTGACCATTTTGACCAAAAGTCAACAAAGGTCAATCGAGAGTCAAACTTAGCCTATAAGTGACTAGATTTGACCGAAACTAAACCAGAGTTGACCAGTTGACTGAAAGTCAACAGTTGGTCAACATTAGACTAGTTTGACCTAGGGTTCACCTAGAATTGACCAGAGTTGACCAGGGTTGACCAGTTGACCAAAAGTTAACTGTAAGTCAACCTTTGATCCCGTTTGACTTGGATTGACTTCCAGTGACTTGGTATGACCTAGTATGAACCAGTATGACCTAGTATGACTCAGTTTGACCTAGATTGACCTAGTTTGACTTAGACTTGCATTCATGACTTAAATTAGTTTTATTTTCAGTATTAAACCCTGTTTGACTTATAGTATCTCATTTTATGTCTGTGATTACTCTGAGCGTCTGTTCAATTTATCAGCTCAGGACCACAGGCGAGTACATTCACTGATAGTTTTTATTGTCTTGATATCTACTATATCCGATTCAGTTGTAGTGTCTTACTTGATTCTCGACACGATAGTTCACGGACTAGTATACGTCGGATCCTGTCATGAGATATTATTTCTGGATTTTCTTGGTATATTGGTGTGTGATATTTTATGTTTCATGTACTTATATAGACATCGATTTGGGAGTGGGCTGGCCCCTGCTTTTGAATCCCGTGTCATGACGTGCCATGTCCGGATCCATGATACTATTCGGGGATGGGGAAATTATTAGGGGTTATGTGATCAAAGCCCCATGTCACTATTTTGCTTGCGCCACTCTCACCTCACGTAGGGTGTAGCAGATACCTCCATGTCCTTGTTATCCAGGTTGGCTGGCATGACCCTTTCAGATTTTTATGTGATTGTTGGGCCAAGTGGATAACCCTACCATGATTCCCTAGCCGATCACATAGCGCTCTAATAATTCAAGTCACATTTTTATATTTATTTATCCTAGGAGGCTAAGTTCTGTTCGGGAGAAGAGTTACAGCCCCAGTCCTTGTTTGGTTTAAGGATTGTAACTCGGCTTCCGAATAGTTCCTAAGTCATCATATATATATATATTGTCGTCCTATTCAATACTCACATCTATTATACATTTCCTGCTGATTTTACCCTGTATTTCACATATCTTTGTCTTGTATTTCATTATACTATCACTTATAGTATTTGTCAATTCACATGGAACTGCTGTTGGTGTTTGTACTTGCTCATTTTCCTGACAGGATATCGTTGTTATTTTACAGATGATTCTGAGGCTGATTGCCCGACCTATTATGGGGATGGGTTAGATGGAGTAGACTTGGACTGTGGCTTGATAGTAGAGCCACTAGACTTTGCTCACCCTGAGTAGTGTAGCTTAGTTAGGTTTGCCTGGCCTGCGAGCCAGCTAGTACCTTTCAGTTTGTAGCATTTTATATTATATTGCTATGACTCTGTGTAGTTGTGTATAGCTCTGGACTTGTGTGGATCTCGAACTTATTTTCTGCTTTCATCTATCATATTTTCTTTCGTGCTATCTATCCTAGTTTGCTTTGTGATTGTGACTGTATTGCTATGTCACCTCCATTCGGAGTGTATATACTGTACAGGTACCTTTATCTGTTTAGTTGTAGTATTTATAGATGACCTAGACAGCGTTCTACCGCCGATGCTGCGGCGTAGGCTGGACGTAACCACGTACTCGTGCCCCTAATAAGGGTGCGGGTCGTAACACGTTTTTGTGGTGGCCCATGCAGGTCAGAGTCGCAATTAGTGCTATCTCGTAATAGTGCTCGACTTAGAGTGCTAATTATGAGCCTGCGATTAGAACGTAGGATCTAGGTTATGATATGAGTTACTCAATCACATTTTAGGAAATTCTGATCTTTTGATTACCATGACAACTCTTTTGCATTGAATTCAATTATTCTCCTTTGAAAATATCTTATCTTGTGCCATATTGATCTCTTGGGTTCAATTCGTCTTCAGGATGACAGTGACTCGTTCTCAGGCAGCAGGGCCTAGTACAGTTCCAGAGAGGTTCGATCCAGTGGGACTTCCACCTCCGACTTCAGGAGCAGCAGCCTCAGTTCCTGCCCTTCAGGCAGGAGTAGCAGCGACGGTTCCAGGAGGTCTTCCACCTCCGGCTGCGGGAGCTACAGTTGAGGGAGCTGCCACCTCAGTCCCTACCCTTCAGGCGGGAGCAGCAGTGACGGTTCCGGAACGTCTTCCACCTCCAGCAGCGAGACCGTCCATGGTTATTCCTGATATTCTTCCACCGCTGCCTCCGCCACCGACTGATACTCAGGGATGGTGGCCCTTCTACAGAAGATGTTGCAGACCCAGAGCGCGCAGGCAGAGTTGTTACGACGGAGCATGGAGAACTCCCATCAGCTGGCGATGGCAGCAGTAGAGAGGGGTACACCGGGTACAGATCTGGGAGCCCCAGTTCAGCAGCAGGGTCAGGGGAGGCCTGGTACACACCTAGACTTTAGGAAGATAAACCCGAGGGAGTTCAAGGGTACCGAGGGTATCCTATACGCGGATGACTGGCTGGAGGATGTCCAGCAGAGCCTGGAGTTGGCTGAGGTCCCGAGAGGGCTTTGGGTGACGTCTGCAGCGAGCCAGTTTTTCGGTATAGCGCTGACTTGGTTTTACAAGGATCCACGTGCGTCGGTGAGGGGTTTGTCTTGGGAGGACTTCAGGAAGCTCTTTAAGGAGAAGTTCTACCCAGATGTAGCCTTGACAGCTTTGGAGGGACAGTTTGCCAGTTTGGTGCAGGGAAACTCGTCGGTAGACGAGTATGCAGTGGAGTTCTTCCGCCTGAGCAGGTTTGTACCCAGTCTGATTCAGGATGAGTGGTACAAGGCCCGAAAGTTTGAAGGGGTCTTATCCATGTAGTACGCACTCGTACCTTAGGGCGACGTGATGCGACCTTCGAGCAGATCCTGATGGAGGCACAAATTACAAAAGAGGACTTCGGCCTCAAGCCGAAGAGAGGCAGTGACGTTCTTGGTGAAGTCACCCTAGAGGGGGGGTGAATAGGGTCAAGCTAACTAATCAAGCACTTAGCACAAGCTAATGGGAAATTTAAAAATATAAGTGCAAGAGAAGAAGCAATAACAATACCGACAAACGATATATCCTGATATCCTTCCAAGAGGCACTCCAGTCCCGGAACTCTCTCCGGCTTTAATCCACTATTTGAGTAAATAGTTACACACGAGTTTGGATCCAAAGAACTCGCCAACTTCTAACACGAGAGCTTTAATCCGAAGGCCTCTCCGACTTCAACCGAGAGTTTGGATACGAAGACTCTCCAACTTCAACCGAGAGTTTGGATACGAAGACTCTCCAACTTCAACCTTTCATAATAGGTATTGATCTTCTTATACAACAAGATGAAGATCTCACTTGTCAACTCAAAAACTCTAACACAATTTGTGGATGGCAAATGAAAGCTTTGTAGAGTTGTTTGTGGATAGGCTTTGGTGGTTTAGAAAATTTTAGGCTCAAAGCATCAACCTTGAATGAATGGGTTCAAGGCTATTTATAACCAAAGTATTGAAAAGAGTCAAAGGCAACTTTTCAGTCAGCGACCGGCATACCCCCGGTATGAGTCGACATACCGTCGGTATACCGGTCTGGGATTGCAACGGCTCGAACTATAGCCGTTGGGATCATTTAATGCTGGAAATCCGACCGTTGGACTTTCAACGTTACATAACCGGTATACCGTCGGTATGTCGATTTTGTAGACAGAAAACTTTCTGTGAACAAAATCGGTATACCGTCGGTATAGACCGGTATACCGTCGGTATGCCGGTTTGCATCCGAAAATGATCCTGGGCTAATTTCTATCCTAGCTTTCGATTTTGCCATCCATTTTTTGTGTTTACAATTATTCCTAAGACTCATTACAGACTCCAGATATACTGTAGCTGGTGCAGGCTTCTTCAGAGTGTTGAAATGAAGATGGTATGGCTTGGCTTCTTCCTTTGATAGGTGCTGGCTTTTTCCCTTGGCGGCTGCTGTCCAAAGATATCCAGTTTGTGAAAACTGAATACCTTTGGGGGCTTCGCCCCCGAACCCCCGACGAGCAGTGCTGCCCCCTCGACCCCCGTCCGCTGACCGGGCAGCGGAACCCCCGGATGCGTGGCTCCGGAGATGTCGTCGGGTGGTTCAGAGAAATCTTTGTGGAATACCATCGTCTTTGGCCCACCATAATTTCTTCATTGCATTTGTCCACATTGATCTTGCTTATTGCTTTTCTGCATGTACATGTTAGACGAACAAAGCAATATACATAGTAGCAAGTATGATAAGTTAAAAGCACTGTAGGACTATACAAAGTTTAAGTATCAATGCTATAGTAGTAGCATAAATATTAGTGATATCATAATGTTAAACTTAATTGAATAACCATAATCAAAACATAGTTCTGATTTTGGTAGCTCAATTAAATTTAACATATATATAATAAAAACTCATATCACTAGTATGTAACACAATAAGCACATATCACCAAAGGTATAAGTATAAGTAGAAATTCTATAGTGATAGTATAAAAAATAGTGATAATGAAATGCTAAACTGAATAGATTAACCATATTCAAAAAAATGATACAATCATTGGGCCAACAATCTCCCCCTTTTGATTATGGCAAATCGGTTAAGTTTAGTATAGACATAATAGATGCATGTATCACTAATATATAAGCAGATATACGGAATATCACGAAAAGCATACTACTTAGATTACTTATAACTTCATACTTAAACTTACTTCTCCCCCTTTGTCATGATCAAAAATAGGCTCCCCCGTACTAAGAGATAAAGGAAAATTAATCTTAAGTACATAAATCAGAGCATGAGGAAGGCATAGACAATCATGATCAAGAAATACTAAATAAAAATAATGGAAGAAGGGTGTAATGACAAGTTTTATAAAGCTACATACCAAATGTAGAGTACTAAATAGAAAATTGCTTGTCAAAACACAATATGGTTGGTAAAATGAAAAGAATTTGAAAAATAAGAAATAAGTAGTTTACCAACTTGAAATCCAAGGAATAAATCCAAAATACAATAGGATATAAAATATTGCTCTAGTTTTGGAAGAGAACTATGAAATAAAGGATTTCAAACAAAAGCCATGAGGAATAGATAATTACAACTAACAATTGAGATATGACATTAAATAAACTTGATACCAATTGAAAAGATGTAAACTTGAAACATTGATCAAAGAAACCATTAATAATCATAATTGACTACAAATAAATAGTGGAACAAAATAAAAGAATGATCAATGTAAAATATTGCAATTGATATAAAGTAATCTCATTATTTGCAAAATCTATATGCTTATCCAAGTTCATGCATTTGAACTCAATTACCTTATCATGCTATATGAATACCCTTTAGATAAACATGAAGGTAAAGGAGAAAAATACTTGAGAAAGAGAAATTCAGTCGACTTGAATGCTCCCCCTCAAAGTACTACCAAAGGTGATAAAAATCAGGAATTTTGGATAAGTCCTCAACAAGGAAAGCCAAATCAATTAAGCATGAAAGAAAAGCTAAATTAACGAAAGCATAATATTCATCAAGATAAGATCTGAAAGTTAATATTAGCAAGATGACATATTTAACCCATATGAAAGAGAGAGATAAGATAATAAGGACAATCACATACACTCTCATAAACCCTTCAAAATAAAAATATCATGACCTCAATCAATAAGATATGAAAAAGAAGAAAATATGGGTCCATGATAAACTATGTATACGACATATTAGAGGGTATAGATGAATTAACACAATTTATTTGCTCCCCCTCAAATTATGCGTAACTAGTTTCAAAGCACTTATAGCATCAAAAACTAGGGGTAAATCAACTATTGATTTCTCCCCCTTGCTCAATGCATATAAGGCATATAAAATCGTCATAAAATGAATAATGTCATCTTTAGTCAAGAAGAGATATCCAATTAAAACTTACTAAAGATGAGAATTCAAAAGAATATTCCAATATAGCACATGTAATCAAAAGATGTCATCATGAAAAAGAATAAGGACAGTTAAATCAATCATGATGAGAGTCAAAATATCGCTCAAAAATGAAATAAAAATAAACCTCAAATATCATGTCCATGATTATCTAATCAAGAAAGAATCAACTAATTTATTACTTTGCATGGACTAGGTATGTTGTACCATATATTTATCCAACAACGGATAAAACCAAACCTTGCTAATGGTAAATAATAAACCATAAAGGTCAAATAGCAAAGGCCCATATGTGGCAATCCATGAGTAGTCAAGGTAGAGTAATAAATTAGTTTGATGATCAGATAATATAGGACTACTCAACCATTATGATCTTTTATCAATAGAAATAAACAAGTTAAACAAGATCCAACAAATCTCATAAAGAACATCCTAAACCCATATTTAAGATAAGATCAATAAAAAATATGGAAAAGGAGTCATTCTCATTTAAATGATTGCAAATATAATCAAGAAGAGATGTAAATGATAATACGATGAAATCATGACTCAACAATGAAAGAAATTTAAGAGATACTTGCAAATGACTAATAAGGAAGGAGACTTAAAGAAAGGAATCACAAACCTCCAAGCGAAACAAGATCTAATCAAAACTTTGTAAAACTAGTTTTAGAGAACAAACATATGTATCTAAAATAGGATACAAATTACATTTAGAAGAAACACATATCTTGTTTATGTAAACTAGCATATCATATATGGATTGAAAAGAAAAATAATAGCTAGAAGAGTGAATGTGAATATAGATTATATAGCTTAACAGTATATCATAACTAAGCAAGCTACATAACTAATTAAGATTAATGAGGTAAGTCATTAACAAGATAAAAGTGCTCATTAAATCTTAAGTCACAAACACTAAAGATACTTGCTTAAGCATAGAGTTCACAAAGAGGGTAATACATTTTGAATGAACAAAATAATTTATAGACTCTTTACTAAGCAAGGATAAGAGCATAAGATGACAAATAAATAAATTAATCTCTTATCAACTATAGGCCAAAAGAGATATTCATGAAAACTTAATAAAATAAATCTCTTTGCCAAGTATTGAGATTAACCCAAGATAATCAAATATATCAATCTAGAGAATACAAAATATTATAGCCATTATGAAATAAGTGTATTCTCTAGAAATGGAAAATCTCAACACAAAAGCTCAAACCATAGTAGCTAAAGTCATAAGAAATATGATGTATCAATTTACACGTATTCTTATGTGCTACAAAAATCATTGGACAACAATAATTCAAAAAGAAGCGTAAACCCAAGGAATGAGCAAAGAAAGATCATTAAGATCAAGAAAGCTAAATTCTAAAAATATCAAGAAGTACATTTTTCAAAGAGCTTTCATAGTGTACCATAGTAAGTTATAAAGAATATATAGATTTGAAAATATGCACTAAAAACGGAGGTAAATATAAAAACAAGACAAAGCACAAAACCATGTGATTCTTAAAAGAACTTCCATAAATAATCAAGTGCAAGATATAAACAAATATTTTCTCTCATCATCCCAACTTAAAGATATGAAACAAATAAATATCAAAAGATAGGAATCTTTTATATATATATATAAAACTATATATATCACGAATAGGCATACATGAGAAGATCAAAAATTAATTAAGAACATGTATCCATAATACCAACCAAAAAGTCAAGAAGATATCATCAAAAGAAGACTTTAAGGAAGAAGCTATTTGATTCAAGATGAACAAATTTGGTCAAAGGAATCAATGGCTAAGGTATGAGATAAGCACAAGTATGAAGGTAACAAGTATATTAAAGTACTCTTCAAGTCAATATAAAACTTTAGCTTAACTCATATGCCCACATAAAAATATTTATAAAAAAAATCAACATAAGAAATACATGATCTACATGTAAATGGAAATTTTAATGAATATAGTCATGTATTCTTAATGAATGTTTGAAAAACTATCACAAATTTAAAGCACATATAAATAAGCTTTATTAGGCAAAAACATAATTGATTCATAAGAGGTTTAATCAAAATAAAATATGAGAATCAATAATAGATATATTATGTAAGTACAAGGTTAAAATGGAAGTATAAGTGTATACTTGTCAAGTGATAAGAAGCTTGTGCTAAACATATATATTCACAAATACCGACTTAAAGTAAATAATACATATTAAGGAGAAATCGGTAAGAAGTAACTATTTCAAAAACTTTAAAGACGGAGAGTTAAAATCATATTAACTCAAATCAAAATCAAGCTCCTATGGACTAGAGTGATATTCATGCTTCATAATATAGAGATTAAGAATAACAAGCATGCATAAATCAAATGTGTCATACTTAATAGAAAATAAGTGATAAACTACATAGTGTGAACTAATCATTTAAGCCGAGTAACTTGTCATGCTAGATAAAAGAATTAATAAGAAAATTAACTTAGCATGCTAGTATTGTATCTCACATTGATTTATATAGAAGGCAACTGAAGGATATCAATGTGAGCTAGTAGCAAGACATCATGAGAAACATGCTAGATTCTACAAATATAAACAATTTAAAGAGAAACGATTAGCATGTTACCAAAGTGGCTCTAGTGGCCACAGTTGTGTTGGTGCAATTGCTTAGAAGATGACCTTTGAGCTTTGCAACCACCAACACGCTCTTTGGTGCTGTCCCGATACAAGAAGCTTCACCTACAACATTAGATGAAGACTTTGGTATCCAAATAAACTTGGATCCACATTTATTAGCTTTAGGGACCCATATAGCACTTACTCTAGCATTGGTAGTGAATGTCCTACGAATAGGGCATGTAAAGCTCATGTGTCCAATGCGAGAGCAATAGAAGCATCTAATGCTAGTGTATGCACATGTATCAGAATGAGCATGGTTATGAACATGTGACATACTAGAATGATGAATATCTCTAGAGTGAGCATGCATGGATTTGATTTTAAGAATATCATGTTCTAACATCAAATCATCATGCATACAAGTAAGAGAATCAAATTTAACATTTAAAGCATTATTCTCTTTTTCAAATAAAACAATTCTAGAAATAAAATCATCATTTTATTTCTTTAAAGAGTCAATAGAAGAATAATGCAAATGATTTAGCTCATGAATTTGCCTCTTAAGATCTTCTATTGATGAGGAAAGAGATTTGATTTTCAAAATTAAGGCCTCATTCAAACTCTTTAAAGAAACACAATATGAGTTTTGAGAATCAAGTCTAGATAATAAAACATTGTTCTCATTTCTCAAAAACTAATTTGCTTCTTCTAAATGAATAACCTTTTCTGAAAGTTCTTCATTTGTAGAATGAAGGTTGTCAAGAATCTCTAAGGATTGTTTAGCCATGGCTTTCCACTTAGAGCATTTCTTGCATTTAGAAGAAACATGATTGTCTATGCTACTAGAAGTAAAACCCTTTTTATCGGAGGAGGAGTAGGAGGAATACGATGCCATAGAAAAATAACAAGGATCTACTCTAAGGATGTTAAGCCTAACAATAGATTCCTTGCTCTGATACCAATTGAAGTCACCCTAGAGAGGGGTGAATAGGGTCAAGCTAACTAATCAAGCACTTAGCACAAGCTAATGGGCAATTTAAAAATATAAGTACAAGAGAAGAAGAAATAACAATACCGACAAACGATATATCCTGGTATCCGCCCAAGAGGCACTCCAGTCCCGGAACTCTCTCCGGCTTTAATCCAATATTTGAGTAAATAGTTACATACGAGTTTGGATCCGAAGAACTCGCCAAATTCTTACACGAGAGCTTTAATCCGAAGGCCTATCCGACTTCAACCGAGAGTTTGCATACGAAGACTCTCCAACTTCAACCGAGAGTTTGGATACGAAGACTCTCCAACTTCAACCATTCACAATAGATTTTGATCTTCTTATACAACAAGATGAAGATCTCACTTTTCAACTCAATAACTCTAACACAATTTGTGGATGACAAATAAAAGCTTTGTAGAGTTGTTTGTGGATAGGCTTTGGTGGTTTAGAAAATTTTAGGCTCAAAGCATCAACCTTGAATGAAGGGTTCAAGGCTATTTATAACCAAAGCATTGAAAAGAGTCAAAGGCAACTTTTCAGTCAGCGACCGGCATACCGCCTGTATGAGTCGGCATACCGTCGGTATACCGGTCTGGGATTGCAACGGCTCGAAATATAGCCGTTGGGATTATTTAATGCTGGAAATCCGACCGTTGGACTTTCAACGTTACTGAACCGGTATACCGTCGGTATGAACCGGTATACCGTCGATATGCCGATTTTGTAGACAAAAAACTTTCTGTGAACAAAATCGGTATACCGTCGGTATAGACCGGTATACCGTCGGTATGTCGGTTTCCATCCGAAAATGAACCTGGGCTAATTTCTACCCTAGCTTTCGATTTTGCTATCCATTTCTTGTATTTACAATTATTTCTAAGACTCATTACAGACTCCAGATATACTGTAGCAGGTGCAGGATTCTTCAGAGTCTTGAAATAAAGATGGCATGGCTTGGCTTCTTCCTTTGATAGGTGCTGGCTTTTTCCCTTGGCGGCAGCTGTCCAAAGATATCCAGCGGAACCCCCGGGTGCGTGGCTCCGGAGATGTCGTCGGGTGGTTCAGAAAAATCTTTGTAGAATACCATCGTCTTTGGTCCACCATGATTTCTTCTTTATATATGTCCACATTGATCTTGCTTATTGCTTTTCTGCATGTACATGTTAGACGAACAAAGCAATATACATAGTAGCAAGTATGATAAGTTAAAAGCACTTTAGGACTATGCAAAGTTTAAGTATCAATGCTATACTGATAGCATAAATATTAGTGATATCATAATGTTAAACTTAATTGAATAACCATAATCAAAACATAGTTCTGATTTTGGTAGCTCAATTAAATTTAACATATATATAATAAAAACTCATATCACTAATATGTAACACAATAAGCACATATCACCAAAGGTATAAGTATAAGTAGAAATGCTATAGTGATAGTATAAAGAATAGTGATAATAAAATGCTAAACTTAATAGATTAACCATATTCAAAAATATGATACAATCATTGGGCCAACACTTGGAGCGAGCTCGAGTGCAGGCCGGCGAAGCACCCTCATTTCCAGCAGAGGTAGTTTCAGCAGCAGCAGCCTCAGTTATAGTTTCAGCAGGCACCAGCACGTGCCCAGCAGCACCAGGAACGGGGCCAGAGGCAGGCTACTCAGTGCACTTTCTACGGGAAGCAGGGACACATTCGAGAGGTTTGTAGAAAGAGGTTGGGCGTCTGCCTATACCGTGGGGCGCCTGACCACCAACTGAGGGATTGCCACGCTAGTAGAATCCGAAAAGACCAGGACAGAGTACAACAGGCTAGAGGAGGCCAACAGGGGCGTGCTTTTGCCATGACAGTTGAGCCCACTCTGGCAGTAGCAGAACAGATAGCAGGTTTCAATATTTTGAATCTCCTTTCCGCATTTGCCTTCTTATAAACTGTCTTGAAATTCGATTCTATCTGTTCTTTGATCGTTGGATGAAAATTGTTCTTGTGATGTGATTTTCTTCTGAGATAAGTCGTATGGGCTAGGTTGCCTCGATTATGAGATTTTGGAATACTCTAGGGTCATGCTAGCAGGCATAGCGAGGATATATAGTCAGATTATGGTCGTATTTCTCGGGTGTGGGAATTTAAGGTTTTCGCTGCCAAGCATGCGACTGCAAAAATTTTAAATACCATAATTCTAGAGGTATGTACCGTAGTTAAGGACCCTATGATTATCGTAGCCTTGCTCACTGGCATGACAGAGAATTTGAGTAAAATGATTATTGGACAGACGCATATGATTATCGATTTGTATAATTTTTATGTGTCTACTTTGCTTTAAATTTTTGAGGATGATTCTTTTAAGGTGGATAGACTTATAGCATCCAGTTTCTATTTGAGAGTAATTTTAAATTTTATAATTTTAGTCATTTAATTCATGCTTTAATTTTAGAGATTTTAATCATTCTAAATTTTTAGCCATAACTTGTGATTTTGATATTTTACTATTGTTTGGTTTAATTTCGAGGACGAAATTTTTTAAGGTGGATAGATTTATCTCCCCCAGTTTCCAAAAATAGGGATATTTTTGTCATTTTTCATTGTAAAATATTTTCGAAATTATTTATTTATTTATAATATTATTTTGGGGTTATTTGAGTCGGGTTCGAATTTCAATTCAATCCGACTTGTAACGGGGACCCGGGGTAGTGTTGACACTAGTGGGACCCACACACTAGTTAGCCATGGCCCACATGATATTTATTTAGTTAGTGGTTAGACAAATTAATTATGGATAGGGTTTGGTTAGATTAGAGAGTTAGAATGACTAATTTAGCCTCAACCATTTAGCCCTTTCCTAATATTAACCAATAGGACTAGGGGAGGGCATTTTAGACTTTTTATAATGGGGGAAAATAGCCCATTAGGGCCGGCCACTTATGAATAGGAATAGGCATGAGCTTTGTTTATTTTCCATTCTACTTTCTCTCTCTTGTTCTTCCCCAAATTTCTAGAGAGGGTTTCTATTGATTTCTCTACCAAATCAACCCCTGCTTCCACCAAATCTTCTTCACTTCTTCTCTACTCCATGAAAGGAATGAGCTAGCCAAGTTTGGGAGGATTCGGAGCTCGTTCGTGTCCTTTTGGAATCTCTACGTGTCGGTGTCGGGTCGGAAGACTTTTTCCTTTGAATCTCTCTCCCGAAAGGTATAATCTCTCCTCTAATCCACCCCAACATACATATAGGATTATTTTGAACTCGTAGGAATGACCCCCATGGTTGTATATCCATTTATGTCCATTTCGTGTCCATTTGGAGGTCATAGGAGTGTTCTTGTGTTGTGAGATCGTGTCCTAGTGGAAAAACCCCTATTTGGACACATGTAGATTTATTAGATATTGATTTAATGATGTTTTAATATTTAATTCCAGATTTCTAGGTGTTTAGAGATGTTTTTTCCTAAGTATCATATTGTATCATATTATTAAATCTATATATGTATATATATATGGTTGTACATATATTATTCTTTCTATATATATATATATATGTATATATATTATGGCTTATATATATATATGTATATATACTATGGTATATAAATGTGTGACTTTGTGTTTGTGTGTGGGGTTCGGCCAAGGGAGGGATTTGATTGGTGTTGGTTTTGGTATTGTGTGTCTTGGTGCATGGAAAGTGTTTGAGAGAATGGGAGTGAGAGTGTTAGTGAGACAGAGTGAGTGATATGAGAGAGAATGAGTGTTAGAATGGGGAGTGTTAGAATGGGGAGTGTTTGAGTGGGTGTTTTGAGAGAATGGGGAGGGGGAGAACTGCTGCTAGCAGCAGCAGCAACATGGTATCAGTTTCCCCCCCAGGGGACTGATATGGCAGGAAACAGTCCCCATACAGGGGACTGTTCTGTGGCTTCTACCTGCTGCTATTGCAGCAGGATTTTAGGGGGGCAAAGCCCCTTAGTACTCAGCAATTCACTCACATAGCTGTCCCTCCAACCCACCCATTGACAGCCCAATTTCACCCCCTAAATGTCAGTCCTATTGAACCATTTACAGCCCTTAAAATCAGTCCTTAACCACCCCATAACAGCCACCCTAAACACAGCTATATGTAGTCCCCATAACACCCCATGGCTGTCCCAAATTTCAGTCCCTTAAGCCCCCTTAAACCTGTCATTTGAAGCCCCTTGAACACAGCCTAATGGCCATCCAAACCAGTCCCTAAAACCACGCTAAACTGGTCCCTTAAATCAATCCCTTACCTGCCCCAAAACAGGTCCAAACCAGCCACCTAAACCATCCCAATTCAGTCCCCATGGCTGTCCTATATTCAGCCTAGGTGCTGTCCTAAATCAGTCCTTAACCATGCCTAAATGGCAGCCCAAAACCAGTCCAAAACTTGTCTTTATTAGCCCCAAATCAGCCTTCAACTTGACACCCCAAACCACTATACAAGCAGTCCAAATTCCTGTCAAAACAGTCCACCATAACCATCCTAAATCAGTCCCGATGCTGTCCCCATTTCAGCTAAAACCTATCCCCAAAAACCAAGCCTTAAATCACCCCAAAACTAGTTCAAAACCTGTCTTTTAGGACACCATGGCAGCCCCAAACCCAGGCCCCTTAACCACCATTAGCAGCCCTCTAAAACCAGCCATAGACTGTCCCTAACCAGTCCATAAAATGGACAGCCAAGCAGTCCAAACCAGTCCTTAACTGGCCTCCCAAAAACCAGCCAAGCAACCCCAAATTCGGTCTATTATATGACAGCCCATAGCTGTCACAAACCACCCTTTGACACTCCCATTTCAGTCCAAATGGACAACCATTTAGCCCTACAAACCAGCCTTGTACAGCCTATTTTTAGCCCACATATTGGTCCCTATAGGACAGCTATAATAGCCCAATCCAGGCCCCATTGACAGCCCAAAACATGCCACAAATCAGTCCTGTAAGCTTGTGTATGTGTGAGCTTAGTGTGTGTGTGTGTGTGAGAGTATATATGTATAGCTAATAGCCTATAAGTGTTAGCCTATATATGAACCTATAGGTAAGAGCCTATATGTGACCATAGTGAGTGAGTGAGTTTGTGTATATGTGTGTTTAGGTAAATGTGAGAATGGTAATAGGGTATAGGATAAGGTAATGGTTAGATAACCAACATGTAATCTAAGATGGATTAGATATCTAGAAAACCTATGTATCTTGGTAAGTAACCCTTAGATAGGATAGTATCTAACTACCCTAGGAAGCCTAGGCTAGTATCTTGAGAATTAGCGGGGTTTCCTTTGTATTGTGCAAGGTATCGGGATTACCTTGGTAAAGGTAATGTAGGTAATACCTAGAACTAAGGTATTTGAGTTTGAAGATTAAGATACGGTTAGAACTTGGTTCTCTTGGTTGGTAATGATTAAATATAGTGCTCCAAGACTAGTTTTGACTTTAGTTGACTATTTTGACCAAAAGTCAACAAAGGTCAACCGAGAGTCAAACTTAGCCTATAAGTGACTAGATTTGACCGAAACCAAACCAGAGTTGACCAGTTGACTGAAAGTCAACAGTTGGTCAATATTAGACTAATTTGACCTAGGGTTGACCTAGAGTTGACCAGGGTTGACCAGTTGACCAAAAGTTAACTGTAAGTCAACCTTTGATCTCGTTTGACCTAGTTTGACTTGGATTGACTTCCAGTGACTTGGTATGTCCTAGTATGAACCAGTATGACCTAGTATGACTCAGTTTGACCTAGATTGACCTAGTTTGACTTAGACTTGTATTCATGACTTAAATTAGATTCCTTTTCAGTATTAAACCCTGTTTGACTTATAATATCTCATTTTAGGTCTGTGATTACTCTGAGCATCTGTTTACTTTATCAGCTCAGGACCACAGGCGAGTTCATTCACTGATAGTTTTCATTGTATTCATATCTACTATATCTGATTCAGTTGTAGTATTTTACTTGATTCTCGACACGATAGTTCACAGACTAGTATACGTCGGATCCTGTCATGAGATGTTATTCCCTAATTTTCTTGGTATATTGGTGTGTGATATTAAATGTTTCATATACTTATATAGACATCGATTTGGGAGTGGGCTGGCCCCCTGCTTTTGAATCCCGTGTCATGACGTGCCATGTCCGGATCCATAATACTATTCGGGGATGGAGGAATTATTAGGGGTTATGTGATCAAAGCCCCATGCCACTATTTTGCTTATGCCACTCTCACCTCACGTAGGGTGTAGCAGATACCTCTATGTCCTTGTTATCCAGGTTGGCCGGTATGACCCTTTCAGATTTTCATGTGATTGTCGGGCCAAGTGGATAACTCTACCATGATTCCCTAGCCGATCACATAGCGCTCTAATAATTCAAGTCACATTTTTATATTTATTTATCCTAGGAGGCTAAGTTCTGTTCGAGAGGAGTTACAACCCCGGTCCTTATTTGGTTTAAGGGTTGTAACTCGGCTTCCGAATAGTTCCTAAGTCATCCTACATATATATTGTCGTCCTATTCAGTACTCACATCTATTATACATTTCCTGCTAATTTTACCCTGTATTTTATATATCTTTGTCTTGTATTTTATTACACTGTCTCTTATAGTATTTGTCAATTCACATGGAACTGTTGTTGGTGTTTATACTTGCTCATTTTCGTAACAGGATATCGTTAATATTTTACAGATAATTCTGAGGCTGATTGCCCGACCTATTATGGAGATGGGTTAGATGGAGTAGACTTGGACCATGGCTTGATAGTAGAGCCACTAGACTTTGCTCACCCTGAGTAGTGTAGCTTAGTTAGGTTTGCCTGGCCTGCGAGCCAGCTAGTACCTTTCAGTTTGTAGCATTTTATATTATATTTCTATGACTCTGTGTAGTTGTGTATAGCTCTGGACTTGTGTGGATCTCGAACTTATTTTCTGCTTTCATCTATCATATTTCCTTTCGTGCTATCTATCCTAGTTTGCTTTGTGATTGAGACTGTATTGCTATGTCACCTCCATTTTGAGTGTATATACTGTACAGGTACCTTTATCTGTTTAATTGTAGTATTTATAGATGACCTAGATAGTGTTCTACCGCCGATGTTGCGGTGTTGGCTGGCCGTAACCACGTACTCGTACCCCTAATCAGGGTGCGGGTCGTGACACGTTGTTGGTGGTGTAACATACCCGAGGCCGTCTAGATTTGTGATAATGGTCCTGAGGTTTTCCTGTCGGTGCCGATGGCTGTAGAGGCAATCACCGACCGCTGTCGTGATTCAGACCCAGGGTAGCCTCCATGTCGTACTCCTGCTTTTGCATGAAGAACTTGGCTTGAGGACTATACAGCTAGAGCGGTAATCTTCCAGCGTCTGGTCCGAGATCAGACCCTTGTGGCGTGAAAGATTGAGGACCTTCCTTTCGACGAAAGATGATCGTGTGATTCTATCCTCTTCTGTCTGGGACCAGGAAGTAAGTGTCTTTAATGGGAGCAAGTTGATTTGGGGTATGGACAGTTGTCACCCTTGTGTACAGGCTAACGTCTAGACAGTCTCGTGCAGCATATATTAGAATAGGCTTATCATACTCAGAATAGTCTAACGGCAGCCTCTTATGGATAAAATAAAGAATTTTGTCCACAGGGATTATATCATCAAGAGAGGTGCTATCCACCTGTGTAACCAATTATTTGGCGAGTTCTACGTCCTCTTCGGCTACCCCCTACAAGCATAGAGGTCGGGATGCTGTCTCAGACAACTTGACCACCAAGGGTTCAGCTTGAGGTATTGACTTGCCTGAGAGTGTTGGATCGACACTTGGTTGTCGGCTCGTCTTGGGAAGACATATGACCGTTGGCTCAATAAGGGACTTTGTGTCTTCCGGTTGCCTTTGAGTGAATTTTGGCAATCGGATCACCATCAGTGTTACAGAGGGCCTTGCATCTTCTTGTTGTATTTGATTGGATTTCGGTAGTCGGATCACCATCGGCCCTATGACAGGTTTGGGCTTCTGGCTGGATCTCGGGAGCCGGATGACCATTAGTTTCAACTGCGTAGGTGAGACAGGAGAACCGAGCTCCTCTTTATGCTTGCGACGAGGGGTACAGCCTTGCCCGATTTGTGGTCCTAGAGACAAATTCTCAAGGGTTCTTCTGGCCCTATGATGGCCTCCAGTTCGTCAGTTATATGTTTCCTGGATTCGTCATATAGACAAGCCTCTGAAGAGTAATAAGATTCAACCCCTTTGAAGGGATCGATGTCGACAAATTCAGTATTCACGAAGCCGTGCTTACTGACATACTTGAAACACTGGTGAAGGGTGGATGGCAGGATCATGTAGTCATGTATCCACGGACGTCCCAAGAGGATGTTGTAGGAGGTGTCAGCATCTATGACGTAGCACGTAACCTCCGTCTTCAGGTCCCCAATCTGACATTTCAATCGGATCTTCCCTAGGGGATAGCTCCTTCCCGAGTTAAAACCTCTAATGGCAGTGTTGGTCGCCGCTAGCTGGTGTATATGGATGCCAAGAAGTTGGAGCAAGCTTTTCAGAATGATGCTTATTGACGAGCCAAGGTCGATATGCATCTGATCTACCTTGATGTCGCCTATGTATCCAGTGTAGTACAAGGGGCGATCATGCAAATTGGACTTGATCAACATGTCCGGTGGAGTAAATATGATGTTGGGCATTGCATCTGTGCCATTGCTGCTATGTAGATCTGCTGGCGGGTCTTTCCTTGGAGGCTTGACCTGAGCTAAGTAGGCGTCAGCATTTTGGAGTGCTTCGCTCAACGTGACATGAAGATCCTTGGAGAGCCTTAGGAGCTCATATAATGACAACTTTACTGGCGTATTAGCCAACTGTGCTAATATGTCAAAGTTGTAAGGTCTCTCTAGTCCCTAAGGTACATCGTTATGGAGTGGCTTATCGAAGCGGATTTCCTTTGGCTTAGACTTATCCGCCAGTGGAGGCTGAGATGGCCTTGGAACATCAGAGGGAGGCAACGTTGCCAGCTGAGGATCTTCGACTGAACTATCTCGTGCGGGCTGGACTTGTGCTCCAGACCGGGTAACAACGGCTACAGCTTCTTCAGCTTCGGTTGAAATTGTATGGCAGGATCTAGACTTCTTGCCTTTTTTTTGCTGGTAGGAGATGACACATCCTGGGTAACTTTGGGCACTAAGTTTAGATACAGCCATATGATCTATCCTCGCGATATGGTGAGAGATACCAATCCAGATGCCTGGTTCCGGAAGGGTGGAAGATTAGTAACCTCCATTGTTGCCCGAGGGACAGGTATTATCCCATCTGGAGTGCTTGTTGGAGGGAAGTCACCGAACTGAATCGACACCATATTTGTCGCCACGGTAATCTCTTCAAAGTCTATCGACAGAGCTTTAGAGTCGATAAGACTCTGAATGTACCACTTTAATTGGAAGCAGTCATGAGTGGAATAATGCACATAGCGGTGGAAGTGACAATATTTTGGGTCCTCTATTTCTATCGCTCGGGGCTCGTACCTTGGTGGAGGGAGCTGGATCCTACCCCTTGCAAGAGCATATCGAAGATAGATTTGACATGACTATCTTCAAATGAGTAATTCACCTTGGGCCACTGACCTTCTGCCTGTTTTTGTTTGGGCTTCTGGGTCGCATCAGCGACCATGGCCTGTTTGCCCTCATTGTCCCGGTTGGAGGTGGCGCCACTGTTGTTGTTGCTGGAGGTGGAACCAGGACGTCTGCCCTTATCCTCTCCATCTGGGATGTGTAATCCCAATTGGCGAGCCTTCTTCAATTTTTTCTCTGCATTGGTAGCACTTATGATGAAGGTCGTCTAATCCCTGAACTGATCGTCACCCATCCAGAGGCTAATTTCGGGGAGTAACTTCTTCTGGCAGATTTCAATCAAGGAGCTCTCGGTATTGCCTTGGGGCAATCTCATTCCGGTTTGGCAGAACTGCTCGATATAGTTCCTTATTAGCTCTCTCTCTCCCTGAACGACATCCATGAGAGATGACATCGTTACATCATGCCCCACTTCGTAGAACCTTTCCAGGAACATGTGCTTAAAGCCGTCAAAAGAATGGATGCAGTTGTCCGAAAGATTGCGGTACCAGTCGAACGCGATCCCCTCTAATGCTCCGAAGAATAATCGCGTGAGGATGGCGTCATAATGCAGTAAGTGGTCAGTTGTGACTTTAAAGTAAGTCATGTACCGACTAGTAGAGGTCTTACCGTTATATGAATCGATATGGAATAGCTTGTACCGTGGTGGAAAAGGCACATCTCTCCATGCAACGGGATATGGTTGCCGTATTCTGAGGTCCCGAGTAGAGTCTCGGGTATTGAACATTGCTCGAAGCTCCTAGACTTCCCTCCTTGCCTCCTTGGCTTCATCTACAGCTGAAGGAACGGATGCTCCTAAGGGATCATCACCCAAAGGAGGGGCGGTCGTGTTGGAGTCCGTGTTGACTGCGGGTCCCAAGCTTGTTTGTCCGGGCGTCCTTGTCGGTTGGGTTGGCAAGGCGGCTTTAATTTCATCCACGAACTTGACCAAGGACAGGAGCATGGCTTCAAGTACTTCTAGACGTTGTCGGTCAGAAGGCGCTTCATGATCATCGTCAGCCATAAAGACTGTCCTCACGTGGGTAAAGGTGGAAACGATCGTAGAAAAGGTGCTCTCTGTGCCGTACCCTTGTACAGAGAAATCGTCGGAGAATGTCGGAATGTCATCTTCCTCGGACTCGGAAGGGGTGCTACCCCCTGTGCAGGAAGCCGCATCGTCATGGTGAGGGTGGTGGCCCTCAGGAAAGTCCATGTCTGTTGCACAGTTTTGGGTGATCTCTACCCCCTATATGTGCTCTTGGTACAATGGGTTATCGCATATATTGAGGGGACTGCTACCCCCAGCTTCATCTACTCTCAAGGAGGCCGAAGGTGCACCTCCGGGTCCTGGAAGCTTCTTTTTGGATCGAGTGCCTAAATAGACACCCCCTGTGGTTGTCGGTGGCAACCCTCCAAATGAGGGTCTCCTTACAATACTGGTCGAGATTGTCGGGCTAAAAAAGACTGTCTTCTTTCCTCCCTTGCCAGGAGGAACCTTTTGAGTTGAATTACAGGAGGCAAAAGAAAACCCTTCATCCCCCAAAATTTGCACATGTTTCTTGAGTTGTTGTCGGACAGGTGCTGGCTGCTACAGTCGTTGGAAAACTGATTATCGACCTTCAGGTGCTGCCGATTATCGCAGCAGCAGTTGATGATGACTTAGGTGCAACGACGTCCCGAGAGGGACTCATTGCATGCCAATGCTGCCACCTTACGTTTGTGAGTAATAACCTCACGCAAGTCGGTAGCAAGCTGATCTACCTTTGTACCAAACTTGTGGACTCGGGTATTCTCGAGCGCACGGGTACTAAGGTATTATGTTTGCTCCCTGATCTGTGGCTAGTAAAAGCACTTGCTCTGGATCGTTGGAGGAAGACTTTAAAGACCCACCCTGTCTGTTAGCCCTAGGGACTGGACGTGGGTGGTTCTGCACATCTTTCCATCAGGAGCCCGTGTAACAGTCAACGGGGCCTGCTGATAATCAGCAACTTAGACAGTTGACTGGGCTTGTTGGGCCCGCACTGCCCTAGACTTCTTTAACTTAGCACCCGAAGGCGCATAGTAAAAAGAGTCCAGATTAATACATCCCACATTCTCAATAGGCTGCATGGCGTCGGGCCTGCATGAGAGACCGTTAAACACAGAGCTTCAGACAGGGCCGCAAAAGACATCATGTCTGAGGCCAGAGCTGGCTGCCACATGGGCCATCTTCCTACGGCCAGAGTTGGTTACCGCATGGGCCATCTTCCTGCGGTCAGAGTTGGCTGCCGCATGAATTGTCTCCTTATGGCCAGAGTTGGCTACCGTATGGACAGACTGTCCATCTTTCTTATACGGCTTCTTCTTTGTCCGTATGGATTTCTCTTGTGCCCCTAAAAACTCATCATCGTAGTATTTTCCTCTGCTGCATTTGGGGACAGTGGCATCCTCTGCGGTCGAAAGCAAATCCGCAGGAGAGCTTTGGTTACCGTCTTGGGCTGCAGAAGGAGCTTCTTCGAGAACTTGGTCAGGGGCAACAGTTCTGTGCATCGACGTCCTGCGAGTTCTCTTTGGGTTGGATCGCTTCTGAGACGGGCTAGCGCTCCCTTCAGAGAGCATTTCTTCGAAGGCTTGTTGGTCAAAATGAACCACAAGCATTTAGTACGTAGAGCCGAGCTTGGACGCGTCAGATTGCATCACCAGCTTCTCATCAGAGGAGAAAGACGTCTCCTGCAGAGTCGCAATCGTGTTTGCCATTAAAAGGCAAAGAGTGGTGTTACAGGAACCTTGAAATTGATTATAAACTCGCTTGTACAAAGAAAAGCCTAGAAAGAAATCCTAGAAAATAATCTAAATACAATTGTTTAGTTTTTGATTCTGGGGGGTGACGGTAGAGGCTCGAAAAAGTGTTATCAACTCTGCCTTACTTCTTGGACTATCTGACGCAGTCCTTAGCTCTTGAAGAAATTGCTTTTCGAAGGTTGCCAGCCTTGGATTGCCAACCATTTACATGGGTGTGGTTCCCTGCTATTTATAGTAATTTCGAAATGAAGGATATTTTCAGCCGTATAGATGGCCACGTCGCAAATCCCCGGGCCACATGGCCGTAATCATGCCTCGAGACTCGGTATATGATTGATAGCGGGGGATTTGTTAGGATTTGTTGTGATTTGTCGTTGTAGCAAATCTGAGCAGTTGAGACCTGGTCAACTTGTCACGTGCATCAACTAATCTTCTGTGGCGAGCCGCATGAAGGATGTTACCTGGCCGAGCCGTATGAGGAATATCTCATGGCTGAGCCGCATGAAAGAATGTCTCATGATCGAGCCGCATGAAGGACGTCTCATGATCAAGCCGCATGAAGGAATGTCTCATGACCGAGCCGCATGATGGGATGTCTCGTGATCGAGCCGCATGAAGGACGTCTCATGACTGAGCCACATGAGGAATGTCTCATGACCGAACTGTATGAAGGACGTCTCATGACCGAGCCGCGTAAGAAATATCTCATGACCGAGCCGCATGAGGAATGCCTTCTAACCGAGCTGCATGAGGCCATCTCATGACCGAGTCGTATGAGGAATGTTTCATGACTAAGCCGCATGAGGGATATCTTCCGTTGGATGGATATGGAGGCCCTAGGAGAAGGTGCTGTGCTGAATGTTATGATTTGAGAGAGTTTCTTTTGTCTCACTCTTGACTTCTCGAAAAAATAAATTTGATCGACCCTCCTCCTTACCGAGTGTTGGCACTACGGATTATGGATCTCTTTGTTCGAAGAATATTTGACGGTAGAATCCTTCAGAAGATTGTGATACGCTTGACTGAGACGATGCACCTCACTGAGACATCTGAGTAATGCATCTAGTTGAGAGCAGGTCGTTACAACGTCTTCAATTGGCATCATGTTTTCGAGATGATGTTGGAAAGGCACAGTAGGTCGCAGTCGCTAGAACACATACTGCCTTGATAGTGGAGCCACTGTCTTATGGCCGTGGCAGTTGATAATGGCTTGGGTGAAGTGATGTCCTGAAAAGGGCTCATCGCACGCCAAGGTTGCTTCTCTCTTATTGCGTTTGTGAGTAATCACCTCTCGTAAGTTGCTAGCAGATTGATCTACCTTCAAATCCATTTTGTGGGCCCTGGTATCCCGAGCACCCGGGTGCATAGGTATTATATTTGCTCCCTGATCTGAGTCTAGTAAAACCACTTGCTCTCGATCGTTGTAGGAAGACTTTTGGGACCATCATATTTGCTCCTTGATCACCGGCTAGTAAAGTACTGCGCTCGATCATTGTAGGAAGACTTTTGGGACCATCATATTTGCTCCATGATCACCGGCTAGTAAAATACTGCGCTCGATCGTTGTAGGGAGACTTTTGAGACTCACCATGTCTGTTAGCTCTGGGGGATTAGACGTTGGTAGTTCTGTACAACTTTCCATCAGGAGCCCGTATAATCAGTTAACGGTGCCCGCTGAAGGTCAGCATCTTGGACAGTTGATTGGGCTTGTTGGGCCCGTACTGCCCTAGACTTTTCGACGTAGCACCCGAAGGTGCGTAGTAGGAAGAGTCCAAGTTGGAAGCTTCGACATTCTCAATGGGTCGCATGGGGTCTGGCCCGCATAAGATTCCCCCTCCGACTTAGTTCAAGTGCAATAGCTGCACCCAAGTGGGAGGAAGACTTTAAGAGTCGGCTCATATCTGGTACAAATGCACCCGAGTCAATTCAGTACAGTTTACCATCGGTAGCGTGCATGATTTTGCGTGCGCATCTCTGGTGTTCTGTTGGCATAGCACGTTTGAAGCGCATGGCCCGTACCGCCTTGGATTTCTTCATACTAGCCCGTGAAGGCACATAGTACTCAGAACCCAACTCATCCTCGCCATGACAGTGAGTGACTCAATTGAGTGATTCTTTTCTTTTTTTTATTTTAGTACCCTTTTCAAAGGAGGCAAGGGGGCTCTATATATAATGGAATGAGCCCTTTCTTCTTCATCTTTCCGATGTGGGACTAAAAGCAATATTTTCCATGCTTCTACAAAGTCGTAACCCATATTTTGGATGAGGTACTTTGCTTAATTAGTATAACGATATATTTGTATTCTACTTTTATTGGGCTCTGGTTCACCTGTGGGGAGGTCTTGATGATGTTCGACCTTGCCGAAGATGATAGGTTTTTTGTCCTTATTTCGGGGCGGGACTATATAATAGACTCCTCGGTACGGGACGACCCGATTTACGTTATTGACAGTCATTACTTGCGTTTGTAACGCTTTTAAGGCATTATCTAAAGCATACATAGCATTCCAATATGGAAGATTATGGTAGTTCAAAGACAACCTTTTATTGATAAAATAAGGGATCTTGTCCCGAAGAATTACATCATCAAGAGCGGGTACCTCAACATTGGCAGTTATGTAATCTCGTAGTTCTTCATCTGTTAGAACTGGAATAGCCTTTGGAAGAGGTACGTGAGCCTTTTGCTGTATCTTGGCCACGAGCGGAGCTGACGTCTTGGCAGGAGGAGTTTCTGGAGATCTTCTTGGGAGTCTGACCCTGATAGGTTCTTAGGCTCTACTTGGGAGTTTGACTACCAGGAGTGCCAGAGCCTTCCCATGCAGCTTAGCCATGAGAGGACCTAACACCTGGGGAGGTTTTCCTTTTAGCTGCACCCTCAATGGCGCTTCAGTCACCACCTCGGCCTCTGCTTCAGCTACTGCCTCATCATCAGCATCGTTGGTATCATAGTCCAGATGGACCGATTTGTACAGTCGGAGTCAATGAAGATTGTCGCGATTCCTTTAAAGGGATCAACATTAGTGAACTCCGTCTTAATGATGCCGTTGCTAGCTACGTATTTCATACACTGGTGGAGGGTGGATAGAACGACCATGTACTCATGTATCCACGGGCGTCCCAGCAAGGCATTGTAGGAGGTGTTGGCATCGATGACATATTAGGTCACCTCTGTTTGGAGATCTCCAATGTGACACTTCAGACGGATCTTGCCCAAAGGATCATTTTTTGGGCATTGAAGCCGCCGATGGTAGTATTAGATGCAGTCAACCGATGTATCCGTATCCCCAAGGTTTGTAGCAGAGTCCGAAGGATGATGCTGAGGGAAGATCCCGGATCGATTTGTATCCAGTCCACTTTGATGGCACCAACATACCATGTGTAATACAGAGGCCGGTTGTGCCTGTTATTCTTGAGTAACATATCCTGCTGAGAGAAGATAATGTTGGGGATGATCTCCCCTACACTATGGCAGTATGGACATGCGGCTGGGTCTTCTTCAGGTTATAGGACCTAGCTTATAAAAGACTCGACATCCTTTAATGCTTCACAAAGAGCATCCTGAGTATCTTTGGAGAGTCGGAGAAGCTCAAACAGGGATAGCCGAGTTGGCGTATTGGCAATCTGTGCTAATATATCAAAGTTATGGGTTTAGTTAACCCCGAAGCACCATCCTTTCGTAGAGACTTGTCAAAACGAGCCTCCTTTTGCTTTTGTTTATCTTCTGTCATTGGTTGGGATGGACCCGCTCCTGAAGCGGTAGGAGGCACTTCTTTAATTGGAGCCTCCTCTTATTGAGTGTTCTGTCTTGACTCATTCCGGATGCATAAGCATCTGAGTCAACTCTATACAGCTTACCATCAGCCGAGTGCATGACTTTCAGCGAGCATTTCTAGTTCGCTGCTGGCATAGCACATTGGGGGCGCATAGCCCATGCCGTCTTGAATTTCTTTGTACCAGCCCGCGAAGGCGTATAGTACTCAGAATCCAACTTTTTTTGTCTTGATGGCAAGTGATTCTATCAAAGATAGAAGATTTTTTCTGTACATCATAGTTTATGCACGGCAATGTGGCTGCTCCTTTGTTCTTTCGACGCATCCTCTTCGACTGAGACGAAGTAGGTTGGAAGTTGCAGTCAGTACTGTGCTTTCCTGGCAAATGTGCTGCTCCAGAAGTAGTATTTTGCTTGCTGGTGGATTCAACAGGAAGGAGTGGCTGCATCGGTGCAGTTCCTTCGGTTTTTGTGCTCGGCGCATCGCCCTTGGACACCCAGACTTGGCGAGTCTTCTTCGACTTTGGCAGCCACTTCCAAGGACTCGTACTGCCTTCAGATATGAACTCCTCGTACGCTTTCTGATCGAAGCACACCACTAGAGTCGTCTGGGAGAAGCCAAGTTTGCCGTCATCAGATTGTGGCACTACCTTCTTGTTGGAAGAGAAAGCGGTCCCCAGCAGAGTCGCCAACTTGTTTGCCTTTAAAAAGTATTAAAAAACTTTTACACATAACAAACAAACAAAGTACACTTTTGTTTCAATGGAGGATTGATTCTTTACACCACTGATGATCTGGTGACGACCAGGAAGCTAATGCAAGTCTTCGGTTGGACGACGATTCGGCTCTCCTGAAGTAAGCTCTTGACTCTCTAATATCTGATAGAATTCGTGTGGTTAAATGAAGGAATGATCCTTCTATTTATAGCTGGTGGAATGATCCATTCATGCGCGCATATACGATGCACGCATAGAAATTTTGCACGTAGGAATGCTACGCACATGACTTTGTTGGGCGCAGGGGCGCTGTGCCCGGAAAGCTTGAACTGAATCTGGTGTAATTGTAATATTGGGCTGCGGATGAGCTGACATGTGGCAGTCGTTGAGTTGTTTGTTGCTGAGATCTTGGGTGGTTGGCACCCATTCATAAGCAAAACTGAGTCAAATGACACGTGGCACATGCATATTGCTTTAAAGTTCCTGATTTATTGAGAGAAAGTAGATTTGATGAGCTTGGGAGATTCGGCGCATTAGGAGACTTGGCGTATGACTTCTGGGGATCAATAGCGAGTCTGGGTGCATGGCTTCTTGGCGCATGCAAATCTGGGCACATGCCTTTAGGGCGTATGTAAGAGCTTAGTTGGCCACATGGCACAGCACAACTGTAACCGATAAAACAAGTTATGATTATGTTGACGTTGGCTTCTTTTCATTTTCTGTGACTCGAGACACGTGCATGCTAACTTCTAATTTAAGTATTAAATGCTTGATGGGTGAAGAACTTTTGTGTAGGGGCATTGCCTGTAGGGCGCATGCACCATGGAGCACATTAATTATAAGGAACACGAAAATGAGAAACGCATCAGTTCTTGGGCGCATCATCTTTGGTCAACATTATTGAGCGTTTCGAGGCTCGAAATAAATTACTTTGACTTGGTTGAAATCAAGGTGGCAGATCCATTGCCATTAATGCTAGGTTCATCGCATTAACTTTGGGGAGGCTACAACTTGGCGTATGGGTTTTGACCATACTTTGCTTATAAATAGAGTCTTTTGTAGAGAAGAGAGTTTGCTCGTTCTCATTTCACACGACTTCTCATCGAAAATAAACTCATCCAATCCTTCTCCTTGGCAAGTTTGCATGCTGTGGGTTATGGATCTCCTCGTTCAAAAAATCTATGATTTGACAACGAACTCCATCAGAGAACTGAGACGGACGGAGTAGTTCGTGCTCGTGTTCCTTGTTGGCAGTGTTCTTCTTCGAAAACAACACCAAGTACCAAAAAATTAAGTACCGGGTTTGGATTGATTGGCAAACCATATTAAGCTCAATAACTGCTTCGGATGGGGATATGCATGTCGTGAGATGAGGATTTGATGCGCCCCTGACGAGAAAGTGATTCAGTCGTGACGAGGAAGAGATACGCCTATACTGAGATGACAAAATGATGCGCCTATCCATAGAGTTTAGACTAGGCTGTAGTAGACATTCTATGTAATAAAAAAGCCATGTAATATATTTTCATAATCAACAAAAAAATTTCTTTTCATGCGCTTTCATTTACTGTCTTTTTGTGATGCGTCGACACTACTCTGTGTCTTGGACGCATACTGTTTATGGCACATAGGAACTTGGCTTCTGCCTCCGCTTTCACCATTTTACGGGCATTTGATACCTTCCATGCTTCTACAAGACTAAACGGAACTTGAAAGTGGAGATGATAAATAACAGAAAGTTCCAGATAAGTGATTTTATCGGTGGAAGTTTGTTTGGGAAGAATAGTGGAAAATACCATCCGCTGCAAGCCATAGAAATAGTCTTTCATATATTTCGATCGAAGGTAACCTTTGGGACGTGGATTGGGTTCACATAACGAGTCACGAAATGAAACAAAAGTTATGTGGGTAGGAAATTGAACTTTGGTGATGTCCACTAGTGCTTCTCCCTTCATTGGGAATATAAAGTATAAGAGCCAAATCATCGACATCAAATTTAATGTCTATCACACCGACTTTAGATTTAACCGTGCTGTTTGTGACCGTAAGATTGCAATAAAACATTCGAATTGTATTCATATAGATTGGATAACTATATTGAACCAATTCTTGAAAGTTAAAGTGTTCAAATACACATAAGTGATAAGGAAATAAAGTGAAGTTGATTGGGGTCCCCGGACAAATTGTCCGTTCGACAAAGTCAACGAACCACTCTTTGGATGCATCAATGGAGACAAAGATGAACTCATCAAAATAGTCACAATCCAGCATGGCAGGACTAAAAAGTGAGAAAGAACCTTCCTCTTGAATATTAGAGGAATAAGCTTCTCCAACATTTATCTTCTTTTTGGAAGCATGAGAAAATTTGTGAGCCATTGAAAATTGAAAATGAAGAGAAGGTAGAGATATAACAAAATTGAGTAGAGAATATGGAAGAGAAATTTGAAATAGCTCTGAATCCAAACTTGTAGACCTTGGGATGCTTGGAAGAATGAGTTTAGGGTGGCTAGGGTTAGGGTTTTCGGGTGGTTTGCTACTGTTTGCAATGGAGATGATGATAATCTTGTGGGATTTTAAAACAAGGGGCCCGAATGTCCAGCTTTTGTTCTGACTTACCATTGACCGAGTTCGGCACTAGTTTGCCCAGAGATCGGTCCCCTGGTAGTCTTAACAAACTTAGGCAATTTTGATACAGGTTTTAACATTGATACAAAGTATTAATTAGAAATACTTGTGTTGATAAAAAATAATTAATATTAAGTAACCGAAATGCAAAAAAAATATATCAAATATTTTGGGTTAGTTGTAGGGCCGGATGCCAGCTAGCGGTAGCCTGAAGACACTTGACAACGTATCGATTAGACTTTTACATCTTTTTGTCAAAATGGCCCTTTCGGCTTATAACCAAAATACTTTTTATGTATTCACGTCAAGTAATATATAATTATAAAACTTCAACATCCAAAATTCATAATTCTCTTCGTATAAAGTTAAAACAATCTTTAGCTAGGGGTTTAGTAAAGATGTTAGCTAATTGACATTCTGTGTCGACATACTCTAAACAAATATCACATTGTAAAACATGGTCAATAAGAAAATGATATCCTATTTCTATATGCTTAGTGCATGAGTGACAAATAGGATTCTTTATGAGATTTACTGTTACCACAGTAAATAGGGATGTGGTTGTAAGATAATTGATAGTCTTCCAAGGTTTGCTTTATCCACAAAATCTGGGCACAACAATGTCCTGCGGCTATAAATTCAGCCTCGGCTGTTGATAATGCAACAGAATTTTGCTTTCTAGAAAACCAGGAGCCTAAGGATTTTTTTAGGAAATAACATATGCTACTAGTACTTTTACGATCGACCTTGCATCCAGCAAAATCCACGTCCGAGTAACCTATCAAGTCAAACGAATCGATTTTTGGATACTGTCACACCCCAGAACCAGAATACTGGAGAGCGGGGGCGAACATAGCCAGCTACGTATATTGAAATGGAAACCACCTCGCTATACGGTCACGGCTGTCTAGATATGAGGGTTTATTACAAGCCAACGGTCTCTTAAGGTCAAGCCTATAGTCTCAATCTCAAGCAAGAAATATAATTACAAGATGTTAGACCACCAAATATATAATAAAAGGTGTCCCAAATATTACATATTCAGCTAGTCGTACAAAATGCGAGGACTAGCAAGAGTTTAGTCATACATGATCAACCCTAGGATTTGTTAATCATGTTTACAGCCCGTAGGCAGACAGTAAGTAAATGTGCCTCGAGCTAACAGGTGCTCGTCGGCTAAACGCCTCAAAAGAATAATTTTACAATAGAGTGAGTGAAATAAAATAGGAAACCCATTCGTAGCCCGAATTCCTTCTAGTCGCCACCATCGGGCTGGAGGTTCGGTAGATCCTCGGGAGCTGCTCTGAAATCTGGCCACACAAAACCAGTTAGGTCAAACCCCAGAAAGAGCAAGTGCCACAAGGGAGGCCACGAAATAAGAACAAAACCAGCATATCAGAACATAAGAAAGTGGAAGAAAAGTACAGGAAATAAAAGTACAACAGGACAATAAACGGCTAGGGACATGGAACCATTTCGGGAGCCAGATTACATCCCGTAAACCAAACAAGGACCGAGGTTGTAACCCTTTGCCTGAATGGCACTTGTCCCTATCCATTTATTGTTAAAGATAAGTAAACAATCATGTTCAGGGATACCAGGTATAGGGACTAGACAAGACTTAGACAGAGTTAGACATCATCCATTCACAAGCGGCCAAGCAATCCATACGGCTTACTACTTTAACTAACTAGGGTTATCACAAGCCTAATTACTAACAAGATGCAAGTGAGAATTTTCCAGTCCCAAGCCCTGCAGACTATCCAGTTATCCTTCCGTGGGTTGAGAGTATGGTTGGGTGCATCGCCCAGGAGACGATATACCCTTAGGTGACTTAGAGGGTGCAACACATGACAGTGTGCTGGAAATGTGCTCTACTCGTCGGCAAGCTACAAGTCCAATTAAAGCGCCCAGATAACGAGATTGCCTGTGACTGGAAATTCTCCATGAACTATAGTTTGATCTATTTATTATCCTAATCCATATTCAGTGTAAATCCCTGACCGTGGAAACCAGGGAGTCACGTCCTAGACATGATGCAAGACAAGACAAGTGGATTTCACAAGCAAGCAAGCAGGAACACCCACGGTGTCAGAGTTAGTTACAAGAGTCAAGTTCGATAAGTTATCAAGTCGAGTCAAGGCAGCTCAAGTTACAAGTTACAAGTTACAAGTTATAAGTTACAAGTTATAAGTCAAGAGTGCGCCGCCACGGGCCACTATCAAGTTATCAGGTTACAAATCAAGAGTGCACCCCATCGGGTCACTATCAAGAAGATTCGAAGTACTAGGATCATAAATCACAGAAATCACGAATACCGTATTAGTCATAAGCAAATACTGAAAATCGTGTCAGGTCGTGTTGGGTCAAGATAGTCGTGCTGTGTAGAACAAGATCTCAAAACCCAATCCACAAGAGAAAAGCCAAGTCCAAGAAAATAAAACCAAATCATTTGGGCAATTATGTTGCACAAGAGGGTTAGATTGCGCAAGAGAATGGGCTACGCAAGGGTGAATGGCACAGGGGTCAAGTGCGCCGGGGGAAATAGGGGAACATGGGATGGATGGCGCGCGGGTCAAGTGCGCCGGGGGAAGATGGCGCAGGGAATGGATGCGCCGGGGATGGAGGGCGCAGGAGATGGATGGCGCAGGGTGCAGGTTGCGCTGAGTCAGATGGCGCAGGGGGCCAAGTGCGCATGGAGCCAATTGTGCTAGATCGAAGGGCACAGGGGGTCAAGTGCGCATGGAGCCGAGTGCGCTGGGGCAGACGGCGCACGGCCAAGGGCGCATGGGCCGATGGCGCATGGCCGAGGGGTGCATGGGGGGGTGCGCAGTTCGCCAAGGGGCAAGCTGCGCTGTTCAGCAATGCGCTAAAGAGCGCTGGCCGAGAGGGATGCGCGGTTCAGCCCAGGGGGCTGAGCGCAAGTCAGCCTTGCGCTAAAGAGTGCAGGCCGAGGGGGTCTTCTTCTCCAAGGCTGAGATGAACTTCTCAAGAACACCAAAACTTCAAATCTTCATATCTTGGCCAAATCAAAACCAAATTTGAATTTTCAAAGGTCTAACTTAGGTAAAATTTAATTCTCTTCCACATGGAAGCATCAAAACAAGCAAAAATCAAAGTTTAATAGATCAAAACCAAGAATTTCTGAAAATAGTTAAAACCTAGATCTAGAAAAATGGAAGTTCCAAATCACAAAATGCCAAGTTCTAATATTGTTCACTATGGCCTAAATTAGCTAATGGACAAATAAAATATGGTGCTTATTTGGTGTCAAGGTGCACTTGCCTATGGTGTTGGTGGAGGAATGAAGAAGAAGATGGATGAAAATAAAATGAAAGTAAAGAGGAGAGAGAAAAGTTAGGTGGGATTTAATGGTGGTGGATATGTTGTGTTGAGGGTGGAGGTTAGCTAAGGTGTTCCAAATGCATATTAAACCAAACCAAACCAAACCAATCCTTCTCCATGAAATAAAACCAAATCATGTCAAAACCCATTTTACGAGAAAACCCAAAATCTATAAGTCGAGCCAAAATACAATTATGGGCTAAAATCCGAGAAAAGAAAATACAAGTCCGAAATACATGCAATCTTAATTCAAATTCGTATTCCAAATATGGGCATTACAACTCTACCTACCTTAAAAGAATTCCGTCCTCGAAATTTAAATCAAGATGCTTAGAGGTGTAAGAGCCAGCTATACTAATCACCCATAAGCTACACTAAGCAAGCAATCGTACATGCAAGCAAGGTAGGGAAAGCATAAGGCATAAAGAAGACATTATACCTTACGAGTCAAACAGATAGGGATATCGCGATCGGATATCATCCTCACGCTCCCACGTTGACTCACCTGGAGAGTGATGACCCCAAGCAACACGGACAAAGCAAATAGTCTTGTTCTTGAGTATCTTCTCCCTCCAATCTAAAATAGACACGGGCTTCTCCTCATACGAAAGATTGGTACCAACAACCAATTCTGAATGGTCCAGGATATGGCTTGGGTTCGGGATGTATCGTCGTAATTGGGACACATAGAATACATCATGCACCTCACTTAGCGACGGCGGAAGAGCAAGACGATAGGATACATCTCCTATATACCTAGGACTAAGCATTCCTCGCACGCCAAAGTGAATGATGCTGCGGTTAGGCGAGATCCTAAGGAATACATGGTCGCTGATAGAAAACTCTAAGGGACGCCGATGGGCATCGGCCCAATGTCGCTGGCGGTCTTGGGCAACTCGAAGATGATCCCTGATTCTTCTGACTACTTCAACTGTCTGGGCAATCATTTCTGGACCGAGCATCTGCCTCTCTCCGATATCGTCCCATGCTAGCGGGGATCTGCACTTCCTACCATACAGAGCTTCGAACGGAGCCATCTGAATACTGGCCTGGAAACTATTGTTGTACGAGAACTCCACCAGGTGCAGGTGATCTTCCCACGACCCACCGAAGTCAAGTGTGTACGATCGCAATATATCCTCAAGAGTCTGGATGGTGCGCTCTGACTGGCCATCTGTTTACGGATGATATACCGAGCTAAACTGAAGGTGAGTTCCCAAACTCTCTTGTAAACTACGCCAAAAGTATGACGTAAACCTTGAATCTCGGTCCGAGGTGATACTGACGGGCACACTGTGAAGCCTGACAATCTGCCTGAGATATATCTCTGCCAACTGAGCCATTGACTGCCCAACTCTGAATGGAAGAAAATGAGCCACCTTCGTGAGCCGGTCAATTATAACCCAAATAGCATCTCGACCAGCCGGGGATCTAGGTAATCCAGTCACAAAATCCATGGTCACTTGCTTCCATTTCTATTCTGGAATCGGCAAGGGCTGAAGAAGTCCGGCGGGCCTCTGATGTTCAGCTTTAACCTGTTGATGTAACACCCATATTCTGGATACATATTTTTGTCAAGCTTGCATGTATTTCAGACCTGTATTTATTTTCTCGGATTTTGGCATGTACTTGTAATTGGCTTGACTTGCAGATTTTGGTTCTCGTAATTGGGTTTTAGCTGGCTTGGTTTATTTTGTGGAGGAGAATTGGTTTGATTTGGTTTGGTTTGGTTTAACCTGCATTGGAGCACTTTAACCTACACTCCACCCTCAACACAACACAACTCACCCGCATTAAAACTCCACCTACTTTTCTCTCTCCTCCATAATTCTTTCATTTATTTCTCTATTTCTTTTTCTTCTTCCTTCCTCTACACAACACCATCACCCATAGGCAAGTGCACCTTGCCACCACATGATAACCATATTTTATTTGTTCATTAGCTAGATTAGGCCATGGTGATCAACATTAGAACTTGACATTTTATGATTTAGAGTCTCCATTGTTCTAGATCTAGGTTTTAACTACTTTCGGATTTATATGGTTTTGATCTATTTTGGTTGGATTTTTGTGGGTTTTGATGCTTCCATGTGGAAGAGAATTCAATTTTACTCAAGTTAGAACTTTGAAAATCTAGATTTGGCCTTGATTTGACCAAGATATGAAAGAAAGGAATTTTAGGTGTTCTTGATGTTCCTCTCGGCCTGGAGAAGAAGATCTACAGTCTGCGCTCTTTAGCGCAGTACTGACCGTGCAGCCTCCCCCGTGCCGTGCTCTTTAGCGTTGGTCGCTGACTGCGCAGCCTGGCCGCTGCCCGATTGCGCAACCAACCCTGCGCCATCGGCTCCTGCGCGCTTGACCCCTGCGCAATCTGCATCCTGCGCCATCCATTGCCAGCGCAGTCTAAGCCTGCACAGTCTGCATCCTGCGCCATCCATTGCTTGTGCAGTCTCGTCTGCGCACTTTGCAGCCTGCGCCAACCATTCCTGCGCCATCTGCCCCTGTGCCCTGTGCCCCTGCGCACTTGGCACCCTGCGCAGCTGACACCCTGCGCAATCCAACCCCTGACCCCTTGCGCAAACCATTGGCTCTTAGAGTTTTGGTTTTATTTCTTTAAGCTTGGCTCTTCTATAGCCCTGTATACTGATATTTTATTAGATATTTTACGCCCATTTTATATCCTTACACCTTTTGTCATGAACTTGATTTTACTTAATATGTTTGGAATGACTATTGTACATGGCATAGTATGACAAGGAACTAGCATAACACGACAGTGGCCGGTAGTGGTGCACTCCTGACATGACCAACCTGACATGATAGTGGCCCATCGTGGCGCACTCCTGACAAGTACCCTGACATAATTTATCTCGATAACTTGATAGTGGCCCGTGGCGGCGCACTCCTGACTTGTCTTGACTTGACTTGTAACTTATAACTTGACTTGACTTGATGCTGTTGCGACAGCTAACTTGACTCGTATAATCAACTTGACACCGTGGGTGTTCCTGCTTGCTTGCTTGTGCAATCCACTTGTCTTGTCTTGCATCATGTCTAGGACGTGACTCCCTGGTTCCTACGGTCAGGGATTCATACTGAATATGGATTAGGCTAATGACTAGATCAAACTATAGTTCATGAACAATTTCCAGTCACAGGCAATCTCGTTATCTGGGCGCTCTTAATTGGACTTGTAGCTTGCTGACGAGTAGAGCACATTTCCAGCGCACTGTCATGTGTTGCACCTCTAAGTCACCTAAGGGTATATTGTCTCCGGGTCGATGTACCCAACCATACTCTCAACCCGCGGAAGGATAACTGGATGGCCTGTAGGGCTTGGGACTGGGAAATTCTCACTTGCATCTTGTTAGTAATTAGGCTTGTGATAACCCTAGTTAGTTAAAGTAGTAAGCCGTAGTATTTGCTTGGCCGCTTGTGAATGGATGTTGCCTAGCCCTGTCTAAGTCTTGTCTAATCCCAGTACCTGGTATTCCTGAACATGATTGTTTTACTTATCTTAACAATAAATGGGTAGAGACAGAAGCTATTCAGGCGAAGGGTTACAACCCCGATCCTTGTTTGGTTTACGGGTTGTAATCTGGCTCCCGGAATGGTTCTACGTCCCTAGTCATTTATTGTCCTGTGGTTCTCTTTAATACTTGTACCTTCCTTCATTTTCTTATGTTCTGACATGCTGGTTTTTGTTCTTATTTTGTGGCCTCCTTTGTGGCACTTGCTCTTTCTGGGGTTTGACCTAGCTGGTTTTGTGTGGCCAGATTTCGGAGCAGCTCCCGAGGATCTTCCGAACCTCCAGCCCGATGGTGGCGACTAGAAGGAACCCGGGCTACGAGTGGGTTTTATATTTTGTTTCGCTCACTCTATTGTAAATTTATTCTTTTGAGGCGTTTAGCCGACGAGCACCTGTTAGCTCGATGCACTTTTACTTACTGTCTGCCTACGGGCTGAAAACATGATTAACAAATCCTAGGGTTGAACATGTATGACTTAACTCTTGCTAGTCCTAGCATTTTGTACGACTAGCTTCATGATAAGCTGATATGTAATATTTAGGACGCCTTTTATTGTATATTTGGTGGTCAAACATCTTGTAGTTATATTATTTGCTTGAGATTGAGACAGTAGGCTTGACCTTAAGAGACTGTTGGCTTGTAGTAAACCCTCATATCTAGACAGCCGTGACCGTATAGCGAGATGGACTTCATTTCAATATACGTAGCTGGCTATGTTCGCCCCTGCTCTCCAGTATTCTGGTTTTGGGGCGTGACAGTTGACAAACCAAACATCGAGAGACATACCGGGCTATCTTCCTCTTCATGCCATTCCACCAGAAAAGCTGACGAATATCACGGTACATCTTCATACCACCGGGATGAATAGAATACTGCGAACTGTGAGCTTCTGCCATAACTTCCTGTCTGATATCTCTACTAGGTACACAAAGACGAGTGCCGTGCCGAAGTGTACCATCTTCATGAATGCACAACTCTGGTCTTCTTCCTGCCTCACACTCTGCTCTGAGCCGCTGAATCTTGGAATCTGTAGAATGCACCATCCGGATTCTCTCAACTATGCTGGACTGAACCTGTAGACTGGCCATCAATGCCACATTGGTAGGAAGAACCACTTCAATTCCCATCTTCTAAAAATCTGCCAATAGCTCTGGTTGCGCCGTTAGGAGGTAAACTCCGGCTCTCCGGCTCAACGCATCTGCTACAACGTTGGCCTTCCCTGGGTGATACTGCAAGTCCACATCGTAGTCTACCAATAGATCAAGCCATCTTCTCTGCCGCATATTAAGGTCCTTCTGGGTGAAAACATACTTCAGGCTCTTGTGATCTGTAAATATCTCCACTCTATCCCCATACAAGTAGTGCCTCCATAACTTAAGTGCAAATACTATTGCTGCCAGCACCAAGTCGTGGGTCGGGTAATTCTTCTCATGATCACGAAGTTGACATGATGCATAATATTACCTTCCCATGCTGCATCAAGACACACCCCAATCCTCTGCCTGAAGCGTCGCAATAAACTGTGAATCCTCCGGTCCCATCTGGAAGTGTGAGAATGGGAGCCGTTATCAAACTTCATTTCAACTTCTCAAATGATTCCTGATACTCTGTTGTCCAAGCGAACTGCACATCCTTGCGGGTCAACTGGGTCATCGGCGCTGAAATCCTTGCAAAATATGAAACGAATAGCCGGTAGTAGCCGGCCAATCCAAGGAAGCTGCAAACCTCTGCCACTGAGCTAGGTACTGGCCATGACTCGATAGCCACAATCTTCTGGGGATCCACTTCCACTCCTCCTCGAGTAATGATGTGACCCAAGTACGAAATACGATCGAGGCAGAACTCGCATTTACTGAACTTGGCATACAACTGATGCTCTCTAAGCGTCTGAAGGACGATTCTGAGATACTGCTCATGCTCTGCTTCGCTCTTGCTGTAGACCAGGATATCATCTAGGAACACGATCACGAACTGATCCAAGTAAGGCATGAAAATGCGATTCATGAGGTCCATGAATACGGCTGGCGCATTGGTCGCTCCAAAGGGCATAACAAGGAACTCCCAATGCCCATACCTAGATCGAAAAGCTGTCTTCGGGATGTCCTGCTCTCTAACTCTGATCTGGTGGTATCCTGACCGCAAGTCTATCTTCGAAAACACTGAAGCCCCTTTGAGTTGATCAAACAAGTCATCTATCCTCGGGAGAGGGTATCTGTTCTTGATTGTCACTGAGTTCAAGGTACGATAATCTACACATAGCCTGGACGTACCATCCTTCTTTTTCACAAGAAGCATCGGGGCTCCCCAAGGCGATCCATTTGTACGGATGAATTCCTTGGTCCTGAGTTCTTCAATCATCTTGTAGAAAATCTCCAACTCTGAAGGCGCCATTTTGTAGACTCGCTCTGATACTGGTACTGTTTCGGGGATCAAGTCTATAGTGAACTCGATCTTCCGCTCTGGCGGCATCCTTGGAAGTTCTTCTGGGAAGACATCTGGAAACTCTTTAACTATCCTGGGTAACTGCACTGCTGCTACTGCCATCCGCAACACTGGGGAAGATGGTTCCATTGCGCCTCTGGAAAATAAAAACTCTGGATCGCCTGGAATACTAAAGACAACCCTGCCAACATGGCAGTCTATCCTAGCATACTGGTTCCTCAACCAATCCATGCCTAGGACTACATCATAGTCTGCCATAGGAAATTCTATAAATCTAGCGGGGAACTCTCTACCGCTAACTATGATCCGACACGAGGAAAATACTCGATCTACTCCCATAAGACCATTACCAGTAAGTATATTGAGTCTTACTGACAATGACTCTGGCACCAATTATATCCGTGTTGCGAATCGTGCAGACATGAATGAATGCGACGCACCAGAATCAAATAATACCAATGCTGGAGAGGAGTTGACGAGAATAGTACCTGCCACTACCTCATCTGGTGCAACTTCTTCTTCCATAGCCATCATCATGGCCTGACCCTGTCCTCTAGCTGCGGGTCCCCTCTATTGGAAACCTCTCTGCCTGCTCTGCACTTGGGCTTGGGCATAATGCTGCTGGTTCTGCTGATGAAATGCCTGGGCCTGAGGCAACAAGGGCCTCAGGTACTGCTGCTGCTGCATAGGTGCTGGTCCCCTAACCGATGGACTGGTTAGGTTGGAGGAGGATGAACTACCCCTATTCGGGCAGGCTTCTATCTTGTGATCTGCCGCTCCACAAGCCAGGCACAATCCTTGCGCCCTATGATAATCTGCCACCACATCGCCTGGCTTCCCACAATGAGAACATCCCATCGCGGAAGTCTGCTTCTGCTTCTGCTGCTGCGGGACGCCGGGGTCGAATGCTGAACCGACGTTACTGAGGCCGCCCGCCTCGGAGTTCCAATAGTCAAACTCCTAGCTGCCGGGGCTGGAGCTGATGATTGGTACATCTGACTGTGGGACCGCTTCCTACCTTCGGTCCTATCCACGATCCTCTGGGAGGTGTACTCATGCCTCATAGCCGCTCTCAATACTGCATTGAACGTCTGGTGCTCGAACTGCTCGACTGCCAACAAGATCTCCAAATGCAGTCCCTACTGGAACCGCTGGGCCCTATCAAACTCGGTTGCCACCAAGGTGGGAGCAAACCTACTAAGTCTAGAAAACTCAGATGCATAACTGTCGACCATTCTTCCTCCTTGCTTCGAGTTGGTAAATCTCGTCTGTAGGTCATACCGAGCTACAGCATCAAAATACTTCGTCTGGAATCTCTCTCTAAATACTGCCCAAGCAATGGGTGCCACTAATCCCATGGCTTGCGCTGCCCACCAACTGTGAGCTAAATCCAGCAACTACAGGCGTACCACCGCCACCTTCTCATTCTCAGGTGTTCTAGCTGCTTCCAGAATCACCTCGGTATCTTGAAGCCAAGCGTCGGCAGCAATCGCATCTTCACTGTCGTCGAAGAAGGGAGGGTTCAAGCGCTTAAAGCTGTTGGCCGCGCTGTTCCCTGGGTGACCGCCTCTGGTCAAAGCATCTGCCACTACCTGGTGCAAGGCGTCTCCTCGACGATCCTGGGAAGCTATCAAGGTCCTGATAAGACCTACCAAAGTGCCATCATCCGGCTCGGTAGGCTGAACGGGCTGAACTGGGGGCTCTCCTCCAGTAGGTACAACTCTGGAGGCTACTCCGGAGTGTTGGGCTTGATCTCCGGGCTACTGGTCCGCAGGAGTTGCTCCGCCTTGCTGATCGGCTGGTTCATGAACAATGCCGCTGAAGAAAACGACATAGGAAACAATAAAGAAGGACCAGGACAGAACAACGATACAAGCAAGTGATCAGGTCAAGATTCCAGAGATTCAGAGGATATAAACCGAGATCAAGGACGAGTACTGATTGAGACATCTATTCGGTAAACCCTCACATTTCTTGAATGCCAAGACCTGCATGGGCCACCACTTAAACTATGTCACGCCCCAGAACCAGAATACTGGAGAGCGGGGGCGAACATAGCCAGCTACGTATATTGAAATGGAAACCACCTCGCTATACGGTCACGGCTGTCTAGATATGAGGGTTTACTACAAGCCAACGGTCTCTTAAGGTCAAGCCTATAGTCTCAATCTCAAGCAAGAAATATAATTACAAGATGTTAGACCACCAAATATACAATAAAAGGCGTCACAAATATTACATATTCAGCTGATCATGAAGCTAGTCGTACAAAATGCGAGGACTAGCAAGAGTTTAGTCATACATGATCAACCCTAGGATTTGTTAATCATGTTTACAGCCCGTAGGCAGACAGTAAGTAAATGTGCCTCGAGCTAACAGGTGCTCGTCGGCTAAACGCCTTAAAAGAATAATTTTACAATAAAGTAAGTGAAACAAAATAGGAAACCCACTCGTAGCCCAGATTCCTTCTAGTCGCCACCATCGGGCTGGAGGTTCGGTAGATCCTCGGGAGCTGCTCTGAAATCTGGCCACACAAAACCAGCTGGATCAAACCCCAGAAAGAGCAAGTGCCACAAGGGAGGCCACGAAATAAGAACAAAACCAGCATATCAGAACATAAGAAAGTAGAAGAAAAGTACAGCTAATAAAAGTACAACAGGACAATAAACGGCTAGGAACATGGAACCATTTCGGGAGCCAGATTACAACCCGTAAACCAAACAAGGACCGAGGTTGTAACCCTTCGCCTGAATGGCACTTGTCCCTATCCATTTATTGTTAAAGAGCAGTAAACAATCATGTTCAGGGGTACCAGGTATAGGGACTAGACAAGACTTAGACAGAGCTAGACATCATCCATTCGCAAGCGGCCAAGCAATCCATACGGCTTACTACTTTAACTAACTAGGGTTATCATAAGCCTAATTACTAACAAGATACAAGTGAGAATTTCCCAGTCCCAAGCCCTGCAGACTATCCAGTTATCCTTCCGCGGGTTGAGAGTATGGTTGGGTGCATCGCCAGGAGACAATATACCCTTAGGTGACTTAGAGGGTGCAACACATGACAGTGTGCTGGAAATGTGCTCTACTCGTCGGCAAGCTACAAGTCCAATTAAAGCGCCCAGATAACGAGATTGCCTGTGACTGAAAATTCTCCATGTGCTCTACTCGTCGGCAAGCTACAAGTCCAATTATCCTAATCCATATTCAGTGTAAATCCCTGACCGTGGGAACCAGGGAGTCACCTCCTAGACATGATGCAAGACAAGACAAGTAGATTTCACAAGCAAGCAAGCAGGAACACCCACGGTGTCAGAGTTAGTTACAAGAGTCAAGTTCGACCAGTTATCAAGTCGAGTCAAGGCAGGTCAAGTTATAAGTTATAAGTTACAAGTCAAGAGTGCGCCGCCACGGGCCACTATCAAGTTATCAGGTTATAAGTCAAGAGTGCACCCCATCGGGGCACTATCAAGAAGATTCGAAGTACTAGGATCATAAATCACAGAAATCAAGAACACCGTATTAGTCATAAGAAAATACTGAAAATCGTGTCAGGTCATGTTGGGTCAAGATAGTCGTGCTGTGTGGAACAAGATCTCAAAACCCAATCCACAAGAGAAAAGCCAAGTCCAAGAAAATAAAACCAAATCATTTGGGCAATTAGGTTGCGCAAGGGGGTTAGATTGCGCAAAAGAATGGGCTGTGCAAGGGTGAATGGCGCAGGAGTCAAGTGCGCCGGGGAAAATAGGGGAACAGGGGATGGATGGCGCCCGGGTCAAGTGCGTCGGGGGCAGATGGCGCAGGGGATGGATGGCGCACGGGTCAAGTGCGCCGGGGGCAGATGGCGCAGGGGATGGATGTGCCGGGGATGGAGGACGCAGGAGATGGATGGCGCAGGGTGCAGGTTGCGCTGAGTCAGATGGCGCAGAGGGCCAAGTGCGCATGGAGCCAAGTTCGCTGGGTCGAAGGGCACAGGGGGTCAATTGCGCATGGAGCCGAGTGCGCTGGGGCAGACGGCACACGGCCAAGGGCGCATGGGCCGATAGCGCATGGCCGAGGGGTGTATGGGGGGGTGCGCAGTTCGCCAAGGGGCAAGCTGCGCTGGTCAGCAATACGCTAAAGAGCGCTGGCCGAGAGGGATGCACGGTTCAGCCTAGGGGGCTGAGCGCAAGTCAGCCCTGCGCTAAAGAGCGCAGGCCGAGGGGGTCTTCTTCTCCAAGGCTGAGATGAACTTCTCAATAACACCAAAACTTTAAATCTTCATATCTTGGCCAAATCAAAACGAAATTTGGATTTTCAAAGGTCTAACTTAGGTAAAATTGAATTCTCTTCCACATGGAAGCATCAAACAAGCAAAAATCAAAGTTTAATGGATCAAAACCAAGAATTTCCGAAAATGGTTAAAATCTAGATCTAGACAAATGGAAGCTCCAAATCACAAAATGCCAAGTTCTAATGTTGTTCACCATGGCCTAAACTAGCTAATGGACAAATAAAATGTGGTGCTTATTTGGTGGCAAGGTGCACTTGCCTATGGTGTTGGTGGAGGAATGAAGAAGAAGATAGAGGAAAATAAAATAAAAGTAACGAGGAGAGAGAAAAGTTAGGTGGGATTTAATGGTGGAGGATATGTTGTGTTGAGGGTGGAGGTTAGCTAAGGTGTTCCAAATGTATATTAAACCAAACCAAACCAAACCAATCCTTCTCCACGAAATAAAACCAAATCATGTCAAAACCCATTTTACGAGAAAACCCAAAATCTGCAAGTCGAGCCAAAATACAATTACGGGCCAAAATCCGAGAAAAGAAAATACAAGTTCGAAATACATGCAAGCTTAATTCAAATTCATATTCCAAATATGGGCATTACAGATACCATAGACCTATTGTCAAAGTACCTTTAAGGTATCGTAGGATACGCTTAACGACGCTCACATGTGATTCCTTAGGACAAGCCTGATATCTTGTACATAAACATACTGAAAACATAATATCTGGACGACTAGCAGTTAAATAAAGTAAACTACCAATCATACCTCTGTACTTACGCACTTCAGTTGGTTTACCACTTTCATCCATATCAAGCTTTGTAAACGTTGCTATAGGAGTTCTGATTAGTTTGACATTATCCATATCAAACTTATTAAGCAGGTCTTTTGTATATTTAGCTTGATTGATGAAAATTCCTTATAAATTTTGTTTGATTTGTAGCCCAAGGAAGAAAGTTAGTTATTCGATCATGCTCATTTCAAATTCACTCTGCATACATTTAGCAAACTCGTTACAAAGCAGCTCATTTGTTGATCCAAAGATAATATCATTTACATAGATCTGCACTAATAAAAATTCTTATCCATATACTTTACAAAAATAGTAGAATCAAATATTCCTTTTGAAAAATCGTGTTCAAGTAAGAAGGAACTAAGGCGCTCAAACCATGCATGAGGTGCTTGTCTGAGTCCGTAGAGAGCCTTACGATGCTTGAATAAGTGATTTGGTCTTTCAAAATATTCAAATCCAGGAGGTTGTTTAACAAAAACTTCTTCTTTTATAAAACTATTTAGAAAAGCATTTATGACATCAGCTTGAAAAAATTTCAAGCCATAAAAACTTGCAAAAACACATAACATACGAATAGATTCTCTAACCCCCGTTTTCAAAATTTCAAAATGTTTATTTAATTTATTTATTTTAAATTTATTGCTTTAGACAATAATGTTATATTTAAATTTCCACGAAGAAAATTATAAATATTTTGATATACAAAAAGGTTTGTCAATGTTATTTTCAAATTAGTTTTTCGAATTTAGAAGAATATTATTTAAAATTGTTTTAGTAATGTTAATTATATTCATGAATAAATTGTTTTTTCATATTCAATACTATACTTAGATTTGATAAATTTTAGTTTCAATACATACTTAATCTTGTATTTATAAAAATATTGTTTAAAAATCAAATTGATAATATTAGATAAAGATTTTAAATTAACATTATTATCTATTAGTAGATTCGATTAAATTAATTTTATTTAAAGATATTATTTGATTCAAATTTACGTATTAATATTATTTTAAACTAGTTTTAAATATTTATTTGATTATAAATTAAGGGATATTGAACTAAATTTAGATTTATAAAAAAATATACTTTGGATTTATTTTGACGTTATCAAATGTTAGATTTAAATATGATGACTAATATTTGAAAAATATTTATAAATTAATTTAATCATATCCCTTTCAACTAGGCATATCCCTCAACCTATGCTCTCTGCCTCTCTATCTCCACTTATATATATATATATATATATTAAATATATATATATATATATATATATATATATATATATATATATATATATATATATATATATATATATATACACTCTTCATCATCCGAACTCATCTCTGCACTTGATTTTCCTACGTATAACCATATAGAAACCTTTTATCCCTAACGTGCCATTAATGTAGAATTCACTATTTCTCTTCATCTCCTGACCGTTGCCGACATAACTATGTGCTGCGTTCCCTGCCTGCCACCGCGGGCATCCAGTTCATCCTCCAGGCCAATACCAAAATTGTGTCTTCCCTGTCCTGCCACATCGCCACCATGGACTATCATTGAACCCACTACAGTGACCCTGTGAACCACTCTCCTCCACCTCTCGCTGCAGTTAACACCGCAATCACCACGACAAGCACACCACGTTGACCCTGGCCAGAAGAGCCGACCACTACTAACCACTCGCCATCATCACCCACTCCATTACCACCTCCTTGCCAGTTTCGACCATCACCGACATTCCCCTTCTTCTCGCCTGCACCCAAAACCATTTCCAGTACCACCACCATCAACCGCCTGTTCCCATGGCTTCGCCAGCCCCAGATCCGGCCATCTTTGCAACTTCCCAACGACCAACCATCGTTGTGCGCCGCTCATCACCACTTACCTTCGATCGAGCCACCAGAGTTGGCTGCCCAGACATGCAGCGTTGGAGCCCTGCGTCTGACCCACCACCACCATGGCCCTATTGGCGCCGTCCTTGTCTACACCTCCTAGACGTCGGTCCACGGACCACTGCCTTCCTGAAACCGGCCGTCTGGCGTGTCCCCGTTCACCGCAGGCATCATGGACCCGTGCGCCGCTGCCAAGCCGTGGTATTCCATCCACCGTCGAGCATGACGACAGCGTCGTCGGGTTACATGCTGAAACTGCATCCGCCCGACTCGACCGACCACGCCCTTCCTCGTTCAATCCCGAGCGTCGACGTTCGACGCCATGCACGCTCCCTTCGTCAAACAGAACCCTGGTGAGCCATCTCCACCAGAGCATTGAGCCTCTCCTCCGTACGGGCCAACGTCGGTCCGACCGGCGAATGCCTCCGCGGGACTCCTCCAATGTCGAGTGCCCAAAGCTCTGGTGAGCAATCCCTAAATCTCTTTCTCTACTTTCCTCTCTCTCCTTTTCGAAATCTCTCCATCGGTTGGAGAAGAAAGGGGTTTTTTCTCTTCCAATCTTTTTTTTTGATAACTTCTCTTCCAATCTTTATTTCTCTCTCTTCCTTCATCTTGGCTTTTTCTAAGGGCACCACAACATTTACTTGGGGCTAGCCCAAAATTTTTTGAAAAAATTACAAGTTTGCCATCAAAATTTTTTACTTGGGGCACCACACCAATCAGTCCTAGGACTGCCAGCAGGTTGGCAGTCCTAACATATGTTAGGACTGCCACCCTGCTGGCAGTCCTAACATATGTTAGGACTGCCAGCGGGTTGACAGTCCTAACATATGTTAGGACTGCCAACTTAGTGGCAGTCCTAGGACTGCCAGCATGTTGGCAGTCCTAACATAATGTTAGGACTGCCAACATGCTGGCAGTCCTCGGAGGAGAAGAAAAAGAAGAAGGAGGGGGGAAGGAGAGCCGAGGTAGAGGAGGAGGCTGCCGAGGCGGAGGGCAAGCTCTTCGCCCTCTTCACCGGGGGCCAGGTCCGGTCCTTCGACCTCACCGCCGCCTCCCCGCAGGGGTCCGGGCTGTACGGGACGGCCTGCACGGCGGAGGACGACGTCGCCGCTGCCGCCGGGCCGGCGCACGCTTCGTGCCACGTGCAGCTGGTGTCCTCCCCTTCGGGCGGCCTTCTCCGGGTCAGGAGCCAAAGGGAGAAGCTGAGCGAAATCACCACGAAGCTAAGCGTGGCGACCAGTCTCCTCCGCTGGAGCAAGGAGGAGGAGGAGGAAGGAGGAGGAGGAGGAGAGATGAGAGAGAAAAAACCCTAATATTGGGCTGCCCCCAAGTAATTTTCGGGACGTCCCCAGTAAAAGTTCCTCAAACCTGGGATGCCCCCTAGTAAAATGACGCCCCCAGTAAATCTTGTGGTGCCCTTAGAAAAAACCTTCTTCTTTCAATGTGTTTGCTGCAATTCGACTCTGTGGTTTTTGTTGTTGTTATAAGTGTCCTCAGAGAAACGAAAAAAGTGGGAATAGGTGAAATAAAATCATTAATTATTTTATTATTTTATACCAATGTAAGCATTAGCAGGTACATATGTATAATTACTGTTATACCATTATTAGTATTATTATTATCTATATACTATTTTACGAAATAAATAGATGATAAATAATTGTCTAAAAATTGTTTTATAGTAAATACACAGTAATGGACTTTGTGCCTATATGTAATTTCAAAATCAGAGTTTTGTCTAAAAGGATTTTTCTCAATTTTCAAGTAATTATATAAGCATATTTTTCCAAAGGTTATATTACTTAAAAGGGGCCCTATAGTTATAGATTATATATATATATATATATATATATATATATATATATATATATATATATATATATATATTATATCTTCCTAAAATGAGATTCAATAAATTATGTTTTAAATAGGTATATTAGCATAGTATTTTCTAGCTATTTCTAAAACTTAATATTGGGGCTTGGCCTACATATAATTTCAAAACTAGGTTTAGAAGCTTAAATATGGTATTATATTAGTTTAGGGCATTTTAAATATTATTTTGACCTAAAATACTATCGTTGTATTTTATCTAGTTAAAATATTAGCTTCGCACTAAAAGCATGATTTCCTATATTTTCAAGTGATTATCTACAAATATTTTAACTTATAAAATATAGTTTCAAGGCACCATAAATATTTCTACAATTAGTTATATATATTTATATATACAAATTTTTCGGTTATAAATCCTTGACCGTGGCAAATCATTATTCCATTTTATTTGCGAATCCAGGACTACTTTATATCGACCCTAGCCAATCAGACTATCCTGGATCCAACAGGATTATCGGTTTCACCAGCAAAGGACCCCAGGCGAGTACATTTTATGATAGTTTTCATATTTGATAACTTTTATGATTCGTATATTTTGTTTGTCTTACATTGACTTTCTGTGGATTCTCGACACGATGGTTACACGATGTAGTAGTTGTGGATTCTTTACATGTTATTTTTGTGACTAATGTATTACCATGTTCATGACCTATTTGAATCTATGAGTACTAGTCGGACGAGAAAATGCTTTAGTAGACATGTGAACTACCAAAAAAAATCCCATTTGTCTTACGTGGAGAATAGTAGCCGCATACGACACATGCGGTTGACCAGATTTACCCCTTAGCCGTTCACATGTCGAAAGTAGAATTTCAACTCACTTGTTAGATGCAGCCTTGCTATATATAACTGTTTTCGTTTCAGTTGTTTATCAGTGTTCATATTACTTCTTTGTCTTTATTACCATACGCTCCTGCTTTTACTCACATGTTTCATACCATGATTCTTTATTTATCCACCCATCATGTATTTCAGTATTACTTACAGTTTTATATATTTTATCAATTATTGGAACTGTTGTTAGAATGTACTCGTTCCATTCCTGACTAGAAACCATTTTTCAGATTAGTTGCGGCTACTCTTTGCATTGGATATTTCGGAGATACGGCTATATTGGAAGGCCGAACCTAGAAGAATAGTTAGATAGAATTGATCACCAAGTTTAAGTTTGTTGTATTAGATTTTGTGAGATATTGTATTTTTAGTCAAATGTAATCTTGGAATATTGTAAAGTTGATTTACTTTTGTGAATGAGCAAATAAAGATATATTTTATGAGCACTTGTTTATTGCGGACTAGACAGCGTACTACCGTCGATACTGCGGCATAGGCTGGACTTGCATATGCACTCGCATCCCGAAAAGCGGGTGTGGGTCGTGACAAGTTTTTTGGTGGCCCATGCAAGTTAATATTTATTATTCGGTTGATGGGCCTATATGTTATTTTGGGCCAATAGATTTTTATACAAGAAATATAAGTAAATGTATTTAAATATTTTAGACTTTTAAGTTATATGCTATGTATATAAGTTGTTATATTATTTTGTTGTTGGTTATTAAGAAAGATTTGGGCCTTCGGCCTCTAGAAATAATAGTTAATAGTTCATTATTATTATTATTATTATTATTATTATTATTATTATTATTATTATTATTATTATTATTATGTTGTTGTTGTTGTTGTTGTTGTTGTTGTTGTTGTTGTTGTTGTTACGGTTATTTTGTTATCTATTATTATTGTTATTGTCAATATTATTATTATTATCATTACCATTGATTTTATTAGTATTAATATTTTTATTATTCTAAATTATATGATTGTAACATGTTTATGGTATTTTAAATAGGGCTTTGACTTAAACAATATTATTATAATATTATATATATATATTTAAATTATAGTTTTGGCCTAAACGTAATTTTCTATGGTTTCTAAATATTTATTATAGTATAGTATTCGATAACAGTTTATTATATATTTTGGAAAATTATATTAGTATTTTCTAATTTATATGGTTGAATTATTCTATGGTATTTTAAATTATGATTCTCGACTTAGAAAAAATATTGCTATAATATTTCTAGCTATTTTCCAAACATAGATTTTGACCTAAAAATAATCTACTAGATTTATAAACGTATTTTTGTAAACTATTGGATATTATAAATTATTTTCCAAAAATAGTTATATATAATTTATACTTATTTACGAATCTCCTTTACTAGATCAAATATCTTTCTAGATTAGTTATGACCGTGACTAATCAAAATTAACCAAATACTAAATATTAACCAAATATTAATCAAAATTAACCAAAATTTAACCAGATATTAATCAAAATTAACAAAATATTAACCAAATACTAAATATTAACCAAATATTAACCCATCAACCAAATTCTAGTCTGTCAACCAGAGCATATGCCTCATAATAGTCAATGCCTTCTTCTTGATTATAGCCTTGAGCTACTAGACGTGTTTTGTTGTGTGTGACCATACCATTCTCATCTAATTTATTCGGAAAATTATTTAGTACCAATGACTGGGTGATCACTAGATCTGGGAACAAGTTCCCAAACTTGATTTCGTTCAAATTGGTTAAGTTCCTCTTTCATTGCAGAAATCCAAAATTCATCATCAAAAGCTTCTTCAACTTTCTTTGGTTCTATCTTAGAAATAAAAGCTACGTTAGTAATAATATCTCTAGTGCTTGAACGAGTACTTACACCTTTAGATACATCACTTATTGTCAGTTCTTCTGGATGATTTGGGGTAAATTGTAATCTCTTCAGCAGACTTTCTAGGTATGTGGTTGTTGTATCTTCGTGTGTCTTATTTTAGGGGATTCTATCATCTTCATTATCACAGTCGTTGTCACATTAATTGTTCAACTCATCAAAAGTGACTTTGTTGACTCATCAAATATAAGTGATCTTTTGTTGAATACTTTGTATCCTTTGTTCTTTACAGCATATTCGAGAAATATTCCTTCATCAGCCTTTTCGTCAAATTTGCCTAAATTGTCTTTAGTGTTTAAGACAAAATATATGCAACCAAACACTTTAAAATAGCTGATATTAGGAGTTCTATTAAACCATAATTAATATGAAGTCTTTTTCGAGATCGGCCTAAAAAGAAATCTATTTAACACATGGTATGTTGTATAAACAGCTTCTGCCCAAAAATACTTTGGAAGATTATGCTGGTTAAGCATAACTCTGGCAATATCGCCAATAGTTCTATTCTTCCTCTCCACAATGCCATTCTGTTGAGGAGTTCTGGAACAAAAGAATTCATGCGATAAACTATTTGAATCAAAAAATGTTTTAAAATCATGGTTATCAAATTCTTCTCTATGATCACTTTGAATACGAGTAATCATAAATCCTTTCTCAATTTGACCTTTTTTATAAAAAGAAATAAAATTAGAAAAGACCTCATTTTTATTTGCAAGAAAATAAAACCAAGTATATCGTGAATAGTCATCAACTATTACGAAGGTATATATAGCTTACTACCAAGACTTGGGACTCTACTTGGTCCAAATAAGTCCATATATAACAATTGAAGTGGACTAGAGGTACTTACAACGTTTATTGATTTTAAAAAATGATCTGTATGCCTTGTTCTTTTTACACTCAGTACAGACTATATCTTTCTTGAAAGTAATTTCAGATAAGCCACTTACCAATTTTTTTATGGACAATCTTGCAATAGTATCCATGTTCGCATGTCTAAGACGCATGTGCCATATCCGGCTTTCATCTTGAGATGTATATAGACACTTTCCTATACTATTAGTATTTTATGATAGATATAAAACATAAATGTTGTCCTCTCTTAATCCATCAAAAGATATTATTCCAGAAGATTTATCATAAATAAAATATTTATCCTTAACAAAATTAATTCCATAACCATGATCAGTCAAATGAATTATGCTCAGAAGGTTATGTTTTAATTTTGTTACTATGCAAATATCTTTAATAATAGGAGAGGAAGAAGTACCTATGTCGCTATTACCAATTATGTCCTTTTAAGTTGTTTCGAAAGGAGACATAGCATTCTTTTTTTATCGATAGAGTTGCAAAAAAAGTATTATTGCCCGTCATATGTCTGGAGCAACTACTATCGAAAATCCATTTGCTTTTAGTGAGAGAGGGTAGGTCTACCTGCAACACAAGTTGAAGATGTAACCTTTGGTACCCACTTTCTTGAGGGTCCGAATGTGTTAGTTTTAGGAACCCAAACATATATATGCATGTCTACTAGCTTCCTAATCTTACACTGATATGACCCATGTCCTCTTATACCATAATAGTGACATATTGCAGACGTGTTTGTGCTAGGTGAAGTTCGAAGATCATGTATGTGAGTTTTTGAAGAGGACAGTGACTTCTTATGAAAAATTTTATACATGAATGCATGACTTCTAGCAGTTCTAGTAGTGTTGGATGTTCTGTGTTTGTGTTTAGCCGTGTAATTCGTGTTCACTTGAGTTACAGGCTTGACAACCTGTTTACCCAGTTTAATCTCTAACTTTTTAGAGACGTCACAGACTTCATTGTACTTGGCCTGAGTGTATCTATCCTCTGAGCAGCAATATTGTACTTTGTCTTCTCTAATTCCTAGAGATCCTTGAGTTTTATATTATCTTGATTTGCTTTCTCAAGATCCTCAAGAGTGTCATGTAATCTCAATTTCAAAAAAAAAATCTCATCCATGTTACTAGAATAAGTTTTATCTCTAATATCTTATAGTATTTGAGATTGCTTAGTAAACTCCGATTGTACTACTTTCAGCTCTGTCTTAGCACACTTATACATATCCATCATCTTTTTGATCTTCTAGTAGATCACTGAAGGCATCAGATAATTCATCAAAAGTAAATTCTTCATATAAAGGATTTGTAGTTACCTTTGCATCTGTAGCCATGAAGCATAGATTGGCTATCTTGCGAGGTCTTTCGTCTTCTTCAGGATCACTCACCTTACTTTCACACAAGATGCTGGTATTGGTATAATTCCTTGTTGAAGTCCTTCTCTTGCTTGATTGATCGTATCTGCTTCCCTTTCTTACAACATGACAGTCTTTCTTGATATGACATGTCTTCTTACAGATGTAGCATATTGGTTCTTCGTCATCTCTGGAGTCTTTCTTCTTCTTGTTAGATTTCTCATACTTTAGAAATCTTCTGAAGTTCTTCGTTATAAGGGCCATTTTCTCATTGTGTGAGCTATCATTCTCACTTTCATCATCAAATGCTATATTATGATGTGCCTTGAATGCGATAGTCTTCTCCTTCGGTGCTAGCTCTTCAAATTTCTTAAGGTTCAGCTCATGTATCATAAGCTTTCTCATAAGTGTCTTGAGAGTCATTGTAGTGAGATCGTTCCCTTCAATTATAGTCGACATTTTGGGATTCCAGTTCTTGGTCAATGTAAACTCCCTAAAATTTACTATGAGAAAAAAATATTTATGGTGTTATTGATATTAATTTTTTTGCATTTGTACGTTGAGTACGAATACGTACATGCAGGACGTATATTTTCGTATAAAGATTATTTATTTATTTTTTCCATACGAATGATAGTACGATTTCAAAAATAAAATGAGAGAAATTGCTTAAAAGTTTAAAGTACGTCACAACAAGATTTTGAAAACGATATTTATTTAATCTAGAAAGGTTATTTATTTGATTTGTTCAAGTATAAATAGTAATTTATAAAGGTACGTTTTACGTATTTATTTTTGTAGCTTACAAAATACATAAAATTCAATATATTTTTAATTTCGTAAAACTAATTACAAACATTTATTTTTGTTTACGAAAATGTATCTCAATTCTTTTAAACTATTATTTTCAAAATTCTTTATTATGATACTTTGATTACACATAAAAAGATATTTAAAATTTTGTCTTATTTGATGTTTAACTAACTTTGGTGATTTAATTCGGAAAAATATTTGTATTGGCTTTATTCTAAAATCGCTTAAATTAAATGTGAAATATCTGGATGAACTTTAGAATTTAGATTTCATTGATCGGGTTTTAATTTTATTTGAACTAGTATATGAATTATCTTATGGGAGTTTAAAGCTATCCTAAGTCCTTATCTCAAAAGGAGCCCACCTCCTATATAAGGAGAGGCTCCATACCTTCTTTTTCCCTAAATTCCACAAGCTAAAACTTCCACCACATATGTGCATCGTGTCTGTGTCTACCGTTCTTATTCCATATTATACATTTACATTATACTCGTATCGGACACACCCCGATACCATCAAAACCTAAAGGTACGATTCCGTCTCCCCGACTTCCTCCCCAGAACACCAAACCAGACCTCTCCGACAGCCAACAGAACCACCTTCGCAACCACCATCATTGTCATCACCCGACCACCCACTCACCAACTTCTGCCCCTCGATGGTATTTCGACAACCACTACAAATACGACCTCTACAACACCTTATCCGCAACCACGACAACTCCTGGCCACCCCAATGGTAGCAGACCACCACCAGCTTCGTCATCACCACCACAGCCATCAACCACCACCATTGTTGCCGTCGTAGCCAACCACTCCCGACCGGCGCCGCCCACATAAAACCAACAACACCACCGAGAACATCAGAAAAAGGGGAAGGGGGAAATCCCTTACCTAAACCCGCCGCTGCCGGCGCAAGGCCGCTGCATCCGCCGTAGTACGCTGTCACGACCCGCACCCTAGAGTAAGGGCACGAGACGTGGGTACGTCCAGCCTACGCCACAGTGTCGGCAGTAGAATGCTATCCTAGGTCAACATACATCTAACAATATATCTCTAAACAGTTTATACTCTCCGAATGGGGGTGACATAGCAGTAAATGAACTCAATCACAACTAAGAAAGAGATAGCACGATATGATATAGAACTCAAGAAAAAAAATAGATGATAAAGTAGTCTAAGATAATCCCAGCAAATATCCAGAGTACAAACTCAGCTACAGAATGAAAGATTATATACAACTCAGAAATTCTGAACAGAAAATAAGTCTAGCTAAACATGTCTCAAGACAACATAAAATAAGATAAGCGTAACTAAACTAGTCTAGGCAATGGGGGTGATGTCCTCAGCTAGAGCTGGGTCCTCCTGAGGGTTCAGCTCGCAAGTGTCATCTAAGGCTGCCCCGTAGAAAGTATCCAGACAGGCCTCCTCCTCGTCCTCTGTAATATTTTCAACAGGTCCAGTCAGGACAGGAGCGAGCACAGTACATCTCTACAGTTCATAGTAGGTTAGAAAATATAATCATGCAGTAAAGTAAGATACAGGTACTGAAAGAAATACGGTATGTAAACAGAGAGAGAACTGTAATAAAAATATCTACTATAAGTAAAGAGCTACCAGTGACTAGTGATTTAGAGTACAAATTAGTCGACATGTGAATGGCTTGATTGTACATGGCTATACTAAAGAGGCGTACATGGCTATTCTACTTTGGAATTGTTCACATGGCTATTTATACTCCCCCGTACCCCTAATTAATACACAAGGATCCAACCAGATTATGTTATGACTCTATGTAACCGCCCTCGAAGGGTGGTAAGCCCCCAAAGGGTGGTAAGCCCCCAAAGGGTGGTAAGTCCCCAAAGGGTGATAAGCCCCCGAAGGGTGGTACATAGTAGTCCCATAAATAGGGTTACTGGGAAACCCAATAAATGGGATAAGGATTCAAAGAAGACTCTGTAATCATATGAGTATATGTCACAAGTGATCGAAGAACTAAAGAAGCATAGTGATACGCCATGTAAGTGAAACGCACAGAACATAGAGTACCCCGATGCTCCCTAAGGATAACATCTCAAGAAGGGATCCATATAGTACCAATCCGTGTGACCAACGTGACAGTACAAGTAAAGTAATTTAATGCAGGAAATAATTCTAAGCAGGATATGAAATGATCAGAGAATGTACTCGCCTGGTATCTGAGTGTCCAATATGAAAGTACTGTCCGAGGAGTGGTGTCTGGCTCCTAATCAGAATAGCACAAGTCACAACAAGTCTAAAATGGTAAAATAAAGTCCTATTATGTATTCTACATGAGTCTAGGTCAATCTAGGCCAAAGTCAACTCTTGGTCAACTCTGGTCAACCCTAGAAGTCAAACTTGGTCAACTATGGTCAAACTAGGTCTAACAAGTCTAAACTAGGTCAAACTAGCCTATCTAGTCCAATCTAGACTATACTAGTCTATACTAATCTAGTCTAGGTCTACCAAGGCTAAACTAGCCTATCAACATAAAATACAAGGCTATAGAACCTATCCTGTCAATCAAGCACATCTCCAAACACAAACACTAATGACACACCAAGTATATATACAATATATATATATACTCATAGATTATTGCCTATAACATAAGAGCAAGGTGTGTACACATATATGCATATATAGATATCATTACATACATGCATCGAATGTGTATACTATATTAGGCCTATACAATAATGTGTCATCAAGTATTGACATATGTATGATGCTACTACTATGTAATAGGCTCACATATATATATGAATTTATATCTATACATATATAGGTTCATACATACATGCATATATATACATAGGTTATAGAGATATATATAGAGAGGTAGAGAGAGTGAAAGGGTGTCCATATAGAGAGTGCAAGAGTGTATGTGTAAGAGAGAGTAAATAGTGCCATGAAGGGTGTGTGTGTATGGGAAAAATCTGTGTTAGTGAAGGGTGTGTGTGAAAGAGAGCAATGTGTGTGTAGATGTGTGTGTATGTGTGTAACTGTGAGTAAGTGATGAGTAATACTGGTCTTATGCACAGAAATCAGCAAAGGGAAGGGAAATCAAACACAAATCAAAAACTGAAAACAATTACTCAGTTCAAAAATCTGAACTCCCAGTTTCCAGTTTTTCATTCAACCCCAATTGACAGCAATAGAACCACCAAATGAACCCAAATTCAACACATAGCTAGATTACCTATAGGAGAACCCTAAATGGGACTAAAACCAACATTTTAACAGTATTAATAGGTTTAAAATAGGTGACAAAGTTCATGATTAAAACTGGAAAAATTAGGATATTAATACACAGTTCAGAATTTGGTAAATTAACAATTACCTATTGAAAAATCATTAAAATACAAAATAAAGAGTTGGTAAATGAAATATACAATGTATATAAGTCATACAAGGTGTTTGTGTCCATACAAGAGGACACAAACGTGTCCAAACCATAAAACCCAGATCGGGCATAACAGTACACTGCCTAGTGCACTATCTCGTGCACACGTGCACTTGTGTCGTGCACTCGAAACAGGACACAAACGTGTCTCATGGTCATCCACCTAGGTAGCCCACCTATAGGACTACCCCATAGGCCAACTAGCCCGTGTCCACGTTGTGTCTGTGTCGGATACGAGGGCCGTATCAGAGTCGAAAATGTTCGACTGCACAGTCAGGCCAATCCCCGTGCAACGAGGATTTCTTCCTCGACACGCCACGTGGGCCCATGAAACTTGACACGTGGCGTGTCAGTCACTGCCCCGAGGGGCGTGTCAAGTTTCGTGTCCAACCAAGCCGTGTCGTGTCCGCTACAGCCCTCGAGTAGTAGGAGATTACTGCGCGGTCAGAAACTGTGGGTTTGCGTGTCCAAAACGACACGACACGATACAATTACCACCTCAGAGAAATAGAAATCAATAAGCAATAATAAAACCTAGATTCCTATTCAAAAGCTTTTTAGAAAATAGGTTGAAATGTCCTTTGGGACATTTCAACAAACACCTACTGTGGGTTCATGATACGTGTCCAAAACAGACACGAAACCTATGAAACTCGATACGAAACCAATGCAGCCACTTAGGGGACTCCTAGGGTTTCCTAAATGTATAAAGAAATCGAAATTTCATTGAGTAATGAAGAAGTTACCTATGGATGAACTTTCTAGAAAATCCCTCTTTGTTGAGCTCCTCTCCTTGATATCCCAATCCAACAAATCAATACCAAACTGAAATAAAACTCCAATAACAGCAAGTATAGGTATATTAAAAACTAATGGAAGATATTTGAATAAAAAAGGACATGGAATGGAATTTCTATGGATTAAAAGGAATAGGAACAAACCTCTTTCTAAACTTGAGCTTTCCTAAAAAGAGACAACCCTAAACTAAGAGAGTATTTATAGGGTGGTGTTCCCTAGGTGGATATGGTGGCCGGCCAAGTGAGTCTAGGGCTAGGGTTTTGTAATTCTTGGGCTTTGGGCCAATCTACAAGGCTATGACTTAAATTGATTTATCAAAGGTTCTAATCATAAGTCATGACTTATGACTTTCTAATTCCTATTGCTAACTAGAGTCTATTGACCAAACTAAGGGTTAGCTTAGGTTAGGCTAGAGTCATATAACCTAACCAAGTCCATACTAACTAGGGTTAGCTTCTAGGTTGGTCTACAAGGGTCAAAACTAGTCAAAGTCAACCTAGTCAACCCTCATTCAAATAATTCCAGAATAAATCCTAAAAATTCCCATAAATTCAAATAAATTATAATAAATTCAAATAACCCCAAAAATGACAAAAATACCCTCAAACTAGAAATAATAAATAAAATACCCTAATCACAAGTCATAATTTTAAATAGTTTAAAAAGATTAAAAAATCACCAAGAATCATAATATGAATTAAATATAAATAAATAATAATTATAATTACAAAATTTCAAAATTACCTTCATCTGGAAAATTGGGTGTTACATGCGCTCCATGACCAGCTCCTCCAAACCCCCTTTCGAGGTCGACGATCGATCTCTCCTCCCCATTCCTTTAATCGTCATTCCCCAAGTCCGTACCTTGTCGTGGCCGCGTCGGGCACGGATCCATGCCCCCAGCGCCTGTAGCCGTACGTGGCACCTACACCGACCACCAGAGGCTCCACCTCCGTCACGCCTGAGCGTGCTGCGGCAGCGGTGAGCTACGCTCCGTCCCGCTCACGGACGACTGACCATCCGCCTCCTCGTCGCTGGTGTTAGCATCGAGCCAACAAGGTGAGAAAACCCCAACTCCTTCCTCCCTCTCTCCACGGTTGTCGCACTCCCCCACTCTTTCTAATTTTGTTTTCTCTTTCTTTGGCTTGGGTTACTTAGAGTAGTCCTCTCTGTAGAGGAGAGCAACTGTAGGAACCATGGGATGTACTGTTGTCAGCTTTAAGGTTACAATTTTTTATTTATTTTGTATTTGTATTTTAATTGTTTTATTATGTCTGTGATTTTGAATACAGTATAATGTATAGTGTATAAAGTAAATATTCGTACGTTTTTGTTATTAGAATTATTATTATTGTATTATTATGCTTTTATCAAATAATTAGTTAATTAATATTTTTTCCAAAAATTATTTTGACAAACCCAATAACCCTAAAATATTTTCCTAGAAATTATTAAAATATTTTGACTCGACTAATAAAAAGTTAGTTTTTCAGAATATTTGTATATTTTACGAACTTAGAACCTAGCCTTAAAATGGTTTTTATCCTTCAAACTATTTATCTAGACATATATCATACTAATAAAAAATGTATTTTTGAAATTGTATACATATAAAGTATTTCAAGGATTTAATTTAGAAATATTTTACAAAAAGTAGTTACCAAAATTCATAAAATGTTTTTCTAGTTTTTACGAATATTTACCAAAGATTTTGACAAATAAAATTCTAGCTTTAAAATATTATAGATATTTTCTAAAGCATATTATACGTATTCCACAAATTCCCCTCGAATAGCCCATTGATCTTAGCTAATCAAGAACTTCTATTTCTCACAAAGTTCGGAGTCTTACACATAAATCATGGCTATTGGACTGTTCGGGACTTGTTGGATCATCGCACCACACCAGGCGTCTCCCCAAGCAAGATACCTTGCTATAATTTACACTTTATAATTAGTCTATATTTTATTTATTGTATATCACTATTTACTTATTTCCAGCTGTACCATTATTACAGTTCATGATTTACTGTCTGCTCAGTGATATTAGCATTGCGATATTTATCATTTGATTATATATGGACCTAGAGTTAGGAGACTACCATTAGTTTAGTACATCTACAAAAACTTTGACACAGAGGTGGAACGAGATGTGTGAGTTGTGAGTAGCATATAGCCTTCGGACTTGCGTGTTGGCTGATCACTGATGCGTATAGGACGTACGTTAGGTCTAACTGTCAATAGATGTATGTTAGAAGACTTGACGGTTAGTCGTGTTACATGATCGCGGATGCGACTTGCTAGGTGCATCGGGTGGGGGAATATTTCCTTGTCATATGGGCTTCTATTACACATTCCCTTGTGACCCGAAAGCTCCGCTGGAGATACGGGTATTGTTACCCCCTCAGGTTGGCCTCTGTCATTTTTGAACGTCATGTGCTTAGGTCACTGGTGCCCAAGTGGGGACTATACCAGATCCTATTTACAGCCAGGGCCCATGTGACGAAAGGTTTGTTCTTAACTGCATGTTTACTTTAGTATGGTTAGGTTACCTTATTGAGGTCTTGTCACTTACTTTTATTTGTGGCATATTTTTTATCCAGTATTTATATGGCATCTTGTTCACTGTATCTTGTTACGTCCCTCTGAGGACCTGGTGAATTCTCTAGGTGTGTATTTGTGGTTTTCGTAGGTGCTCTATCCAAGGCCATGTTTTTCTCTCTTCTTTCGAGGTGATTGCACTTGGATCGCCTTCGGATCACTCGATAATATTTCTTTATTATGTATTTCTCTCTTTCTTGTTGGTAGTAGATTTGTCTCCGCCCAACAACTTGTAAATGATTATTCATGAGTTATTATAAATTATTTATTTGTGGATAAGATTAATGTTGTGGTATACTGTATTTTACAGCTTATATACACATACGATGGTCCATATACTTCGTATGTATATAGCTGGCATGTCTCGTGTCTACGTACTTAGTCCTTGTATTTTGGGACTGGACGTTACATATTTTTATGGTGGCTCATGCAGGTCGAGTTTATCACTTCAGTTATGTTACTATACCAATGTGAGCCTGCTTATATAGGAATAGAGTCTAGAAGCTCATTCGCAAGCTTGACCTCCTTCCTTGCTTCAAGTTTCGAACTCTCGTTACCATCCTTGATTTGCATCCTGCTTGAACTCTTTCTACCATGAATTCTTATTTTTCGTGCTTAGTGACAGCTAGAAAGATGACTACACTAGTATGTGCTCATAGGTCAAACACATGGATTACATTGACATTTAGTATGCATTGAGGTCTTAATTGAGTTATAAAGGTTTAGTTAATTTTAAGTTGGGTAGGAGAGATGGAGAGAAATTTTATTTTTGATATTACTAAAGGATTGATAGAGGATTGAGGAATTTTTTTTTTAATTTATGATTTTTGAAATTATGAAATAGTTATGATTCATTGGGATATGAAATCGAGTTGAGTAATATCTTAAAGTTTTAAATTGTGACGCATGAGCTACGATTAAGTTTAAGTTTGGATTGTAATATGCTAAAATTTATCTCGGGATTTATTAAAGAGTTTTAAATTATAAGTCATGATTTTGTAGACGAATCGAGAATGTGAAAGTTTAGTTTGAAAATAAAAGAGCTTAACGTTTTAAATTGAGTCGTACGATTTACGATTTATAAGTTTATTAAATTTTGAGAGATGATAGTAAAATTTTGGTTTTGAAAGATGTGAAATCGACCTTGAAAAAAATAGGTATATTCGATTTGCGATATACAAGGGTTACTTTGAGATTGATTAGAAATTTAAATTTAGATTAAACTTGACAACCTAAGATGATTAGAAATTTTGGTGGAAAATCTTGAGAATTTTATTAAGAAACTTTTGAGGAACTTAAAATTTTAGATTAGATCATATATTAGTAGAGGACCAAGCAAAAAATAAGGTCACCCTAATGGGATACAAGTATTCCTCAGTAATTGCCATGATAGTTGTCTATACTCAAGTGTAGTTAAGTCAACTGCCAGACTATGTGAAGATATCTCAATCTTGACTTACTCGACCTTCCCTCAATTCTAGACCTTTATTCGTGACCGTCTAATCGTTTGACACTTAGAAATGATTAGAATCATTCCCTTGACCATACCCTTATCTAAAAGACTATCTTCCCTCTAGAAAATGTGTCCCTAACTTATTTTACTTTGATCTACTAGATTCCTTATTTATCTTTATTTCGTGCTTTAAATTGATCATTTGTATTTTTGCGATAATTAGCACCTCTTAAACTCCCACTTTCCATTTAAATCATTTGATATCCCCTGCCGTGACATTGATATTCGGAGCACGAGACCAACTATTATGTTCTAAGAAATTTTACATATAAGACATAGACGACTCCACCTTCATGTAGACATATCATGTCCCACTAAAACATGTCCCCTTCTACGCTATTTTTATGATACAACTTTCTAGTCAAAATGGTTAGCTATAAACCCTACCATAATACTATGGTCCTTTCTGACTTCGGTTAGAGATCAAATCTTGACTCAAGTTTTTCGACCCGATATATGATTGTGACCTACTTAATTCCTTATTAGGCATAACTTGTGTGTTAACTTGATTGCTTAACCTTTGTCATTTTATTTTCATGCCTTATCTTGATTTACTTACGCATAACACCCTTCTACTCTCCATGCAACATTACCAACCTTTACTTTCCTCCATTCCGATAAAATTGCTTCACTCATATTTCATCTTGATTCCTCCTTAGTTTATGTAATTTTGTTCATTTTATGATTTCCTTATTCGAAGATGAAATTGATCATGACATCCTTTGGTTAGAAAGAGGTTTGATTAGAAAACCCCCTAGAGGAGAGTAGTGGTATAGTGGAATAAAATAATTGAATATGCATAAGTGAAATCCTGCGGTAAACCTTATTAGGCGGAGTATATTCTATGATCAAATAAGAGTAGATTTCTTGATCGACAATTTAGTTCTTCTTGGCATTCTATTGATAAGAAAATTTTATGAGATGACAAATATGTTGTTGAAAGTTACTAGATCTCAAGAAGGGTGTAATTTCTTAAACTCGTAATGATTTAAGAATTTATCTATGTGGTGATTATAAATATGAAGGTCACATTAAGGTGAGGTTGATTTTACTCTAGACTAAATTGAGTGAAGAAATTATTAATTTTTTTTTAGGAATTTGGCAAGAGGAAACTAGCTTGAAGGAAAATAGGTAGGAAGAAGAGTAGTAGAGATTATTGAATTGGAAGTTTGGGCTTATTCAAAATTTTACGATTTGAGATATAAATTCATATCGAAGTAACTATGATTTTATCTACGACTAACTTGACTGGATATTTATTGAATTTTAACCTTCAAAGATATTATGAAAGACGAAATTTAGCTTGAAAAAAAAAGTATATAGATATGTTGGAAGAAATTCTTTTACCGAATCCAAAAGTATTAGACTTATCGAATTTCTATCATTGCGATATTGGATTAAATATATGAAAATAGTGGAAATTCAAAACTTTTGTGGATCGATTGTTGGAGGTTAAAAGATTTCAAGAAATTATGGTTATAAACCTTGAGAAGATTAATAAAATAGATGAAAAGTTGAACGTAGAAAGGCATTGATAATAAAGCACCAAGTTGGGGGTTTTGACGATATCAAAAACAAGTTAAATTTTGAATGTTGAGATAGTGATCAAAATTTTAAGACGAAGGAAGTCCTTGCCTTTCGTAAGTTACAAAATTTTCATTCTTGTCGTTGGATGGTAGAGGGGATCAAATTCGATACTGATAGGTTGTCATGGGATATTTTTCTAAACTATCTTTGAATTCGTACTTCCTAGTTACCCAATTTGAAGTTATTCTGTAATTATTGCCTTTCATTAAAAGCTTTTCTCCTTGTCAAATACAGTGATCAATTTTTTATCGGTAAACTCCTTCTACCGCCTCAACACTACCTACCCGATCTATTCCAAAATTTCGAGGACGAAATTCTTTTAAGTTGGGTAGGATGTAAACTCCCTAAAATTTACTATGAGAAAAAAAATATTTATGGTGTTATTGATTTTATTTTTTTCGCATTTGTACATTGAGTGCGAATACGTACATGCAGAACGTATATTTTCCTATAAAGATAATTTTTTTTTAAAAAAATTTCATACGAAAGATAGTACGATTTCGAAAATAAAATGAGAGAAATTACTTAAAATTTTAAAGTACGTTACAACAAGATTTTGAAACCGATATTTATTTAATCTAGAAAGGTTATTTATTTTATTTGTTCAAGTATAAATAGTAATTTATAAAGGTACGTTTTATGTATTTATTTTAATAGCTAACGAAATACATAAAATTCGATATATTTTTAATTTCGAAAAACTAATTACAAACATTTATTTTTGTTTGCGAAAATGTATCTCAATTTTTTAAACTATTATTTTCAAAATTCTTTATTATGATATTTTAATTAGTCATAAAAAGATATTTAAAATTTTGTCTTATTTGATGTTTAACTAAATTTGGTGATTTAATCTGGAAAAAGATTTCTATTGGCTTTATTCTAAAATCGCTTAAATTAAATGTGAAATATCTGGATGAACTTTAGAATTTAGATTTCATTAAATCGGGTTTTATTTTTATTTGAAGTAGTTTATGATTTATCTTATGGGATTTTAAAACTATCCTAAGTCCTTATCTCAATAGGACCTACCTCCTATATAAGGAGAGGCTCCATACCTTATTTTTCCCATAAATTCTACAAGCCAAAACTTCCACCACAGATGTGCATCGTGTCTGTGTCCACCGTTATTATTCCATATTATACATTTACATTACACTTATGCCGGACACACCCCGACACCATCAAAACCTAAAGCTACGATTTCGTCTCCCCGACTTCCTCTCCAGCACACCAAACCAGACCTCTTCGACAACCGAAAGGACCACCTTCGCCACTACCATCATCATCATCATCACCCGACCACCCCCTCAACAGCTCCTGCCCCTCGACGGCATTTCGACCACCACCATAAACACGACCTCTCCAACACCATATCCGCAACCACGAACAACTCCCGGCCACCCCAACGGTAGAAAACCACCACCAGCTTTGTCATCACTACCACAGCATTCAACCACCAACATTGTTGTCGTCGCAGCCAACCTCTTCCGACCAGCGCCGCCCACATAAAATCAACAACACCACCGAGAACACCAGGAAAAGGGGGAGGGGAAATCCCCTACCTAAACCCGCCGCTACCGGCGCAAGGTCGCTGCGTCCGCCGTAGTGCACTCCCTGACCAGCTCCTCCGAACCCCCTTTCGCGTTCGACGACCGATCTCTCCTCCCCATTCCTCTAATCGTCTTTCCCCAAGCCCGTACCTTGTCGTGGCCGCGTCGGGCATGGATTCATGCCCCCAGCGCCTGTAGCCGCACGTGGCACCTCCGCCGACCCCAGACGCACGTGGCACCTCTAAGTCACAAGCAGCTCCAGCTACCTCTCCAGCATCAACTGGCTCTCGGCCATAATAAGTGTCGCATAGGGCCTCCAACTCACCTACAACATATCCTATTCAGGAACAGAGAAAGTACAGTCCTAGGTAATGAACAGGACATCATGATATGAAAGTACAAGGAAACATGGTATGAAAAGTACAAGAAAGAACTTGGTGAATAAATACATGAAAGAACATGGTATCTAAGAACATGAAAGAACATGGTATGTAAAAACATGAAAGAATATGGTATCTCAGGAATCACAGGAACTAAGTACATGATGTGTGCACAATATCTAAAATATAACTAAGTATGTGACCGGTTAGGGGTAAACACAGTAAAGCACATGAAGCACATGAATGGTACGGCTTAGGACCCGGGTGCACGATGCGGGGTATAAGATAAACACACCTGAGTTGTTTCTTGGATTTGGTCACATAAATAGTATATTTCCCCACCCCAGGTACAAGTAATAAGAACAAGGAACATAAGCACCAGAAATACATATCGTGTTGCAGTGTGTCAATCAAGAAAGCACATGATATAATGAAATGTACAAGACCGTAGAGTGTATTTGCCTTGCTCCAGGAATGTACAGGTAATCAGGGAAACTGGATATCCTCTTGTATTATAAATAATGATTTGATACAAGTTGGTTAGAATTAATTCTAAATTGTTAATTTAGTTCAAAAATTAACCTAAGTTATAACACAAGTTCTATCAAACATCTAGAATTGAAAAACCAACCTCTATTAATGTCTACCCTTACACAGGATCCAAACAAGGCCTTATCCTTAGGGTAATGGTACTCATACACTGAAATTGGATTTTGGTTCAAATAGAAATGAGCCAACAAATGGAGTTCAAACTCAGGTTCAATCTGAAATATTCAGGTTTTACAGAGATGCTCAGGTTCAACTCTTGGATACTACACAAGGATTTATAATGTAAAGTATAAACCGAAATTGGTTCCATCTAATACTTAACATGTCTATCTGCTTAAAAAATCGAGAAAACAGTCTAATCTTCTAGACTAGACATGGGGACTAATCTTTCAGTCAAGCCCAATCATCTGGTTGCTAGCAAAACCAAAATACAATATTGCATATGCAGGTCAAGTAATCAGGTTCTCAGTCTCAACAATCAGGATACAGTCTAAACTATCAGAGTACAGTCACAGGATCTGGATTGAACTAAATAATGTAATTGAAATTACATACTCAGTTAAAGAATTCGGGACTAAATTAAACAGTGAGATGCCATCTCAAGTAGAATTAAATCCAGACTTCTGAATCTCAATTTCCAACTGCAATTTTCTTCTCAGTTCACCCAATAGACCTGGACCAAGAATGAGCCCCAAAACTGAACTGAGATCCTAGGTAATACATCATCAAGAATTAATCCCCAATGCATCACACAACTCAGAATCAAGTATTCACTAGCTGCTACACTTAACTATAAAATGAAGATTAATTCTCAACTGAAAATATCCTAAAATCGAATTAAAGACCAACTTCCCTGCTACAACAAATGACAGGTTACCACCTATTGTTGAGTCTAAACAACCCATATGAGTTCACCATGTTTATTCTTGTAACATTACATAGCTTAGATGTAACCCAGTAGGTCCTAAACTCCCAAAAACTTAATTATACAAACAAAAGAAGCCGGCAGCATAAAAAGAAACAAAGAGTTCATCAAAGTTAAGATAGCCCCAGCCTACACATAAATTCTAATTCTATTACACGCATACTGTAATGCATCTGGCTTCAATCGACCCCCCCAGAATTGAGCTGGACACGAACAACTGATCACGAACGAAACTGGTCACAACCTGAACTGAACTCGATCAACCCGGACACGTGCTACTGGTCAACACAGGCACGAACACGAATATGGTACTGCTACTCGGCATACACAACCACGCACACGAGACACGGGTGCGAGCTTGCTGACACAAACCAAATAAACTGAATTCAGACGCAAATACTAGACTCCAACACTCTACTCCCTGTATATAATCAAACCCCAACTATCTACTAATCTCTATTGCATCAGTAAAATTAGAAGAAAAAAATGGATCAATACATGAACTGAAATGTCCAAAATTAAACGAAGAAGAATAAACGTCGAGACTCCAAAAAATCGATCTCCTCTGAACAGAATTAAACAATCGAGAAAATTGATCACTAGCTCGATCGATCACCGATCCACACAATCGATCCAAAAATTAAATAAAATAGCGATTCCTTACCGAATTGTCGATTAAACGACAAAATGATCAATCGGCTCTCTGGAAAGGAAACCTAGGTCGAATTGTTCTCACTGGAAGAATTCCTACACAATCTGGACAATCAAAGGAAAAATACATCGATCAGGACTTGATCGAGGGACAAATCTGAACAAACTACGGATCGATCGAGGAATTGAATACTTACTGCGATTCTGATCGTCCCTACCACTCTCGATGAACCGTCGAATCATCAGTCGTCGTCGTTAAGATCGTCGGAGACAGGGTAGTTCACCGCTGCTCTCAGGAACGGAGAAGACGTCGTCGTGGGTCATCACTGCAACTACTTCGGTTGTCGAAAGCAGAAGATCGCCGCTGCTCTCAGTCGCCGGAGAGGAAAATAAGCACCGCCGCCATCATCGTCTTCAAAGCTTCGGTGGGTTAGGTCAGATGAACAGAAAATAATTGGGAGGAGAGACTCTGAGCTCAAAATGACTCTGAGCTCGAAATGATGAGTCTCTCACTCCAGAGCCCAAATAAAAAGGAAAAGGAAACTTTTCATAAAAGTCCCTCCACCCAGGAACTTTTCCCGAAAGCCCCTCACCCTTTTCGGATATTACAAACTGTTGAAAAAATCAGTTAAAACCTTTTTAAAAAAATGAAGGGACCATAAGCTTGGTTGTAACAACTTTTTGAAATTGAAATTTCTCCTAAATTAAATTCCCTCCAAAATAGATCATCAAAATTATTAAAATATATTAATCCTTTTTATTTGAAACCAAAATCAACAATTAATATTTTAGAAATCAATTTTTTTTTAAATCGGGAAGTGGAGTTACAAAGCTCCCTTCCTTAAAAGAAATTTGTCCTCAAAATTCGAAGACCCAAAAATAAATCTCAGTGAATCACAAAAGATCCAAAAACCAGTCATTTATTGAAAACAGAATTTTAAAAGAACATAGTACAATCAAATCAATCAAATAGATTAGGATAGCGCTCCCGCATCTCATCCTCGCGCTTCCATGTGGACTCTCCCGGATAGTGGTGTCTCCACATGACACGGACAAGTGGAATAGTCTGGCTCCGCAAGCGCTTCTCCCTGCGATCAAGGATCTCTACTAGCTGCTCCTCGTAGGTCAAGCTCGGACCCACCTCTAGCTCTGAATACTCTACCACATGGCTCGGGTTCGGAATATAGCATCGCAGCTGAGACACGTGGAAAACATCGTTCACTCCCTCCAATCTAGCTGGAAGCGCCAGTCGATATGCCACATCGTCAATCCGCACAGTCACGTCGAAAGGCCCGATGAATCTCAGACTGAGCTTTCCACCTCTGCCAAATCAGATGACGCCCCTAGTCGGCGATATCTTCAAGAACACTCTATATCCAACTGCGAACTCCAGTGGTCGTCTGCTGCTGTCTGTCCAGTACTTCTGCCGATCCTGTACAACTCTGAGACGCTCTCTAATCAGTCAGACTTTCTCAACTGAGTCTACCACCATCTCTGGGCCAAGCAAAGCTCTTTCGCCAATGTCGTCCCAAGATAGAGGCGTGCGACATCTTCGCCCATACAGTACCTCGAATGGGGTCATCTCCATGATAGCCTGATAACTGTTGTTATAGGCAAACTCTACTAGATGCAAATGATCCTCCTATGAACTGTCGCAGTCGAGTGCGCAAACCCGCAGCATGTCCTCCAATGTCTGAATGGTCCTCCCGGACTGCCCGTCCGTCTGTGGATGGTAGGCGGTGCTAAACTTCAATTGTGAACCCAAGCTCAGTTGTAGACTCCTCCAGAAGTGTGATATGAAGCGGCTGTCTCTGTCTGAAATGATGCTAGCTGGCATCCCATGAATTCGTGCAATCTGCCGTATGTAGAGGTCTGCAAGCTTCTCGGTCGACAGCCCAACCTTAAATGGAATGAAATGAGCAGACTTCGTCAGCCTGTCCACGATCATCCAAATAGCGTCCTTGCCACTGGGAGTATGCTGTAATCCAGAGACGAATTCTATGGTGATATGCTCCCACTTCCATTCTGGAATAGGTTAAAGGCTGGAGTAATCCTGCCGGTCTCTTGCGCTCTGTCTTGACTTGCTGGCACACAAGGCATCTGAAAACAAATCTGGCAACCTTTCTCTTCATCCCATACCACCAAACATACTCCCGTAGATCCTTGTACATCTTGGTAGACCCAGGATGAATAGAATACTGTGACTGGTGGGCCTCCTGTATCACCTCCTCTCGCAAATCCTTGGGCACACACAACTGGTTCCCGTGCCTCAGGGATCTATTCTCTGCAATGGTGAAGTCGTCGAGCAATCCTACCTCTGTCTGGCCTCTGAGACATAAGAGTCCCTTATCAAAAAACTGGGCCTCCTTGATCTTCTCTAATAGTCCTGACTGTATCTGCATGTGCATCAGCTGCCCTCCTACTCCTGGTAGAACAATCTCGATCCCGAGACTCTTAAGATCCTCTAGAAGATGTCGATCCATAGTGAGAAACATAGCAACAGGATATCCTGCTACCACATTCGCCTTCCCAGGGTGGTACTGCAGATTGATGTTGAAATCCTTCATGAGTTCCAGCCATCTACGCTGTCTCATATTCAGCTCCTTCTGAGTGAAAACATACTTCAGGCTTTTGTGGTCCGTGAAGATGTCCACTCTCTCCCTATACAAATAGTGCTTTCACAGTTTCGAGGCAAAAATGACTGCTGCAAGCTCCAAGTCATGTGTGGGATAATTCTTCTCATAGGGCCTCAACTGTCTAGAAGCATAAGCTATAACCCTCTTGTTCTGCTCAAGCACACATCCTAAGCCCTTCCATGAAGCATCGCTGTAGATGACAAATCCTCATGATCCAGATGGCAAAGCTAGAAGTCTTCTCTTCAATTCTTCAAATGCTGACTGGCAGGCGTTGCTCCAGATGAACTCCTCGTCCTTCCGCGTAAGCTTGGTCATCGGTTCTGCTATCCTAGCAAAATCCTTCTCGAACTTCCTGCAGTATCCTGCTAGCCCCAGGAAACTACGAATCTTTGCTACTGACTTGGGAGGTGCCCATGCTTCCACTGCTTCAATCTTCTTGGGATCTACAGAAATCCCCTCTCCAGTCACCACATGCCCCAAAAACTCCACCTGGTCCAAGAAAAACTCACATTTCGGTTGTTTTTCGTACCGCTTCTCCTTCTGCAGTATCTTCAACACAATCCGCAGGTGTTCCACATGCTCCTCCTTGGACTTTGAATATATCAGAATGTCGTCAACGAAGACTACGACAAACTTGTCCAAATACTTGTGAAAAACTTTATTCATCAAGTTCATGAACACTGCTGGGTCATTGGTGAGTCCGAACGGCATCACCAGGAACTCATACTGGCCGTATCGGGTGTTGAAAGCTGTTTTCGGAATATCCTGATTCCGAACCTTTATCTGATGATATCCCGACCGAAGGTCAATCTTGAAAAAGACCTTCGCTCCACTAAGCTGGTCAAATAGCTCATCAATCCGTGGCAAAGGGTATTTATTCTTGATGGTGATGTTGTTGAGTGCACGGTAATCGATACACATTCTCACCGTCCTATCCTTCTTGGGCACGAAGAGTACCGGTGCTCCCCAGGGTGAAGTACTGGACCGAATAAAACCCTTGCCCTCTAGCTTATCAATCTGGGCCTTCAACTCTGCAGCTTCCTTCGGGTTGATCTTGTAACAATACTGGGACTTCGACACTGATCCGGGCACTAGGTCGATGCTGAACTCCACATCTTGATCTGGTGGAAATCCTGGCAACTCTTCGGGAAAGACGTCGAGATACTCTACAATCAGCGGATGCGGCAACTCCTGATCTTCTGCAACTGCTCCGAAGTAGACTCCCTCTGGCCTCTCTGCTACTTCTCTGCTGATCTCGAATAGTGGAACTCCTGGCGGGCTGAAGATCACCTTCCCCTGATGGCAGTCTATTACGGCAAACTGCTCGCTCATCCAGTCGATGCCGAGGACTATATCAAATTCGGGCAGTGGCATCGCTAGAAGTCGAGCCCTAATCTCTCTCCCAACAATAGTGATAGGGCTTTCCACCATCTCACTCACTGGCACTACACCTCCTCCTGTTATAATCTTACAGTTCCTCCTAGTGGGCTTGGGTGTGAAGCCGTGTCTTTGCAAAAACTTATATGATACAAAGCTATGGGTGGCTCTATAATCAAACAATAAAATTGCAGGAAATGAATATAAAAGTATAGAACCTGTGATCACATCTGGCACTGCCTCGTCCTCCTCAACTACAGCCATGACGTAAGCACGTCCATGCTGCGGTCCTCTCCTCTGCTGACGCTGTGCAAACTGCTGCTGCTGAGTGGGTAAAGCCGGTCCTCTCTGTGGTACAGCTGGTAGAGCTCTGGATGGTGTAGGTGGTGGTCCTCCAGCTCCTCGGGGTCCTCCTGCTAGTTGAGCTGTAACCTGAGCGCAGTCCCTCATCTAATGTGCATCTGATCCGCAAAAGAGACAAAGTCCCAACCTCTTGCGGCACTCGTCGATATGGTGTCTGGGGCGATGACAAAAGGCATAAATAGTCGCCAGATGCTGTCTCTGATGCAGATATATAGGAGCTCTGGCCGGACGGTGATGCTGCTGCTGTGGCCTCACCTGGATCTGAGTCTGAACCCTCTTCGCTGGTGCCTGGAAACTACTGTTGCCCATGTCCCGGTTCCTCTTCAGCCTTGTGTCTACCTCCTTCTCTACAGCCCGAGCAATTTTGAGGATGCTCGCATATGTCATCGCCTGACTAATCGCCACCGTGTGTCACAGCTCCCTGGTGAGAACCTTCTTGAATCTCCATGCTTTGTCCTCCGGCGCTCTGACTAGGTTCGCTGCGAACCTGCTGAGTCTAATAAACTCTGAAGTGTACTGCGTAACCGACATCGTTCCCTGCTGCAGCATATCGAACTGCATCTTCAACTCATCCCGCTCCACATTAGGGAAAAACTTCTCCTTGAACAGAGTTTTGAAATCTGCCCAAGATACCTGGTGCTCCGCTAACTGGGGCTCCTCCCGATACCAAGCTCTGGCTAAGTTCAAGAGTCGCATACTAGCCACCTCCACCATTAGGTTATCCAGAATCTGTGCCATCTTCAAGGTCCTCTCCATATTCTCCAGCCATTCATCTGCATAGATGATCCCCTCGTTGCCCCAGAAGTCCATCGGACAGAGGTTCTGGTACTCCTTGGCCGTCCCTGATCTCGGTGCTCATGGTGCTGGAGGTGCTGCTGGTGCTGCCGGCTCTCTGGTCCTGAGTGAGTCGACGACGGTCGCTCTGAACTGCACGGCCTGCTGACTCTGAGCCTCTCTGAACTGCACAGCCTGGTGATTCTGGGCCTCTATAAACTGCTGGAACATCGCCATCACCTGAGCGCCATCAAACATCATCGTCGAGGGTAGCGGCGGAAAGATCGGAGGCGCGGCTAGAAGCTGATCTGCTGGAACGTCTGGTGCGGCCTGATCCGAACTGCCTGCAACTCCGGAACTGCCTGTAACTTCGAACTGATCTGCGATCTTCCTCACAGTGACCATCCTGTAATAGAAAGAAAACTTCGTTGATTGACAAACCCTAAAACCTAATAAATAATATTTTTTATAATATCAAAGCACCTGATAAACCTGATATACCCTTATTTTTCGATTTTTCTTATGCTGTGATCAAGTTTCCCTAGTGTAATCAAGTCCCCCAATAGTATGCTAAGACCTAGGTACCATTAGGATAGACCTGCAAGGGCCACCACTAAAAATATGTCACGACCCGCTCCCGAATAATCGGATACGAGTCGGACACGCCCAGCCTTTGTCAATAGACATAACAAAGTAAGCTGTACCAATCTAGGAAAAACTAACCAGATATCAAGACAAGTATGAAAACACAGCATCTATAAATGTATCCCAGAAAAGAAGTACAAGTCTAAGTATTTTATTACATTCCAGCAAATGAAAGTAAGTCTACTAGTCTCAATACAGGAAAATATAAAGTGCTAAAGGTAAACTCTAGGCTTCTGCAACCTCTAAGTAACAAGCAGCTCTAGCTACCTCTCCAGCATCAACTGGCTCCCGGCCATAACAAGTGTCGCACAGGGCCTCCAACTCACCTGCAACATATCCTATTCAGGAGCGGAGCAATTACGGTTCTAGGTAATGAACAGGACATCATGATATGAAAGTACAAGGAAACATGGTATGAAAAGTACAAGAAAGAGCATGGTGAATAAGTACATAAAAGAACATAGTATCTAAGAACATGAAAGAACATGGTATGTAAGAACATAAAAGAATATAGTATCTCAGGAATCACAGGAACTAAGTACAAGATGTGTGCACAATATCTGAAACATAACTAAGTATGTGACCGGCTAGGGGTAAACACATGAAAGCACATGAAGCACATGAAAGCACATGAATGGTACGACTTAGGACCCGCGTGCATGATGCAGGGTCTAAGCTAAACACACCTGAGTTGTTTCTTGGGTTTGGTCACATAAATAGTATATTTCCCCACCCCAGGTACAAGTAATAAGAACAAGGAACATGACCACCAGAAATACATGTCGTGTTGCAGTTTGTCAATCAAGAAAGCACAGGATATAATGAAATGTACAAGACCATAGAGTGTACTTGTCTTGCTCCAGGAAAGTACAGGTAATTAGGGAAACTGGATATCCTCCTGTATTATAAATAATGATTTGATACAAGTTGGTTAGGATTAATACTAACTTGTTAATTTAGTTCAAAAATTAACCTAAGTTATAACACAAGTTCTATCAAACATCTAGAATTGAAAAACCAACCTCTATTAATGTCTACCCTTACACAGGATACAAACATGGCCTTATCCTTAGGGTAATGGTACTCATACACTGAAATTGGATTTTGGTTCAAATAGAAATGAGCCAACAAATGAAGTACAAACTCAGGTTCAATCTGAAATATTTAGGTTTTACTGAGATGCTCAGGTTCAACTCTTGGATACTACACAAGGATTTATAATGTAAAGTACAAATCGAAATTGGTTCCATGTAATACTTAACATGTCAATCTGCTTGAAAAATGGAGAAAATAGTCTAATCTTCTAGACTAGACATGGGGACTAATCTTTCAGTCAAGCCAAATCATCTGGCTGTTATCAAAACCAAAATGCAACATTGCATATGCAGCTCAAGTAATCAGGTTCTCATTCTCAACAACCAGGTCACAGTCTCAACTATCATAGTACAGTCGCAGGTTCTGGATTGAACTAAATACTGCAATTGAAATTACATACTACAGTTAAAGAATTCTAGACTGAATTAAACAGTAAGATGCCATCTCAAGTTGAATTAAGTCCAGACTTCTGAATCTCAGGTTCCAACTGAAATTTCCTTCTCAGTTCATCCAATAGACATGGACCAAGAATGAGCCCCAAAACTGAACTGAGATCCTAGTTAATACATCATCAAGAATTAATCTCCAATGCATCACACAACTCATAATCAAGTATTCACTAGCTGCTATACTTAACTATAAAATGAAGATTAATTCTCAACTGAAAATATCCTAAAATCGAATTAAAGACCAACTTCCCTGCTACAATAAATGACAGGTTACCACCTACTGTTTAGTCTAAACAACCCATATGAGTTCACCATGTTTATTCTTGTAATATTACATAGCTTAGATGTAACCCAGTAGGTCCTAAAGTCCCAAAAACTTAATTATATAAACAGAAGAAGCCAGCAGCATAAAAAAACAAAGAGTTCATCAAAGTTAATACAGCCCCAGCCCACACATAAATTCCAATTCTATTATACACCTACTGTAATGCATCCGGATTCAATCGACCCCCCCCCCCCCAAATTGAGCTGGACACGAACAACTGATCACGAACGAAACTGGTCACGACCTGAACTGAACTCGATCAACCCAGACACATGCTACTGGTCTACACAGGCACGAATACGAACATGGTACTGCTACTCGGCATACACAACTACGCGCACGAGACACGGGTGCGAGCTTGCTGACACAAACCAAATAAACTGAATTCAGACGCAAATACTAGACTCCAACACTCTACTCCCTGCATATAATCAAACCCCAACTATCTACTAAACTCTATTGGATCAGTAAAATTAGAAGAAAAGAAATAGATCAATACCTGAGCTGAAATGTCCAAAATTAAATGAAGAAGAATAAACGTTGAGACTCCAAAAAATTGATCTCCCCTGAACAGAATTAAACAATCGAAAAAATTGATCACAAGCTCGATCGATCACCGATCCACACAATCGATCCAAAAATTAAATAAAATAGCGATTCCTTACCGAATTGTCGATTAAACCACGAAATGATCAATCGGCTCTCTGGAATGGAAACCTAGGTCGAATTGTTCTCACTGGAAGAATTCCTACACAATCTGGACAATCAAAGGAAAAATACATCGATCAGGACTTGATTGAGGGACAGATCTGAACAAACTACAGATCGATCGAGGAATTGAATACTTACTGCAATTCTGATCGTCGCTACCACTCCCGATGAATCGTCGAATCTTCAGTCGTTATCGTTAAGATCGTCGGAGACAGGGTGCTTCACCGCTGCTCTCAGGAACGGAGAAGACGTCGTCGTGGGTCGTCGCTGTAACTACTTCGGTTGCCGGAAGCAGAAGATCGCCGCTGCTCTCAGTCGCCGAAGAGGAAAATAAGCGTCGACGCCATCATCATCTTCAAAGCTTCGGTAGGTTAGGTCAGACGAACAGAAAATAATTGGGAGGAGAGACTCCGAGCTCAAAATGACTCTGATCTCGAAATGATGAGTCTCTCACTCCCGAGCCCAAATAAAAAGGAAAATGAAACTTTGCATAAAAGTCCCTCCGCCCAGAAACTTTTCCCAAAAGCCCCTCACCCTTTTCGGATATTACAAACTGTTGAAAAAATCAGTTAAAACCTTTTTGAAAAAATGAGGGGACCACAAGGTTGGTTGTAACAACTTTTTGAAATTGAAATTTCTCCTAAATTAAATTCCCTCCAAAATAGATCATCAAATTTATTAAAATATATTAATCCTTTTTATTTTAAACCAAAATGTACAATTGATATTTTGGAAACCAAATTTATTTTTTAATTTTTTTAAAATCGGGAAGTAGAGTTACAGAGGTAGCACGTGATGTGTGAGTTGTGAGTAGCAAATAGCCTCCAGACTTGCGTGTTGGCTGATCACTGATGCGTATGGGACGTGCATTAGGTCTAACTGTTAATAGATGCATGTTAGAAGACTTGACGGTTAGTAGTGTTACATGATCGCGGATGCGACTTGATAGGTGCATCGGGTGGGAAGAATATTTCCTTATCGTGTGGTCTTCTATTACACATTCCCTTGTAACCCAGAAGCTCAGTTGGAGATACGGGTATTATTACTCCCTCAGGTTGGCCACTGTCATTTTTTAACGTCATGCGCATAGGTCACTGGTGCCCAAGTGGGGACTATACCAGATCCTATTTACAGCTAGGGCTCATGCGACAAAAGGTTTGTTCTTAACTGCATATTCACTTTAGTATGGTTAGGTTATCTTATTGAGGTCTTGTCACTTATTTTTATTTGTGGCACATTTTATATCTAGTATTTATATGGTATGTTGTTTACTGTATCTTGTTACGTCCTTCTGAGGACCTGGTAAATTCTCCAGGTGTATCTTTGTGGTTTTCGCAGGTGCTCTATCCAAGGCCATATTTTTCTTTATTCTTCCGAGATGATTGCACTTGGATCGCCTTCGCATCACTCGACAACATTTCTTTATTATGTATTTCTCTCTTTTTTATTGTTAGTGGATTTGTCTTCGCTTAACAACTTGTAAATGATAATTCATGAGTTATTATAAATTCTTTATTTGTGGATGAGATTAATGTCGTAGTGTACTATATTTTACAGCTTATGTACACATACGATGGTCCATATACTTCGTATGTGTACAGCTGGCATGTCTACATACTTAGTGCTTGTATTTTGGGACTGGGGCGTTACAGTCAACCAGCTAAGTACCTTTCTTATCTTTTCCTGATTGTCGTACTCTATTCCAAGAGAAGATAGAGGATTAACAATATCTAAGAATCGAGTAAACATGTTAGTAATAGTCTCATTAGGCTTCATTTTGAAGGTCTCATATTCTTGTGTAAGTCGTAAGATTTTGGACTCCTTCACCTATAACGTTCCTTCATGAGTTACCTCAAGAAGTTTCTGAATCTCGTGAGACGTGGCACATATTGATACTCTATTGAACTCAGTTCTATCTACTGCACAAAATAAAGCATTAATAGCTTTTGCGTCAAGACTTGCTTGTTTCTTTTCATGATCAACATACTTTTCATGTGGTTTTCAACCAGGTTCCTATCTACGACGATAGGAAGTGGTTTCTTATAACCGTCAGTGACAATTGACCATAAATCAAAATCAAGTGACTTGAGATAAAAGCTCATGCGTATTTTCTAATACGTGTAATTTGTGCCATAAAATAGGGTACCGGTGGCCTATTTGTAGACTAGCCTTTACCATTGCTAGTGTATAATGATGACATTACTCATGGTGTTTTAGTCCAACTTTTAGAAACATAGCTCTGATACCAATTGTAGGATCGATGACACCTCTAGAGGTGGAGGTGAATAGAGTATAGCGGAAGTAATATCCCCAATAAAAAAATTAATACAAGTAAAGGCTAGTAACGACAGATAATCAAATTAGTAAAGTAGTAAGTAAATAGGAAAAAAGAAGCAATACACATACATCGAGATTTTATGCTGGTTTCCCTCTGAGAGGACTAGTCCAGCCTCGAGTACACCTGCTCGATCTTAAATTCACTATATGAAATAGAGATTACACTGCGTACTTTACTTCGAAGGACACGCCAACTTCTTACACCGTCGTATTTTTATCCGAAGCCCACGAAAAAACATTAACACTGTCTGAAAAGCTTTTATACACCAAGCTTGTAGAACTCGAACACTTCTAATCAGAATACACCGACACTTAGAAGAATAAGAGTTTTCTTAAAAATGTGAAGATTGAAAAGCTCTTTGTTATAAAAAGGCTTAGAATGAATAGAGAAGATGAAGAATGAGATGAGTGAGTAAAATGAAAAACACTTCTCCATTTGTAGGTATTTTTGAACCAAAGTTCGAGCAGAACTCGACTAGGGCAAACGTTCAATTTTTTGAACGTTGGAGATCCAAAATACTAGGTAGTCATTCTGACTATGAGAGATTTCATGTGACCGAGTTCGGTCCATGTCACGACCCGTACCCAGTGTAGGGGCACGAGAAGTAGGTACGTCCAGCCTACACCGCAGTATCGGCGATAGAACGCTGTCCTCGGTCACAAACAACTAACATTATAAATGTACATATACAAGATATACTCTCCAATCGGAGGTAAATACAGAAGGTATAACTCAATCACAATTCTAAGATGGAAGTAGTACGATAAGATATAAAATCTCAAATAAAGATACAAACAGAAGAAAAAAAGTCGAAGTGTCTAAACGAAACTAGCATCTCAACATCCATATAATACAATCAAAGATAGCACAAATGAAATAAGATAAACAGCCGAACTATCTAGCCTAGACAATAGGGATAATGTCCTCAGCTAGAGCTGGATCCTCCTGTGGGTCCAACTCACAAGTGTCGACTATATGGACTCCATAGTAAGTAGGACAAAACTCCTCAGTGTCATTTGTAATATTTTTAACATGTCCAGTCATGACAAGAACGAGCACATATCTCTCAAATAGTTCATATCATGGCAAAAAATGTAAAACAAGCAATAGAATAAGATACATAAATACATGAAAGGTAAGAGAGATATCTGATAAACTAGAAATGTATACTGAGAGAGTAAGAACTGTAAGTGACTAAGTGATTTAGAGCACAAGATGGTTATTTAATCGGCTTGGTGTTGTACACGACTAAGTTACAGAGTTAGCACATGAGTAAACTAATAGGAATCATCGCATAACCATTTTAACTCCCCCGTCCCCAATCAATACACAAGGATCCATTCAAGTTATATTACGTACACGTTGTTTAGTTTGCACAAGAAGATCATGTGAGCACACGAGAGCACACGATTTATACACGAATATCATGAATACAAGGAGGACACGATGCTCATAATAAAGTACACGAACATGAAATACCCAATGCATCCGCTGAGGGGATAACATCGCATGAAAAGATCCATATAGTACTAATCCATGATAACAAGTGTCAG
>JANAVB010021999.1:13446100-13565318 GCA_029216955.1 Iris pallida
TCCAAATGGTCTTTAAGTCATTCCTAGCTAGATTTGAGTCTAAATACTAACTCAAACTAGTTAGCTAGGTCTCCATGGTCATGGTTAGTCTCTAGGATAAGTTGTTCTAAGGTCACACTAGTAAAAGCCAAAATCACATTACACCAAATTAAATATTATAAAAAAATTAAAAAATTCACAATTACCAAAATACCCTTATTCTAGAAAGTGGTAGTGACAAATCAACCCTCCTAAAAATAATTTCTTCCTCAAAATTAAAGGTTGGCAGGAGAGTTAAAACATGATAGAAAGTTTAGGCAATTCCTTAGACACAATCAAGGAATGATGACTTGGCACGATCAGTGACCAAGGGTCAAACCATCTGGTCACGAGTGAAATCAAGGCTCAAGAACTTTGGAATAACTAGAATCACTTTGGCATGATTCAGAGGCAAAATTTGGTACGTATAGTCATGATCGTTAATATCACGATCATGCAATTCATAGTCGTCTAGTCATGGTAGGTCATTTAGGCGTGACTAATCACAAGGAATTAAAATATAGTCTGGAAATCAAATCTGGTCAGAAAGAGTTTAGGCACGAGTATTAAAATCTAAACATGATCATAATCGTAGTTTGACACGATCAAAGATAAGGCTAGTCTAACCTTGGTCAACAGTATTAGATATGATGAAGAGATGATAGTAGTCTAGGCACGACTAAACATAGAATTTTGTTGTGATCAAGGGTAGCAAGAAGCTTAATCGTGGTTGTAACAGATCTTAGTCATTTTCGAGAGTAAATTAGAGTTTTACACATGAGGGATATTAGTATCGAAGTTTGATTACGATCAAAATTAGAATATTGACACGATAAAGAATAGGGCTAATCAATTCTTGATTAAAAAAGAATTTTGGTTTGATGAGAAGAGATCGAAGTTTTCGAGCATGAGCAGCATATTGATAGAGATTTAGGTCACGATAGAAATTTAAATCAATTGAATACGGTCAAGGATTAAAAATACTGGTACGATAAAGGAGACGACCAAAGTCGATTGGTCGTGATCAAAGGAATTTAGAAATTAGCAATATTGAAATTTAAAGGATGACTCAAGATAGGCAAAATTAAATTCCTTTTATTATGATAAGAAGAATCAAAAGACAAGATTTCGTAGGGAAGTCATAGTAATCATCTCACTCAGCTTTGTTTACTGTAATTTTTAATTGTCATTTTCTAATGATACATTTATCTCACAAGTCCAAATATGAAAATTAAACCCTTACATGTCTACTACAAAATCATAATCTTCAGTTACGATTTCATGATTGAACCCCTTTTATAAATATCATAGGCTTGGCCTTAATCTCCAAGGTACTTCTTACTAATCATGCTCTTATTAAAACTCTTCTTCCTTTATTTTTTATTCTCCTCTATCAACTCAACCGTCCTGGAATTTAAATTCCTTCACCTTGTCCTAACTTGGATCTGAAATCTCAAAATCAAAGTTTATGAAATCCATGAACCTGTTCAAATTTCTCTCCTCGAAATTATTTAAAGCTAATACCACTATGTCATGTAGGAACTTATTCTCCATTATAAAATCAACCTTCGTATTTCCTTCACGTACTCCTTCAAATATTATCCTTCTTAAATTTTAAATTTTCCACAAAATCTCTAAATTTTTCTATAACTCTAAATCCTTGTGTTCTCTCTGTTCCTAGTCATCCTCTTATCAACATCTTATTCAATTTCGTATCATCATCGTATTACAGTTAAAATCCCTTCTTCATTACTAATTTTTCACATTAGCATCATAGTCTCAAAGTGAAATATCTCCAAAATCAGTAACCTAAAATTTATCCAAGTTCTCAAAAATTAAGTCGACCTCGAATTTCCTCATCAGTTTCGATATACATCTATGAATTATTACCGTCATAACCATTCATACATACTCCACTGTCATTCTTACTCAAAACTCTCCTACGTCCTTCTAAACCAATTCATATTCATAATATTTCCCTTAAGTGTAGTCATCCCCAAATTGATAATATTGGTCTGTTATTTTTATTCTAAATCCCATTCACATCTCTATCCCAAAATCTATATCAAGGTTCATCATTTTATATTCCTACCAAAATCATCATATGATAACAAATTATGTCCTTCCGAGCTAGATGATTTACAACACTTCCTCGGCCTTTCCAAGGTAAAGAGCGATAAAAATTTCAAAATTTTCAAAGTGTAACAGTAAGAAGTAGATACGAGATAGTTGATTGATGTAATCAGGAAAGAGGTAATTAAGATGAAGAATAATGGTTATACAAGGAAACAATGGTAAGACGAGGGAATAATGATATGATAAGAAAATAATGGTAGAAATTATTCTTACTCATCTGGTCATAAAGAAGAGAACCAATTTAAGATATGATCTGATAACCATACACGTCTGTCCGAAATCATGATACTTAGAATCCTCGCCATGCTAGTAAGCAAGGCTGCGATATCCATAGAGTCCGCAACTAAGGTATATACCTCTAGAATTATGGTATTTAAAATTTTTGTATTGCCGCATGCTTGGCTGCAAAAACTTTAAATTCCTACACCCGAAAAATATATCCAAAATCAGACTCTATATCTTCGCCATGCCTGCTAATATGGCTGTAGACGACTCTAGACTCCATAACTGAGGCGACCTAGCCTATAAGGTTTATCTTGGTAGAAAATCAAGTCAACAATGAACACCAAGAATCATATTTAACAACGAACAAGAAAAGTAGACAGAACTGTTGGAATCGAATTTTGAGATAGTTTATAATGATATTCTCAAGGGTCATCCCAGGAATCTCTCAAGGAATTCTAACTGTGATTGTGTATCCTCTCATCCTAATACCTTACTTCCTATACTCTATCGCAGGCTCGTGGTAGTACAACTAAGTGGTTGCGCTACCACAATATCGCACAAATGTGAATCACGACCTGCATGGGCCACAACTAAAAACGTGTCACGTCCCGCACCTAGTGTAAGGGCACGAGAAGTGGGTACGTCCAGCCTATGCCGCAGTGTTGGCGGTAGAGCGCTGTCCTAGGTCACAAATATCTAACTGTATAAATGTACCTGTACAAGATATACTCTCCAATCTGAGGATAATACAGAAGGTACAACTCAATCACAATTCTAAGATGGAAATAGTACAATAAGATTGATATGCAATCTCAAATGAAGATACAAACAAAAGAAAAATAAGTTCAAGTGTCTAAACGACACTAACATCTCAACATCCGTATAATACAATCAAAGACAACATAAATGAAATAAGATAAATAGCCTAGCTATCTAGCCTGGACAATAGGGATGATATCCTCAGCTAGAGCTGGATCCTCCTGTGCGTCCAACTCACAAGTGTCGTCTAGATGGGCTCTATAGTAAGTAGGGCAGAACTCCTCAGTGTCATCTGTAATATTTTTAATAGGTCCAGTCAGGATAGAAACGAGCACATATCTCTCAAACAGTTCATATCATGGCAAAAAATGTAAAACAAGCAATAGAATAAGATACACGAAACGCTATAAGAAATGTATATGAAAGGTAAGAGATATATCTAATAAACTAGAAATATATAGAGAGAGAGCGTAAGAATGGTAAGTGACTAAATAATTTAGAGCACAAGATGGTTATATAATCGGGTTGGTATTATACACAACTAAGTTACAGAGTTTGCATATGAGTAAACTAATAGAAATAATCGCATAACCACTTCTACTCCCCCCGTCCCCAATCAATACACAAGGATCCATTCAAGTTATGTTACGTACACGATGATTAGTTTGTACAAGAAGGTCATGTGAGCACACGAGAGTACATGAGAGCACACGATTTGTATACGAATATCACGAATATAAGGAGTACACGATGCTCATGATAAAGTACACGAACATGAAATACCCGATGTATCCGCTGAGGAGATAACATCGCATGAAAAGATCCATATAGTACTAATCTATGATAACAAGTGTCGGCATCAAGTAAAGTAGTCTAAATCAAGAATATAAGTCCTAACAAGTATGAAACAATCAGAATATATTCGCCTGATAACCTGAACGACTGATGAGAATAGATGTCCGTACAGGAGTAACTGAGTCCTATTTAGAGCAACACAGGTAACAATGTATCTAAGATGTTATAATTAAGTTTACAATGCATTCTACATGATTCTAGGTCATTCTAGGTTAAAGTCAACTCTTGGTCAATTCTGGTCAACAATCTAGTCAAAATAGGTCAAGTCTAGTCAAACTAGTCAACTAGTCTAGGGTTTAGTCCAACTCAAGTCTATAAGTCATAATAGGCCTATTTAGTCAATATCTAGGGTCTAAATAGTTTAATATATCTCCTATATATATATATATACTATATATATAGATAGGTAGTAATACATGCAAAATAGCCTATATAGGAAGCCTACAAATAACATAGTCTATATAATACCTATATATACAAGTTCACAAACATATACCTAGCTAGTAACATATCATAACACATATACATGATATATATATATATATATATATATATATATATATATATATATACATGATATATATATATATATATATATATTTATATATATATATATATATATATATATATATATATATATATATATATATATATATGATAACTTATAAATATATATAGATATATGTAAAGTAAGAGGGGGAAAAGGGTAAGGCAATTGAGAATGTGTAAGTATACTGTGTGTGTGTGAAGAGGGAACTAGAAAACCCCCAAACTGGGATGATCCCAAGAACACCTAGGCTAAGGCAAACCCAAACAATACATCATATATATATATATATATATAAATATATATATATATATATATATATATATATATATATATATATATATATATATATATATATATATATATATTTATATATATATAATATATATAAAAAATATATATATTTTATATATACATATATATATAAATATATATATATTTATATATATATATATATATATATATATATATTTTATATTTATATATATATATATATGTATATGTATAAATATATATATATATATATATATATATATATATATATATATATATATATATATATATGTATATATATATATGTATATATATATATATATATATATATATATATATATATATATATATATATATATATAAATGATATATATATATATATATAACCAAAAAAAGCTTTATTGATAGATGGCAACTGCCAAGTCATAGTACATTACATAGCTCATGCTACTGCAACAATGGAGGTATAGAAGGAGAGTGCCGACATCGAGCCAAAGCTTTGTGAATCTGTCTCCGAACTACATACAACAATTGATCCTGATTGTAAGAGTATGATTCATCGCGCTACTTGTTTCGGTTCTTCCAAGAGACCCAGCACACTGCTCCTACCACAATCTTCTTGAGTTGTTTTTTCTTTCGAGTCCACCACAATCTAAATAAGCCAAGCATGGACCTACTACGATCGCGTATGCAAAAAGCTGCTGCCAGCTTCTCCCAAACACTCACAACCAAATCTCCTTCTCCAAATAAATGAAATAAAGATTCTTGAGCAGGCTCTCGACAACAATGACAACGAGACGCCATATGAAACCCTAATTTCTGTATCTAATCATCCGAATGCAATTTTTTTTAATAAAATGTGCCATAGTAGGATCGACCACTTCAGCGGAATATATGTACCCCAAATATGTTTAAAGTTTGGACGTTGCATCGCCGGAGTCCGAGTTTGCTTCCATGCAGATGAAAGAGTGAATGTCCCTGTTGGTGAAGGAGACCATCGCCATGTCAAATTGCCATCAATCATATGATGCGCAATAAATCGATTCCCCAATCCCCTTCCCTGCACCAATCGCTTCCATATTCTGGAAGCTTGCGAGTTAGGAGAGACAACATCTAGTTGTTGATGGGAACAATACTTTGCCCGGAAGAACTTAGTCCATAGCAGGTACTGTATTTTGAACTTCCAACTACAATTTTGTTGTAAATGCATTCAAAATCTCATTCAAACTACGCACCCCCAATCCAGCTTCATCATATGGGCGTGCCATTGATTTCCAGCCAACCCAACTGTGCTTGTCAACTATATCCCGCGTACCCCAAAAGAATCTAGAAAACATAACTTCAATTTGGCTGATGACACTTACTGGCGGATGACAGGCAGCCAAGGTATAGATAGGGATTGATGTCAAAAGAGATTTAAGAAGAACTAGTTTACCACCATATTGCAATAAACGTTGTTGCCATCCCTCTAGCCGATGACGCACCTTGGCTATAAGTTCTTCATATATGCTTGCATTTTGTTTCCCAGCCATCAATGGGCACCCTAAATAAGTAAACGGAGGAGAGCCAATACTGAAGCCTGTAATAGCTTGTAATTGGAGAGCCCTATCTACCGAAAATGTCTCATGCATATAAATTAAAGACTTGGCATAATTTATCTTCTGCCCCGACGCCACCTCGTAACGCTGTAGGACCTTTGTAAGATGCTGCATAGATTTAAGATCACCTGATGCAAAGATTAGAACATCATCAACATATGCTAAGTGGGAATTGGAGGGCAACCGCTTGGAGCATAATAATAAGTGAAAGAGGGTTTCATCACCAACTTGTTCAGATTACGAAACAAAACTTCTGCTGCAATGACAAATAATGCTGGGGACAGTGGATCACCCTGTCGAACACCCCTGAAAGCTTGGGAAAACCCTGAGGACACGCCATTCACAATGGTAGAGAACCATACATTGTTAACCAGCCTAAAATGATATTGATCCATGTTTCATTGAACCCAAACTTTCGCATCACTTGCATCAGGAAACCCCAATCTAGCAGATCGTAAGATTTCAATATGTCAAGCTTAATGGCGACATTTCCCCCTCTATATTTTTTCTTTATTTTACTCATCATTTCTCAAGCCAAAAGAACATTGTCAACAATTTCACGGCCCTTGACAAAACCACTTTGTTCATCTGAGATTAATTTAGAAAGAATCAGGGCAAGACGCCTTACAAGCAACTTGATATAACCTTGTTCATAACCGAGCCCAGATTGATTGGTCGGAAGTCAGTCATTAAAGTCGGGTTCTTTATCTTTGGAATGAGAATAATAGATGTGGAGGTAATTGATTTCGGGAGATGGAACCCCGCCATAAATAATGAAATTGCATTAAGCATATCAGTAGCAACTATATCCCAACATGATAGAAAGAAAAGAGGAGTATACCCATCAGGACCAGCCGCACTGTTGGAGTCTAAACTTCGAACAACTTCAAGTAATTCATCAATAGTAGGTGCCGCAATAAGACTGTCATTGTCCTCTTGCATGATCATCTGCGAAATGACCTCAAGGAGGTCGTCATCTTGGACAATTGTTGCACGTTGATATATGTTTTCATAATATGCATTGGCAATATCTTGCATCTCCGACAGGGACTCCTTGGAGCGACCATCTTCCCTAATGAGAGAGTGTATCCGAAGCTTTCGTTGCTTGCTATTCACATACTCATGAAAATATGCAGTATTTTTGTCCCCCTCAAGATCCCATTTCAGGCGCACTTTCTGTCGCCAATAGTCTTCTTCAATATGCACTCTGCGTTTGAGATTGGCCATTTCTTGATGTAGACTAACCTTGTTCAGTAAAGATCCGTCCACTTCGAACTTAAGCTCCGCCGCCAGGAAACTGTCCTCCGCCTTCTTAACCTCTTGAAATAGGTTAGCAAAAGTAAGGTGACTCCAGCTTGACAGAGCCTTTCTACAAGCGGCCAGGTGCAACCCTAAATGAATGAGACCATTAGGATGAGTAACAGAAGTCCAGGATGACTGAACAATGGATTGAAAGTCAATGTACTTCATCCAGAAAGACAGGAATAGGAAATGCTTGTGTCCTCTAGCCTGATTATCACGAAGAGATAGTAACAACGGGGCATGATCAGATTCAGTACGACTGAGATATTCAACCACAGTCACTGGGGCTATGCCTAACCAGTCATTATCGAGAATGACTCTATCCAATCTGGAAGCCTGCCCGTCTCCATCAGTGGATTTTAACCACATGAAACAACTTCTTGTGAAAGGGATGTCACTAAGCCCCGCCGCCATCTGAATGTTTAGGAACTCCTGTATAGATACTGGGCAAGGAGGAAGACCTCCAACTTTCTCCTCCGAAGCAGTGACGGAATTAAAATTACCTCCTATTGCCCAAGGCAGCCTATAACGACACTGCACCCAAAGTAGCCTGCTCCACAGCTCACGCCGCCCCTCATTCTTGCCATGTCTGTGCACAAAAGAGAACATAACCTCCTTTGAGAATACTTCATGAAGAAGTGAGATAGTTACTACCTGATCGAAGGAGTCAAGCAGTACCATGTCACAAGCGTGTTTGGACAAAACCTATATGTTGCCTCTATCATTAGCATATGCCGAAGAAAAATCCAACTTCAGCTGGTAATTTAACAACTGACTAGCCAAAACCTTAGGTTCAATAAGGACCAATATTTGAATTTTATTAAGTCTGCAAAGACTCTTGATTCTTTTAATAGTCGACTTCTTCGCCACCCACCTCATATTCTATAATAATGTATTAAACATTAGGGGAGGTGGAGGAGGTACCAGTTGAGGAGGGGTTTCCTGTTGATCGTGTGCGGCGGTCAGTCGGCTATAGTATTTTCTTTTTCCTAGTCTTCTTTGCAGTAGTTTTGGCTTCATTTTTGGCAACGTCAACCTCATCCGTCCAAGTGGACTCTTTTGTTTGGATTTCTCTTTCTTCTAATGCTGCAGTCGTGTCATCTATCGATGTGTCACTACCATATTTCTAGTATGAGGGTATTTTTGTCATTTTGGGGTAATTTGAATTTATTAGAATTTATTTGAATTTATGGGAATTTTTAGGAATTTTTTTGGAATTGTTTGGACTAGATTGATTTTGACGAGTTTTGACCCTTGTAGACCAACGTAGAAGCTAACCCTAGTTAGTATGGACTTGGTTAGGTTATATGACACTAGTCTAACCTAGCCTAGGTTTGGTCATTAGACTCTAGTTAGCAATAGGAATTAGAAAGTAATAAGTCATGGCTTATGATTTAGAACCTTTAATAAATCATTTTAACTCATACCCTTGTAGGTTGGCCCAAAGCCCAAGACAATTGCTAAGTCGTAACCCCTAGACTAAGTGGCCGGCCACCCTATCCACATTGGGAACATCACCCTATAAATACTCTCCTAAACTTAGGGTTGCCTCTTTATTAGGAAAGCTCAAAGTTTAAGAAAGGTTTGTTTCCTATTTCATTTAATCCCTAGATTTCCATTCCATTTCCTTTTTCATTCAAATCTCCTCCATTAGGTTTTAATATACCTATTCTTGCTGTCATTGAAGTTTCATTTCAGTTTGTTGTGATTTGAGTGGATTGGGACATCAAGGAAAGGAGCTCTACAAAGGGGGTTTTTATAGAAAGTTCAACTATAGGTAACTTCTCCATTCCTCCATGAAATTTTGATTTCTTTACATATTTAGCAAGCCCTAGGAGTCCCCTAAGTGTCTGCATTAGTTTCGTGTCGGGTTTCATAAGTTTCGTGTTCGTTTGGACACGTATCAGGAACTGTCCCTAGGTGTTTGTCGAAATACCTCAAAGGGCATTTCGATTCCTTTTGTGCAATATTTTTGAATAGAAAGATTTTTTGTGTTGTCGCTTGTGCATTTCTATTTGTCTGGGGGTGTCTCTCTGTCGTGTCGTGTCAGAATCGACACGTGCACACGGTGTTGACACGAGTGCGCACTAACAGGTTCGATCCCCTGCTACTCGGGGCTTGGTGTGCAGTGCACACTCCACTTCGACGCACAAATTTTGACACACGTGTCGTACACGTGACTGACACAAGGTTCGTGAAGTGTCATGAGCCCTCATGTCGTGTCGGACACAAATTTGTGCGTGTACTGGGTGTACGCTGTGTGTGTGCCAGTATACAGTCTAGTTCCTCGTTTTTATTTCAGTTTAAATAGTTTAATTCATGTTTTCTCTGCTAAATAGATCCTAATTATGATGCATAATATATATTAGAATAGGTTTACATGTTAATTTAGGTTTTAATGAGGATTTGGTTTCGAACACTTGGTTATGGCATAAATGAAACCAATTCCTAATACATTGTTCTGTTGAGGAATCCCTGAATTCATTCCATTTTTCAACCTGTTTTTTTAGTGATTAAATTGTCTTTTTAAATCCTGAACATGTGTATTAGTGCATGGTAGACTAGTCTTACATGTTAGAATAGGTTTTATGTGCATCAAATGGTTTTCGACACATGAGTTGGGTTTTAAATCCCAGTACACCTGACACTGTGTGTAACAGAAAAATATTTCCCTGTTTGTTCCTTGTTCGATTGGCAAAAGGATTAAAACCTCATGTATATTTTACTATGGTGATTTTGTCTGATCAATAGATACCAAGTTTAGGTTGTGAGGGTTCATTATTTATGATTGAATGGATGTGGGAGAAGTTCAAATGTTATTTGGTTTTGAAATGTGCATTTGATACACTGTTTAATTTAAAATCTGAGAATTGCTAATTGGTCATAAACCTGAGATACCCTGACATTTGATTAGCAATATTGTTTTTCAGAAACCTGGCAATGGGTTTGGGCATTCACTATTTTTCTGAGATTAGTATAAGACCTGAACTTGTTGTTTCCTTTACACCATTTAAGTTCCTGTCAACACTTTTAACCTACACACTAGTTCACCATCAAAAACCTGAGCATTAGTATAGGCTGTACTTGAGATGAGTTTTTCCTCATGTTTCTATAACTGTACTGTTCCCTTCACACATTTACATTCCTATTCAGTCCTTTGCACCCTCCCACACAACACACACAGCTACACTCTAATTCCTGCACTGCCTATTAGTTTCAGCCTTAGTTTTAATTTCCTACTACACTTTATATACACACTGTTTTGTACATTCTCTAGTCACCTACACACACACAGCCATACACCATGTTCACTCTCTCACACCCTCACTCTTTAATACACACAAGCACTCACATTCACACACATTCCTCACATTTCTCTCACATACACACACCCTCACAGTTCACACACTTGTCTTTCCACACACACACACACACACATTCTCTCTATATTTTCTAGTCTTCATATATGGAGGTTTATGTATATAGTATGTATACATATGATATATGTAATGTTTACCTATTTGTATATATGTTGAGCCTATATATATATATATATATATATATATATATATATATATATATAATATGATGTTTCCTAATAATTGTACTATAACCTAGGTAATGTACACATATAGGTAATATGTAGGAATGCCAACTAACATGTGTAGTTGGTCTAGATAGCCTAGTAGTGTGGTGTACTAGCTTGTATAAGTTGAGTGACCTAGTATAGACTAATGTAGTCTAGTGTAGACTAGTTTGACCTAATTTAGACTTGGTTGACCTAGTTTGACCATAGTTGACTTAGGTTTGACTTCTTGATTGACCAAGGTTGACCAAGAGTTGACTTTGGCCTAGATTGACCTAGAATCATGTATAATGCATAGTAGGACTTCATTATACCATTTTGGACTTGTTGTGACTTGTGCTCTTCTGATTAGGACCCAGACACCACTCCTCGGACAGTACTCTCATGTTCACAGAGCCCTCATGTATACTATCATGTACACCCTTTCATGGGCCCCCATGTGATATCATGTATAATAACATAACCTGCTTAGATCCTTGTGTAATGATTGGGGAAACGGGGGAGTGCTAGTAGTCATGTGAACAATTCCATAGTAGTGTAGATCATGTGAAACTCCTTAGTGTAGATCATATACAAATCTGTTATGTTCACATGTGCTATCCTGTACTCTGACTCACTAGCCACTGTTAGTTCTTTATTTATAGTAGATATTTCTATTACAGTTCTCTCTCTCTGTTTACATACTGTATTCTTCAGCACCTGTATCTTACTTTACTGTATGATTACATTTTCTAACCTGCTATGAACTGTTGAGATGAACTGTACTCGCTCCTGTCATGACTGAACCTGTTGAAAATACTACAGAGGACGACGAGGAGGCCTGTCTGGATACTTTCTACGGGGCAGCCTTAGATGACACTTACGAGCTGGACCCTCAGGAGGACCTAGCTCTAGCTGAGGACATCACCCCCATTGCCTAGACTAGTTTAGTTAGGCTTACCTTATTTTATGTAGTCTTGAGACATGTTTTAGCTAGACTTTATTCTGCTCTGAGTTGTATATATTCTTTCATTCTGTATCTGAGACCATGTACCTCTGGATACTTGCTGGGATTATCTTAGACTACTTTATCATCTATTTTCCTTTAGTTCTATTTCATATCGTGCTATCTCTTCCTTAGTTGTGATTGAGTTTATTTACTGTTATGTCACCTCCATTCGGGGAGTATAAACTATTTAGAGATATATTGTTAGATGTATGTTGACCTAGGACAGCGTTCTACCGCCGATACTGCAGCGTAGGCTGGACGTACCCACGTCTCGTGCCCTTACTCTAGGGTGCGGGTCGTGACACATTTTTAGTGGTGGCCCATGCAGGTCTAGACTAGAAGTGTAGTGGTATTCGAACTAGAGTATCACTACAGCCTGGAGTAAGATATAGGACATTAATTTTAAGGTACTCAATCACTTTAGGAAAATTTATTTTAGGCTTAATTGCACTTTGCTACCCTCAACTATTCCGCTTTTTCAACTTGATATCCTAAACTTTTTTTTGTAACAAGTTGATACCCAAAAAAATTTTGGGACGAAAATACCCCTGCTCAAACCTTAAAATTACCGCCCTCCCCCCAACCCCCCCTCCCCCACTCCGGCTACCCCCTCCCTCCCGCTCCGTCTCCCCTCCGGCCACCCCCCTCTCCCGCGTCCGGCCAACCCCCTACCCCCACCGCCGCCGGCCACCGCAGCAGCAGCAGCCGCAGCCGCCGTCGCCGCGGTGGCGTCAGAAGCGGGAGGGGGGGTTGGCCGGACGTGGGAGAGAGGGGTGGCCGGAGGGAAGGCGGAGCGGGAGGGTGGGGGTGGCCGGAGTGGGGGAGGGGGGAGGGAAGAAGGGAAGAGGGAAGGGATAAGGGCATTTTGGGGTTTTTTGAAAATTAGGTATCAAGTTGAAAAAAAATAATAGTTGAGGTATCAACTTGTTACAAAAAAAAGTTTAGGGTATCAAGTTGAAAAAGAGGAATAGTTGAGGGTAGCAAAGTGTAATTAAGCCTTTATTTTATTGCCATCTAAATCCTTATTGTCGACTGATCCTTTGAATTTTAACTGTCCACCTTTGTTATTTCGCTTCTTTCTCAGAAATTGATACTCTTGTTTGTCTATCTTCAGGAGGGTAGAGACTAGATCGCAGCGTACCATCCATGGGGATGCTATGGAGGGGACTGCTACCTTCCAGCCAGTACAGCAAGGCCAGGGGACTACAACTCCTGCCACCTCTGCTCGTATTGAGACCTCGGCAGCAGCAGCAGGGGGTATGCTTCCACCGGCTGGGAGGTAGGACCCGATCATCCCAGAGGAGCCCTTCCAGCAGCCGCCTCCAGGATACGTGGATGCAGCGCAGATGTTCGCATACTTCCAGCAGTTCATGGACCGACAGTAGGCTCGACAGGACAGGGGCATGGAGCTGGCCCTTACGACAGTTACAGCTCGACCGGTGGTTCAGCAGCCGAGGACACCGGGGATCGAGCAGTTTCAGAAGATGAGCCCCAGAGACTTTCTGGGGACAGAGGGGATCCTATATGCCGATGAGTGGATCGAGCATATAGAGGAGATCTTCCGCTTGGCCAGGATACCAGCAGATCTTCAGATCGAGGCCGCAGCTAGCCGGATGCGAGATCTTGCTCGCACCTGGTATCAGTCAGACACCAGGGTGGGGGTAGTTGGGCAGACTTGGGAGCAGTTCAAGGGCTTCTTCAAGAAGAAGTTCTTCCCAGATTCAGCACTCAGAGCCTTGGAGTCGCAATTCGAGAGCCTAGTCCAGGGGAGCCTTTCAGTAGGGGAGTACGCCGGGGAGTTTGGCCACCTCGGCAGGTTTGTAGAGGGCTTGAGCGAGACGGTGAAGGCCAGAGGTTCCAGAAGGGTCTAGTCAAGGAGGTCAAGTCCTTGACCAAGGACAACCGGGATGCCACGTTCGAGGAGATCTTGATGGGAGCCTTGCTAGCAGAGGATGATCTTGAGCTTAGGCTCAAGAGGGGGCGAGACCCAGTTGGGGGCAGCAGCAGCAGCGGAGGCCAGGCCAAGAGGCACCACTTTCAGCATTAGCAGCAGAGGCAGTTCCAGCCGTAGCCGATCCAGCAAAGGCCAGTTCACCAGCAGCAGTTTCAATATCAGGCACCCAGGCAGCAGACAGTCAGTTGCACCTTCTGTAAGAAGCCAGGGCATGGATGGAACGAGTGCAGGAAGAGGCTCGGGAAGTGCCTTCTTTACGGAGCGGCAGATCACCAGCTGAGGGATTGTGCTAGGTCTGGGGGACGAGTAGCCCAGGAAGGAGGAGCCAGGGCAGCAGCAGGCCAGCAGAGGGGACCAACCCTGCAGACGCAGCAGCAGAGGTTCGTCCAGCACCAGCAGCAGGCCAGGGGAGGCCAACAGGGGCGAGGGTTCGCAATGGCAGCAGAGGATGCGGAGGCCATCGGAGAGCTGATTGCAGGTTCGATTCTTCTCGACTCCAGTCCAGCTTTTGCGTTATTCGATTCTGGTGCTTCGCATAGCTTTATATCAGTATCTTTTGCGATTAGACACGGTATCATAGCTAAATCGTTGCCTAGGACTTACAAGATCACGACCGGGGTGGCATTATCCTCGTGAGTGATGTTTGTAAGGGTCGAAGAGTAGTTTTGGGAGGCCGTAAGTTTGAGGTGAGCCTGCTCGTAATGCCATTGTCGAACTATAATATAGTACTATACATGGATTGGTTGAGCAGGCACCACGCCAGCATTGATTGCAGAGGGGGTAGAGTTCTTTTCAGAGCGTCGGGGGAGCCAGAGTTCGAGTACTCCAGACGTTAGGCAGAGCAGAGCAGCGGAGTCTTCTGTGGAGTCTCGGTCATGGAGCAGGCGATTCTACACCCCTTGATAGCAGAGTATATGGATGTTTTCCCAGAGGTGTTGCCGAGATTACCACCAGACAGAGACATAGATTTCTTGATAGACTTGGTTCCAAGAGCGGAACCCATCTCTCAGCATGTCTATCGGGTGAACAACAGCGAGCTGGTGGAGCTGAAGAAGCAGGTGGATGAGCTACAGGACAAGGGCTTCATCCGCTCGAGTTCATCGCCATGGGGTGCACCAGTGTTGTTCGTGCCAAAGAAGGATGGGTCAGTACGGATGTGTATTGACTATAGGGCACTCAACAACCTCACGATCAAGAACAAATACCCACTGTCGCGGATCGACGATCTTTTTGACCTGTTGAGTGGAGCTCGGGTGTTTTCCAAGATTGATCTGAGGTCGAGATATCACCAGGTGAAGGTGAAGAGGGAGGATATTCCCAAGACCGCTTTCAGGATGCGGTACGGACAGTTTGAGTTTTTGGTTATGCCGTTTGGGCTAACCAATGCACCAGTAGTGTTTATGAACCTTATGAACAATATGTTCCACCAGTATCTGGATCAGTTTGTGGTGGTGTTCATTGACGATATCTTGATATATTCTAAGACTGAGGAGGAGCACGAGGAGCATTTGAGGATCGTGCTGGAGACTCTCAAGAAGGAGCAGCTTTACGGGAAGCTCTCCAAGTGTGAGTTCTTCTTGGACCGGGTGGACTTCTTGGGGCATGTAGTGACTGGAGATGGTATCTCAGTTGACCCCAAGAAGATTGTAGCAGTTGAGGCATGGGCAGCGCCGACTTCAGTTGCAGAGATCATGAGTTTCCTGGGGCTGGCAGGATATTATCGGAGATTTGTGCAGGATTTCTCCCGGGTTGCAGAGCCGTTGACTCGGTTGACCCGGAAGGATGCTGAGTTCGTTTGGTCAGGGGAGTGTCAGGCAGCTTTTGATGAGTTGAAGAAGCGGCTTACGACAGCTCCGATTCTGGCATTGCCTTCAGGATCAGGTGGATTCACTATTTATAGTGACGCTTCAGGAAAGGGGCTGGGTTGCGTCTTGCAGCAGCATGGAAAGGTGATTGCCTATGCTTCCAGATAATTACGTCCCCATGAGAAGAACTACCCTACCCACAACCTGGAGCTGGCTGTAGTGATATTTGTTCTAAAGTTGTGGAAGCATTATCTGTATGGTGAAAGGGTGGAGATCTTCACAGATCAAAAGAGCTTAAAGTATGTGTTTACTCAGAAGGAGTTGAACATGAGACAGCGCAGGTGGCTAGTGTTGATGAAGGATTTTGACATCCTACTTCAGTATCACCCAGGGAAGGCCAACGTGGTTGCCGATGCCTTGAGTAGGTATCCGACAGCCATGTGTTTGACAATGGATCGGCATTTGCTTGCCGACTTGGAGAGCCTTGGGATTGAGGTTATCATGCCCGGAGTGCAGATGCAGCTATGGGAATACAGATTCAGTCAGACTTGGTACAGAGGATCAAGTCGGCACAATTTGAGGACGTTGCTCTTTAGTGTCTCCGAGAGCAGGTTCGAGCAGGATTGCTGGAGGGCGAGTTTTCTCTTGCAGTGGATGGTGCCTTGAGGCACGGTTCCAGGTTATGTGTGCCCAGCGGAGAGCTCAGGGAGTAGGTTATGCAGGAGGCCCACAGATCTCAGTACTCTATACACCCGGATGCCAACAAGATGTACCGAGATCTGAAGGAGCATGTTTTGTGGTCAGGGATGAAGCGGAAGGTGGCTCGCTTCGTGGCTAGGTGCTTGGTCTGTCTGCAGGTCAAGGCAGAGAGGCAGAGGCCCGGTGGATTGTTGCAGCCGCTGTCCATTCCCGAATGGAAATGGGAGCATATCACTATGGACTTCATTTCAGGATTGCCGCGTACTCCAGGAGGGAAAGACGCGATTTGCGTCATCATTGACAGGTTGACCAAATCGGCCCACTTCTTGCCATTCAAGGTGGGTACGTCTACGGAGAGGCTGGCGGAGATGTATATACGGCAGATAGTCAGGATTCACGGGGTTCCGGTCAGCATCGTCTCAGATCGGGATAGCTGTTTTACTTTCTATTTCTGGAGGTGTCTGCAGACCAGCTTGGGCACTCAGCTCAAGTTCAGTACTGTATACCACCCCAGACGGACGGACAGTCGGAGCGGACTATTCAGACTCTTGAGGATATGCTGCGGACGTGCATCCTGGACTTTGGAGGTTCCTGGGAGGATCATCTTCATTTGGTGGAGTTTGCTTACAACAATAGTTTTTAGGCCAACATTAAGATGTCACCTTTCGAGGCTCTATACGGGCGTAGGTGTCGTACACCCTTATCTTGGGATAATATTGGTGAGCGAGCTTTACTGGGGCCAGAGATGGTTGTTGATGCAGTCGAGAAGGTGAAGCTCATCAGGGACAGACTTCGCGTGGCGCAGGACAGACATCGGCACTGGGCCGATAGCCACCGGAGGCCGTTGGAGTTTGAGGTACAGATTAGAGTAGGATTAGATTTAGGTTTATTTGTTTGTGATTTTTGATCATGTTTGTTTATTATATTAATTGAGACCTTGCTTGTGATTAGGTCGGAGACCAGGTTTCTTGAGGATATCTCCGACTCATGGTACGATACGTTTTGGTGGAGGCGGGAAGCTTAGCCCGCGCTTCATCGGCCCTTTCGTTATCAGCGGGAGAGTCGGTGACGTTGCATACAGGCTAGACTTGCCGCCTGTGCTAGTGGAGGTCCACAACGTATTCCATGTATCACAGTTGAGATGGTACGTGGCTGACCCTAGCCATGTGCTCGATTATTCAGAGATAGAGGTTGGGCCTTCTCTCAGCTATCCAGAGCAGCCAGTGGAGATTCTGGATCGACGGGAGAAGGGTCTGAGGAACCAGGTGACACCTTTGGTACGCGTTGCATGGAGGCATCATTCTCCAGGAGAGTCTACCTGGGTGCGGGAGGATGAGATGCGCGAGCGCTACCCTTATCTTTTTGGACCGTGAGGTATACTTTCTATCCATCTCATCAGTTGTATTTCGCCTTTCAATTTCAAGGACGAAATACTTTTAAGGACGATAGATTTGTCACTACCACATTTCTAGTGTGAGGGTATTTTTGTCATTTTTGGGGTAATTTAAATTTATTATAATTTATTTGAATTTATGGGAATTTTTAGGAATTTTTTTGGAATTGTTTGGACTAGATTGATTTTGACTAGTTTTGACCCTTGTAGACCAACCTAGAAGCTAACCCTAGTTAGTATGGAATTGGTTAGGTTATATGACTCTAGTCTAACCTAGCCTAATCCTTGGTTTGGTCATTAGACTCTAGTTAGCAATAGGAATTAGAAAGTCATAAGTCATGGCTTATGATTTAGAACCTTTAATAAATTATTTTAACTCATAGCCTTGTAGGTTGGCCCAAAGCCCAAGACAATTGCTAAGCCCTAATCCCTAGACTATGTGGTCGGCCACCCTATCCACATTGGGAACATCACCCTATAAATACTCTCCTAAATTTAGGGTTGCCTCTTTCTTAGGAAAGCTCAAAGTTTAAGAAAGGTTTGTTTCCTATTTCATTTAATCCATAGATTTCCATTCCATTTCCTTTTTCATTCAAATCTCCTCCATTAGGTTTTAATATACCTATTCTTGCTGTCATAGAAGTTTCATTTCAGTTTGTTGTGATTTGAGTGGATTGAGACATCAAGGAGAGGAGCTCTACAAAGGGGGTTTTTATAGAAAGTTTAACTATAGGTAACTTCTCCATTCATCCATAAAATTTTGATTTCATTACATATTTAGGAAGCCTAGGAGTCCCCTAAGTGTCTGCATTAGTTTCGTGTCGGGTTTCATAAGTTTCGTGTCCGTTTGGACACGTATCAGGAACTGTCCCTAGGTGTTTATCGAAATGCCTCAAAGGGCATTTTGATTCCTTTTGTGCAATATTTTTGAATAGAAAGATTGTTTGTGTTGTCGCTTGTGCATTTCTACGTGTCTAGGGGCGTCTCTGTGTTGTGTCGTGTCGTGTCAGAATCGACACGTGCATACGCTGTTGACACGTGCGCGCACTGACAGGTTCGATCTCCTGCTACTCGGGGCTTGGTGTGCAGTGCACACTCCACTTCGATGCACAAATTTCGACACACGTGTCGTACTCGTGACTGACACGAGGTTCGTGAAGTGTCATGAGCTCTCGTGTCATGTCGGACACAAATTTGTGCGTGCACTGGGTGTACGCTGTGTGTGTGCCAGTGTACAGTCTAGTTCCTTACTTTTATTTCAGTTCAAATAGTTTAATTCATGTTTTCTCTGCTAAATAGATCCTAATTATGATGCATAATATATATTAGAATAGATTTACATGTTAATTTAGGTTTTAATGAGGATTTGGTTTCGAACACTTGGTTATGGCATAAATGAAACCAATTCCTGATACATTGTTCTGTTGAGGAATCCCTGAATTCATTCCATTTTTCAACCTATTTTATTAGTGATTAAATTGTCTTTTTAAATCCTGAACATGTGTATTAGTGCATGGTAGACTAGTCTTACATGTTAGAATAGGTTTTATGTGCATCAAATGGTTTTCGACACATGAGTTGGGTTTTAAATCCCAGTACACCTGACACTGTGTGTAACAGAAAAATATTTCCCTGTTTGTTCCTTGTTCGATTGGCAAAAGGATTAAAACCTCATGTATATTTTACTATGGTGATTTTGTCTGATCAATAGATACCAAGTTTGGGTTGTGAGGGTTCATTATTTATGATTGAATGGATGTGGGAGAAGTTCAAATGTTATTTGGTTTTGAAATGTGCATTTGATACACTGTTTAATTTAAAATCTGAGAATTGCTCTTTGGTCATAAACCTGAGATACCCTGACATTTGATTAGCAATGTTGTTTTTCAGAAACCTGGGAATGGGTTTAGGCATTCATTGTTTTATTGAGATTAGTATAAGACCTGAACTTGTTGTTTCCTTTACACCATTTAAGTTCCTGTCATCACTTTTAACCTACACACTAGTTCACCATCAAAAACCTGAGCATTAGTATAGGCTGTACTTGAGATGAGTTTTTCCTCATGTTCCTATAACTGTACTGTTGATTCCCTTCACACATTTACATTCCTATTCAGTCCTTTGCACCCTCCCACACAACACACACAGCTACACTCTAATTCCTGTACTGCCTATTAGTTTCAGCCTTAGTTTTAATTTCCTGCTACACTTTATATACACACTATTTTGCACATTCTCTAGTCACTTACACACACACAGCCATACACCATGTTCACTCCCTCACACCCTCACTCTTTAATACACACAAGCACTCACATTCACACACATTCCTCACATTTCTCTCACATACACACACCCTCACAGTTCACACACTTGTCTTTCCACACACACACACACATTCTCTCTATATTTTGTAGTCTTTATATATGGAGGTTTATGTATATAGTATGTATACATATGATATATGTAATGTTTACCTATATGTATATATGTTGAGCCTATATATATATATATATATATATATATATATATATATATATATATAATATGATGTTTCCTAATAATTGCACTATAACCTAGGTAATGTACACATATAGGTAATATGTAGGAATGCCAACTAACATGTGTAGTTGGTCTAGATAGCCTAGTAGTGTGGTGTACTAGCTTGTATAGGTTGAGTGACCTAGTATAGACTAATGTAGTCTAGTGTAGACTAGTTTGACCTAATTTAGACTTGGTTGACCTAGTTTGACCAAAGTTGCCTTAGGTTTGACTTCTTGGTTGATCAAGGTTGACCAAGAGTTGACTTTGGCCTAGATTGACCTAGAATCATGTAGAATGCATAGTAGGACTTCATTATACCATTTTGGACTTGTTGTGACTTGTGCTATTCTGATTAGGAGCCAGACACCACTCCTCGGACAGTACTTTTATATTGGACACTCAGATACCTGGCGAGTACATTCTCTGATCATTTCATATCCTGCTTAGAATTATTTTCTGCATTAAATTACTTTACTTGTGCTTTCACGACATTATAACAGATTAGTACTATATGGATCTCTTCATGCGATGTTATCCCCCTCGGGAGCATCGGGTACATTGTGTCATGTGCGTTTCACTTTCATCATGTACTCCTGTGCTTTCACCATACATGTACACTCTTGTGAATCATGTACTCTCATGTTCACAGAGCCCTCATGTATACTATCATGTGCACCCTTTCATGGGCCCCCATGTGATATCATGTATAATAACATAACCTGCTTAGATCCTTGTGTATTGATTGGGGAAACGGGAGAGTGCTAGTAGTCATGTGAATAATTCCATAGTAGTGTAGATCATGTAAAACTTCTTAGTGTAGATCATGTACAAATCTGTTCTGTTCACATGTGCTATCATGTACTCTGACTCACTAGCCACTGTTAGTTCCTTACTTATAGTAGATATTTCTATTACAGTTCTCTCTCTCTGTTTACATACTGTATTCTTCAGCACCTTTATCTTACTTTACTGCATGATTATATTTTCTAACCTGCTATGAACTGTTGAGATGTACTGTACTCGCTCTTGTCCTGACTGGACCTGTTGAAAATATTACAGAGGACGAGGAGGAGGCCTGTCTGGACACTTTCTACGGGGCAGCCTTAGATGACACTTGCGAGCTGGACCCTCAGGAGGACCCAGCTCTAGCTAAGGACATCACCCCCATTGCCTAGACTAGTTTAGTTAGGCTTATCTTATTTTATGTAGTCTTGAGACATGTTTTAGCTAGACTTTATTCTGCTCTGAGTTGTATATATTCTTTCATTCTGTATCTGAGACCATGTACCTCTGGATACTTGCTGGGATTATCTTAGACTACTTTATCATCTATTTTCCTTGAGTTCTATTTCATATCTTGCTATCTCTTCCTTAGTTGTGATTAAGTTTATTTACTGTTATGTTACCCCCATTCGGGGAGTATAAACTGTTTAGAGATATATTGTTAGATGTATGTTGACCTAGGACAGCGTTCTACCACCGATACTGCGGCGTAGGCTGGACGTACCCACGTCTCGTGCCCTTACTCTAGGGTGCGGGTCGTGACACGATGCCTCGATGATAGAGTCCCCTTCGTCTGCATTCTCTTCGTCAGTCGCCTCAGGAGCTGCTGGAACCTCCTCAGTGGGACCTGGAGCCTGCGTTGGGGGCTGCTCTACCGCAACTCCAATAACTGGCAAATCCATGGTGGCCGTAAGGCCTCCTCTGACCCCCCTCGTCATGATGAGGGGACATAGACTGGAGAGTGTCTTTAATTTGATTGACAGGAACCGTAGGGTCATCAATGACGAGTGGAGCTACTACCTGTCCCAGAACATCGGGGACTGGAGTGGAGGTTTGCCCTGTATCTTGAGTGGTGTGCTCACGGTTCACTGGTGGATTGCCTGCCACGTGTTTTTCCTTCCCCTGTACCTGACCTTTTTGCTGCTTGGCAACTTGGCAAGAGTCTGCAACATGTCCTTGGTGGCGGCAGTGAGAACAATACGAAGGCGAGGACTCATAATCGATGGATTGCCAGAAGCTCCTACCGTGAGGCAGGTTTATTCTTATTCGCTGTTGAAGGGTTTGGACGCGTCTACTTCAACAAATACATGTGCCATACTAGGGCGAAATAAGTCAGATGTTGCTTTGTTAATCTTTAAACGAGTATCGATCGCCAATGTGATAGCGAACAGTACATCTTTAGCAAAGAGGTGATGGGGTAGGTTCGGTAAAGTAATCCAAGTAGGCATTAAGGAGGATTCACAAGAGGGTGAGAAATCAGGGTCCCATTTGAACATTCGCATAGGAGCCCTAGCAACATACCAGGTATCTTTAGATCTGAGATGTAAATAGTCCTCTTCATTGGAAGGTCGAATGAGAATATGCTTTCCATCAATAAGACCAGCTTTGATGGATCCAGTGAATTCAAAATCGGAGAGAGCCTTACAAATTAAATCGATAGGCGACATGGAGTGCGAGAACTTTCCAACTAGAGCATACTTTAATGGATCAATCAATGACTGTTCTTCATCCTCCGAAAAGGAAACTGCAGGAGCTCCCTTAAAGTTGGATATGATTCTTGGAAGAAAGGCATGGTCGACCAAAGGCTGACCTCCTACGACCTCCACGATCGACTTAGACATGGAACTAAGACAAGAAAGTCAATACAGGGGGGTGGGTGCCGACCAAGTGGATTCGGCCACCCTGAGAAGGAACGCCGGCCTGGCCTAGGGCCACATCGGAGTTGGTGGAGATTAAGAGAAGCCTAGGGTTCCAAAGTCGCTCAGGAGCGGCGGCTCATCATATATATATATATATATATATATATATATATATATATATATATATATATATATATAAGTTTCCTAAAATTATATCGTAGTATTTTCTAAAAACTATAGTTTTGACCTAGAAACATGGCTTTATATAGTTTCAAATTGTATTTTGACAAAATTTAGGTTTTATCTCTAAAAGGGTTCTCTCTTGGTTTTTAAGTATTTATCTAAAATTATTTTAACTAGTAAAATACGGTTTCTAGTATTATAAATATTTTCTAAAAGTTATATATATTTATTTATTTGTACAAAATTCTCATAGATTCCTTTCTTGATCGTGACTAGTAATACATTCATATTTCTTGTGATTCTTACTACTTTATATCGACCCTAGGCTAATCGAACTGTCCTGGACCCAATGGCACGGTCTGTGCTATCGTTAGAGGCCATTTTGCATCGTTATGACGTCTACGACTATTCTGTGATAACATGATCAAGTCACTCAACAACTGCAACTAATCGAGACAAGTACACTATTGCTTAATATTCTTATTACATTATAATGATATCCTTTATTATGTTTCATTTGATATCCTGTTGAGGCACGATTGTGACACGATAGGCTTGATTGTATTATTGCTCGTTTATTGATTTTTTAAGTGAGTCGGTAGGGAAAATGCTTAGTAGGTATGTGAACAAACCCCAAATGAATGTTAATGTAGATAGCTAAGTCATACACCTCACGTATGGGTTTGCCATACCTTAAAAATGTGGATAGCCATCTATGATGTGCCGTATTAGCTCAAGCCGTTCACATGTCAAAAAGTATTTCAAACGCACTGTCGGTTTTATCTGTACCTATTTCTTGCTAGTTGTCTTACATGTTCTTTCTAGTTGTTTCTTGTGCATGTTTTATCGTTTCCAGTTCATACACATGTTTTTTTATTTTCCACTGCATCTCTACTGTCTAGCTTCTTTTGTATTAAGTTACATTATTGCAATAGGATTCTACTTTGCTCCTTTCCTGACTGGATCATTGCAGGTAACTTGGCATGCTTCCAACTTTTGTGCTAAGGACCATACAAGGGAGATAGAGATCTCGGAGACCGAATTTAGATTCTAGATAGATTATATAGTTCCTTTATATTTAGCGAGTCTGTTCCCAAATATCATTTTGATGAATTATTGGATTTGTAATTTGAATAATTATTGTGAATGTGCAGTTAGATATGATTTTATTATTTTTGAGATTGATATTGAGACCTAGACAACGTACTACTGCCGATGCTACGGTGTAGGCTGAACTTGGCTACGTACTCATATTCCGAAAAGCGGGTGTGGGTCGTGACAATATCCAATAATTCAAAAGCAAGTAAAATTTAAATCGATGTAATCTTAATCAAATATTGAATAATAGTTCAAATTAATAGTTAATATTATCAAAATAATTTTAGCCATATTTGATACTTATCAGAAAATTTAAATCAATGAATTTAAAACTAGATAAATCTAATCAATAATCGATCACACTAATAATTTTAAAATAATATTTAATATCTTTCAAATAATTTAAATAATATTCGATGGTATCCAAATAAATTAAAGTATGTTTACATAAATTTAAAATCTTTATTTAAAAAAATTGGCAAACTTTTTTAATTCAAAAATACTTGTGACTTCCTTTCTACAGAAATTAAAGAAAAAAATTTCTTTTCGAAGCACAATATTTAAAATAAAAAATCAAAAATCAAAAATCAAAAAAATAGTTAGAATATTAATTAATTTTTTTTGGGGTTTATATTCTATCCACCTTAAAAGAATTTTGTCATCGGAATTAAAACTAAAGCACAATCTATGAATAATGAAGTTGGAAGAATCAAGGATGCGATATCTTATCACGATTATCGAACGTGCGATCAAATAAGGAATATGAAACACACGATCAACGAACAATCAAATAAGATCATGGTAGAAAATGATCAAACTGGATGCAATCAAGCAGTAAAATGAGAGTTTGAAATAAAGTCAAAGGAGGTGACCAAGTCATATGGATGAGATCCTAATTTCTAATCCTATATGCAGGCTCCTATCAGTATAGGTACGTAACCGATATGATATGCTCTGACCTGCATGGGCCACCAAAAAATATGTAATGCCTAGTCCCAAAATACGTAGGACTAGAATACGTACATGCCAGCTGTATATATACGAAGACTATCCTAATGTATGGGATCCGTATATGCATACATAAGCTGTAATATAAGAGCTCTGGCTCATGAATAGTCACAGGCAATACTAAATCTCATCCACAATAATAATTAAAGGAATTAACTAACCAATTTTACTAATTAAAATATAAGATAAAATATTTGCTAGGTGGAGACAAATGTACTACCAAGCTGTAAAGAATGGAATCAAATAAAGAAGATAAAAATAACAAGTCTACTGTCTAACAAAAATATCAAATGGTCTACAAAGGAAAAGTCTAGGACGGATCATACTCCTCGAGATCCTGTCGATCGTCTATACCTGAAGAGATCATTAGGTTCTCAGGGACATGGCAAGATACATAAAAATATGTCGAATGTAACAGTATAAAATATACAGAAAAAAATAAGAAATAGTCGTAAAAGAATCAAGTAGGACACAAGGAGACTAAGACACAAGGAGATTAAAACACATGGGGACATGGCAAGATACATAAAAATATGTCGAATGTAACAGTATAAAATATACAGAAAAAATAAGAAATAGTCGTGAAAGAATCAAGTAGGACACAAGGAGACTAAGACACAAGGAGACTAAAACACATGGGAACTAAGACAAAAGGGAACTAAGACATAAGGAACCTAAACAGTGGCATGCCATACTAGAAGTGGCTAACAATAAGTCAGGTAAAACATATTGACTATAATCAAGGCAAGCACTCCCAATCTATAATATCTTAATTGTAGTCATGGCAAGCACTCCCAATCAGGATGTTCAAGTAGCCAATTCTAGTATCAAGGTCAAGTCAATCATATAGACCGTAGTCAAGGTAAGCACTCATAATCTATATAATATCACAAGTCAACTCATACTCAAGTCATGTCAAGTCAAGAGAATAGTGGTGTACGACTGGACAACTCTACCATGAGACACATGTGAACATAAAGGCCAATATAACATATAATAAAAATAGAACAAAAATCAGGTACAAGCATGTAAGCTAGAAACAAGATAAAATAAAACTAGAAACAAGATAAATAAAACTAAACACAGGATAAAACAATCATGAATATAACAATATGAAGAAAAATGAACAACAGACAAGTAAAGAACAAGCATATGCATATAAAATATACTGTGCAGGTTGGCAAGGTGTACTTGCCTAGAGGTTGTACAACAATCTGACAATGTCCAGATTGATTCGACTAGCCAGGTCAATATAAAGTGGTCTAGTTTCATGAGTAAATAGGAAATACGATTAGTCACGATCAAAATCAATCCAATCTAAAATAGAAAAAAAAAATTAAAGGAAATTCTTAATAAGGAAAATGTATATATTTATTTAGGAAAAGTATTTATAGCATAATTTAGAAAATATATATAATACTTGAAGCTATATCTTATTAGTTTAAATAATTTTAGATAAATACTTTAAAAATCTAGGAATATCATTTTTAGAGAAAAGTTATAATTCAATTAGGTAGAAAATATTACAATAATATTTTTAGGTCAAGAACTTATTTTAAATACATGAAATATTATAAATATATATTAGCCCAAAAGAAAATTTATAATTTATAATTTATAATTAATTTTTGGAAAAATGTGCTTGTTATAGATGACCATGTCAGCTTTCCGAAACATCAAACGGATCGCAAAACCGACTTCGGGATCTCCCAAAATCACAAAAATAGTACGACGCATCAATTTTCGGACAACTTGCACTCAAACAATTTTACAGAAAAATATATTAAAAATTTGCTAAAATAAATTATATACTATCGAAGCTAACCTCAATATTGTTTAAACAATAAAAAACTGGAGATTCAAACGGAGTCCGGAGTTAGGAGTTATGGTCCTTCGAAGTTGTTACAGCCTTTGAAAAACGAGGTTGAATTTATGACGAATTTTGGGCTATTTTGGAGGAAAAAAGAGAGAAATTTGAGAAAGAAAAAGATGATAGATGTTTATAAGTTCAATATGGTATATATAATGAGTAGCTATTACTTTATTAAATTAGGATTAGATTGGAAGGAAAAAAGCTTTTCTTAAATAGATAGATTTCTAAATATATATGGATCAAGAAACCAATGATCAAATCTTTCCATAAATTTAAATAAAACAAATATCTAAAACTTAATTAATCAAATCTAATCCAATATTTAGTTACCATACATAATTTAAATCATATTTTTATACTCCAAAATCTTATATAAAATAATTAGCGAATACATTTTTATTGGTCAAAGATAATAATCAATCATTTCAAAACAAAATCAATCAAATCTTGATATATTATTTGGTTATAATAATAATTCAAATAAATATTCAAAACTAGGTTAATCTAATCCAAATCAATAATTGATTCAAAATATATTAAATGATCATATACCCAAAATTTAAAACAATATTTAATGTCTAAAGTAGATTAATCAGATCATAATCATAATCAATAATACTTCAGAATACTAATTAATGATCATATCAATAACAATATTAATATTATCAAAGTAGTGTAAATAATATCCAATAATTCAAAAGCAAGTAAAATTTAAATCAATGTAAACTTAATCAAATATGGAATGATAGTTCAAATTAACAGCTAATATATTTAAATAATTTAAGCCATATTTGATACTTATCAGAAAATTTAAATCAATGAATTTTAAACTAGATAGATTTAATCTATAATTGATCACACAAATATTTTAAAATCTTAATTTAAATAATATTCGATGTCATCCAAATAAATGAAAGTATATTTATATAAATTCAAAATCTTTATTTAAAAAAATTGGCAAACCTTTTTAATATTCAAAAATGCTTGTGACTTCCTTTCTTTAGAAATTAAAGGAAAAAATTTATTTCGAAGCACAATATTTAAAATAAATAATTAAAAAAATCAAAAAATAAAAAAAACCCAAAATATTAATTAAATTTTTTTTGTCACGCCCCGATTCGGGGAATCATTCGTCCTCGCTTTGATTCATGCTGAATCGTTCGTTCTAGCTAGGGCGTGATACCGTACAAGTCTGGTGTTACGCTTGTACAAGGCAAAGACGGTACATAATTGATAATCTTTAAATAGGAACACATCGCAGCGGCGAAAGCAAACAAATTGAATATAATGAGGACATATCTTTTATATAGAATATAACACATTATTGATTCGTAGCAGTGAAATAAGCAGATAACTTGAAGTCGCACAATAATATGTTGAAATAAGCTATCTTTATTGATAATTGAAAAAGAGTACAAGACTTGTAATAGAATGCAAGGTTACAACACATCTCACTGTACATTTGATAGCCAACTGAAACTCATTCCATAAGGCTTACATTGATACTTGATACATACACTTACAACTGGATATGCCGGCTTGGATTACAAGTCACTGGTATAACTGATTACAATGTTCTATACATTATGTCCTTTATAAACATAAGACATCATCTTGTACTAGAAGAGCTTTTTCATGCCCAACAAATCTTCGATACCGCAGAACTGATCAAGCCAATCTTCGTGTACTGAACTTCCCAAGCACGAGCACCTAAAAAGAGTGCCCAAAACGTGGGTCAGTACATCATCTATGTACAGGCGAGCTGAACCAACCCACTTATCTAAACCAACACTAAGTAGTCATATGAGCAAACATTACTAGCATCAGTTTACAGTTCCTGAGCAGTATTCATAGTGAAGCATGTAAACATGTTCTCGTAGTATTCATGTAGATGCATCTTTCAGGCAATATTTGAGTTAACATACATTAAACAGTAATAGTGATATTCTCATAGAAAGTATCGTGTAGCATGTATGCCATGATTAAGCAGTGTTATAGCAAGGCATCACTTCATCAAACTTGGTGTTATCATGTCTAGCAAGTTATAGTAACACTTATGGAAAGGCAACATTAGCAGCATTATTTCATTTAGCATGTTAAACAGGCAAGTTGAACTAAAATGTATGATAAACATATCACACTTAAGTGATTTCTTACCGATAGCCGACTCCCTCGTACCTGTATCAAATACAGGTTATAGGATATTCATTAGCGTGCATCCTTGGAATATGACCACTGGTGTTAATGCACCATTCAGGACGTTGCCATATAGGACTTCGACGGTAATCGATGCACCATTTTACCGGGTTGCGAGCCCGAATAAAATATCCCGATACCACGTACCCTTAAAGTACATTTACACTTCATCCATGGTCGGATCGGCCCCAGTGCTGGGCACAAGTTGTCCATGACCATGCGAATGTGTGTCCGACTCGATCGTGAACATAAATGCATGATAAAAGTAATAAAATAAGTAAAGGCAACAGTGTATCATTTCATCTCATACAAGTCGTGTTCAACGACTCATTCAATTCCATCATTACCATTATTCCACTTGGTGATCTTGGCGATCCCGAGCCTTATCATTTCTCATTTTATCAACTCATTGCAACATTTCTCACATTATTCCTTTCGACAAGGAACTTATAACATTCATTTATTTCATGGGGACATTTATCATTCCTTTGTATTGCTTATAAGAAAACAGGCCGCATTTTATATCTTTGCAACAGTTACACAGAGTGTACATGATTCTAGTGTCTTATTCAGTTTGTTGTATCAATAGCATGGCTAGTTTATTTCTTATGTAACATTCGCATAGCATCTCATTACTCATGTGTTTCATTTGTTTTAGCAATATTTCGCATAAGGAATATTATCAATTCATTCTCAGGCATCAAGTCACATTAGCAGTTCAAGTGTTTCATTCAACATTTCAATGTTCATATGATATCATTCAGCAGCATTCAGTGTCCATGTAGTAATCATCTCAAAATTAGACAACATAAGCATCTCTATCAATTTAACAACTAAAGCATCACAGTTTAAGGGACAGAACATAGAAGCACAATACTCTATTTTATTATGCATGAAGGAAGAGGGGAGAAGGGACAGTTCCACTCATATGCATAAAGGGTCTTCATGTTCTGGTCACACATATTTCCACTAGACATAGTCCTACCAGCGGGCCATGTTCCAATACTCATTCCAATCCAGCCAGCTAAGAGAGACTGCATCAGTCTCAAATCTCTTGATTTCCAACACAAGTCTCAATCCAATATTCTGATTGCTTCCAAGAATCCAACCAAATGCCTCGCGTGGAGCGGGGCATTACATAATATACCATTCAAAAAAGTTTTATCCCCGAAACTTAGGAGAATAACTCATGCTACTAAATTCACTTAGTCACAACAAGTTACTCATTTAGCTTCAATTGAATACCGTTTCAGCTATCTCGACTATCTCAAGATTGCTATCCAACTGTACTACATAATTCATCAATGATTCAATCCATCATTCACGAGCATTCTTCTATGCAGCTCTATCTTAGTCATAGCCTATCACTTCATTTAGATTTATACACATATTTTAGGGTCTCCAAAACATATGCATTTTAGCCAAAGTCCGTGCTAGTACGATTCGATAAGCTCTCCCGACAGTGTTATCTTGGTCACAGCCTATCACTCATTTGGATCCATACACATATTTTAGACATCCCCAAAATATATGTACTTCATCCAACTTCTATCATAGTACGATTTGATAAGCCACATGTGCAACTCTCTTCCCAAGTCCGACTTAGCATCCTTTTAATTGACTTCTTACTTTATTCGCTTCGCCACAATCGCTATCTTTCAAGCAACAACACTTAGTATCACATCAGGGACTACTCGGATAAGTCATTTATCCAATTAAAATCTTTCTAATATTCGGATCAAGGGTCTAACTTGAAACTAACCATACTAGGAGTTCATAATAGTCAATTTGCAATTCTATTATTTCTTGAATCCGACAATATTTTCCACCGAGGCAATTCACCATTTCTAAAGGTACAATTTCAAGGGTCACACCATACAACATTCTATCCAACATAATATCCATTCCGTAATATCTCATTTCAAATCTTCTTGCCGACTATGAAATCAACATTCAAAACTTTTGAGCAAGGGTCCATCTTTTTTAACTCGATATGCAACATTCAAGGTTAATCCAACTAACCAACTATAGATACTGGTCTGACATTCCAATGAGCAGTCAATTCCATCTCTTGGAATACTTTACTGCTCGATACATACAACTCGAGTCTTACCCACGATTATAGTTCCTACTTAAGGCTGCCATATAACTTCACCAGGGTCAAACATCTCTAAGGTACAAGTTTAAGCATATATTTCCTTAGGTCATACTCATCACCATCTCTCATTTAATACCAAAAGGGTCATCCTATGGGGTCACCCTATTACTCGGTCAAGTCTTTAAGGCTAGCTATATCGACAGCTAAACCTATTCATTCAGGTGACTCTTCTAGAGTGGACGGCTACTAGGGATCGTACTAAGTTCTCATTCTTAGAGCCAACATAAAACCGACAGTTCTAAGCTACCCAAACTTGTGGGTATCAACTAGTCTGAACAACTAAGTGTCATTGTCGACTATGCCAACAATTGATTATGTATCCCACGGTTGCTAGGGTCAAGTCTATCTATCCACGGTCACATCAAGGAACTAATTCCCGCAGAGGCTCATTCTAGACTTACCCAACGATCGACTAAAATCGATCTAGCAATATTATAATCTAATTCCCAGTCCAACATATAATTTCTAACGATCTAATAATCCATCAAGTAAATTTCTAACGATTCGATTTCTATTCCAATTCCTTCGTACCAACACGTATCTATATATCGAGGATAACTATTCAAGGGTCATCGATTCCGATAGTCTCAACAGAACTATTGAATCATACTATTCGATCTGTATGACAAAGTCATACCACTAAGTCATAAGCCAGCAATCTATATCCCAACCGACAGTCGTCTACACCATCATACCATCTACCGACACTATCCAACACATTTCGTGGTTCTCAATCCCATTCATTTCTCGGCCATTATAATCTCATACGGACATTCATACAATCTCATACCACATGGGTCAAGTAGTTTATTCCATTCAATCTGACAATTCATGTATCAATTAACCATTCTCTATACAACACAAGTATTCAGGGTCACTACTTGTTACCTTTGTGATACAATTCTAATTCTCGAGCATATATGCACATATGTAACGACTATCAATCTCTTCTAGCATGAACTCATACATCAATGAATATGCCCTTTGGTGGTCAAGATGGATTAGCATCTATCACACTTAGGGTCAAAGCATAGATTTCTCACATTCATCCGAATCACCGATAATATTTCCAAAACTTTCATGTTAGCAACCCATGTAACAGGCCCGCGCATAAAATAATCGATATGGCCCTAGAATTCTTTAACTTAGCACCCGAAGTTGCGTAGTAGGAAGAGTCCAAGTTGGAAGCATCGCATTCTCAATGGGCCGCATGGGGTCCATCCCGCAAGAGATTTCCCCCGACTTAGTTCAAGCGCAATAGCTGTACCCAAGTGGAAGGGGAACTTTAGCAAGAGATTCTCCTCCGACTTAGTTCAAGCGCAATAGCTGCACCCAAGTGGGAGGGGGACTTTAGCAAAAGATTCCCCCCCGACCTAGTTCAAGCGCAATAGCCGCACCCAAATGGGAGGGGGACTTTAAGAGTCGGCTCATATCAGGTACAAACGCACCCGAGATAATTCTGTACAGTTTACCATCGGTAGCGCACATGATTTTTGTGCGCACATCTCTGGTTTACTGTTGGCATAGCACGTATGAAGTGCATGGCCTGTGCTGCCTTGGATTTCTTCATACTAGCCCGTGAAGATGCCTTATACTCAGAACCCAATTCATCCTCGCCATGACAGCGAGTGACTCAATTGAGTGATTCTTTTCTTTTTTTTATTTTGGTGCCCTTTTCAAAGGAGGCAAGGGGGCCCTATATATTGAATAGAATGAGCCCTTTTTCTTCTCCTTTTCAATGTAGGACTAAAAGCAATATTTTTTATGCTTCTACAAGACCCCCTTCAATATTTTCAAATTACAAATTTGGAATACTTTGAATTAGAAGCATAGAAAGTAGAGTTGTTTAGGTGTGGAAATCTAATCAGAGGTATCATGGACATGATAGGTTTGGGTACTTCCGCTGGGGATTTTATGTGAACTTATCATCTTTGGCGTACCTTGGTTTTAGGTACGGATAATAAGTTGAGAGAGGGAACCATCATATTTACTCAGAGGTGATGAGAACATGGTAAATATGGGGTTGATGGTAATGAGGACGTAGTGGGCGTAGACTCAAATGAGGATACATAGAACAACTCAGAGGTAATATGGACGTAGAAGTTCTACTTAACGGGTAATGAATGCCACAGGACAAGTGGGTTCCAGAAGCATAAGATTGTGAAGAAGGGGTACATGTACTAGAGGACCTAATACAGCATTTGTGGTCAACAGAGGACATTTATGGTCAACAGAGGTCAACAGAGACGTGTCCAAGCCAGCCTACGCCGTAGAGTCGGTGGTAGAACGCTGTCACGGCTAAGATGCTCAAAATCACGAAATATAACATTTACTGCTCATTCATATTTCTAAATCGATTACAACATTTACAACATTTATATTTAGAGAAAATACAAGGTTCTTACATTTAATGAAACTGATGCCACATCTATCTAGTCTCTAGGTTTCTGCCTGCTAGTACATCTGTATCTCCCAATGCTAAGTGAAGCCACAACTAACCTAAAAAATGTTAGTTTCTAGTCAGGAATGGAACATGTACACAAACCGACGGCAATGCGACAACACAATAGAATTCATAAGACATAAAAATAACATATGTGAGATGAAAACTAGAAAGTAGATAATGTCATGGCAAGTGGCGAAGAAAAGAAGGAAACAAATAAAAGACAACTATCTATGTGTTTCAAAATATCAGTTTCGACATGTGAACGGCTAGGGGGTAAATCAGGCACCCTGTACGTGTCTTGTGCAGCTGCTATTCTCCATGAAAGACTCGGGGGATAGTTCTGGGTAGTCCACATGTCTACTAAAATATTTTCCCTCCCGACTAGTACTCATGGACTCGAACGAGTCACGAAACACGAAAACATAATAATCGCGAAATATAGTAAGTAGAGATCCATGGTACTAATTTCCGTGTGACGAGCGTGTCAACAAGCAGCAAGACATATGTATAAACATAAAACTTATAAACTACTATGAATCGAAAAGTAATCAGAAAGTACACTTGCCTGAGGTCCTTTGCTGGTGAAACCGATAATACTATACTACTCAGTGAGCCACAACAGTCAAACTCGTACAACAGTCTCCGGATGCTGAAAAAGATATTACCAACATTTTAGAGTAGTCAAATTAGCAAGGTTTGCCTGTCCATAAGTCTAATTTTGGATACAAGGGCAAAACAGTAATTTCGGACAAAAAATGATGTCCGTCGTTGGACTCGCTTTGTACCGAAACGTGTGCCAGAGTCTATGTTCTCTAAAATCATCAAACTATATATTTATGGGTCTGATTTTTTGATACAAAGCCAACCGTCTGTCCAAAGTTGGATTTCGGCAGGCCGTGCACAAAATCTTCTGTTGAGTCGGATCGTGGGGCCCGCAAAACGGCGACCGATCAATTGCTTTAGAATCGGACCAAACTTGGCATACAGGACCTGAAAAATGATACGGTCCTATTGGCACAAGTTTCGTCTCGATCTGACAAACGTGCACAAAGTAATTGAGAAATTTGCAAAGTGGCCGATATAGTAAATTTTGACGGATACACATCAAATTCGTCGCGCACACGCAACCAATTTGAATTCCGTCAAAGCCCACATGTCCGTGAACTCGATATGCACCTTTGGATGCTTTCGTTTCGTGACTACGTCGCCCGGTTTGGCGGAACGCACGTCGTATCGGGAGATTTTTTTCTAATTTTCTAATATTTTGAAATCAGTTTTTCGTCAAAATTGCGAAAAAGATTTCTTGACGCTCAATCGATGAAATCGACTTTCGTAAACTGGGTTTCAGTACCCTATTGGTTGTCTAGGAATTTTGTTAATTGGTTTTTGAAAACTCCTAATCTTCAGTATAGAAATTGCCTTCCAATACTTGTCCCTAAACGAGTTTCATGTTTCATTTTAGAACAGATTTTTGCCCATTTTTTGGTCGAACCTTCGGGCAACCTAGAGGGTCTAAAGTTAAACTAATTGAAGGGATTAATAGTTGGATAGGTTGTCTACATACCAGAAGTGACAGATCGTGAAACGATCAAGCGAAGAGGTGGAGACTTTGTTGCGAAGTTGCAACCGCAGCTTGCTGCTGCCCTGTTTCAGCCCGGTACTGTGCGCGCACATCTCCTGCCATCTCCGGCGATCGTAGGTGGCCTGGCCAATGGCGTGGAGATGTGCAGGGTCGAGGTCGAGGTACGGGAGTGCTGGGCTTGTTTAGGTTTAAGGTTTGACATAGGGTTTTACATTTCTTCTCTTATTTTCTTATTCGATTATATATGGAACAGAGAGGAGGGGGGTTGGGTTACTGTGCGGGCTTGGGTTGGGGAGAGTTTGGCTAGGGCTGGGCTGGATTGGTTTTCTTTCTTCCTTTTGTTTTTCCTATTCCTTTTCTTATTCTTTTGTTTCTTTTTTTTGTTTTCTTTATTAGTTATCACATTCAAAATTAAACCTACAGGATTCAAGTAATTTGATTTAATAATTATATATATATATATATATATATATATATATATATATATATTTTTTTTTTTTTTTTTTTTTTTTTTTTTTTTTATATATATATATATATATATATATATATATATATATATATATATATATATATATACAATGTATGTATACAATTGTTAATATATACATACATATAAACAATACAACTTATTTAACACACATGAGTGTAAATTAATTTATACTTTAGTTTTTCAAGGAAATATGTTTATATTTATCACTTATTCATGGAAATACATACATACATATATACATATATATATATATATATATATAATATATATATATATATATATATATATATATATATATATATATAGTCTAAAATAAATTCCAAAATGCACATTAACATCTAAAAAAATTATTTATTATATATATTTTTTAAAAATAACATTGCTTTTTATTAGCAATAACATCTAATGTATGTATATGACGTTTAATTAGAAAGTAGTTATTAGACCATTACATAAAGTACGAAATATATATAAAGATGTAAAAAATATCTACATGGACGTCTGTAGTCACACTGCATCACTACATGGGCTTGGATCAAGTCAGAGCTAAATCGGCACAACCGGGTTTCCTATAAGTCATAATATTAATAGATAACTAATTTATTATTTATGGGGGTCAAGTCGTAACTTGGCCTGGTTTTATTAATCGGGACATACTTATGGCTCGGCCTTCCTTATCATAGCTAACACAGTAGTCCAAGCATATGACTATGCTAACCACGCCATGGTTACTAGCCATCTTGTACTTCAAACCTAACCATGACTAAAATATTCAATAATAATAATTAATTAATTAAATATTTATAAAATTCCAAAATTACTATTTAACTCGATTAAGTACATAAAAAATAATATCAAAATTTTTGGGAAAGGGGGTTACAAATCTACCCACCTTAAAATAATTTCGTTCTCGAAATTTAAAGGAAGAGTCCATCAGTTATGATAGAAGGCGGGTTCTATTAGCTATCATCTATTCTCATGGTCATTTCGTACTACAAATTCTTGAGGATTTCTACTCACCTTTGGTCACACTATTCCCTCAAATCTCATGTCGCTAAAACTTATAATCTTCCAACTAATTGCTAAAATTGCTACCAATAGATATCTACTGCATATGGCATCTATAATCCTCTCCTATCTATCAAGCAACCCAAAATTTAATAAGCCACAAATTTACACAAGTAGCTAAGAAATATTGATAAATTCTAATAAGCATGACCATTCGTCGCTCTGAAATAGAAAGGACAGGAAGATAAGGAAGAATAATCGAGAGTAAATATGAAGTTTCAAGAGCGGTAGAGAGTATCCAATGATGCAGATAGAAAGAAAGTTTATGAATCTACTCTAGTCCAGTCACTTGCTAAATTGAAGAACCCTTCGTTTGTTAGAGGGGATTGCAATCCATGTAATATAGAAGTTCCGTTCTCAAAATTTAATCTAAACAAGATTCCATAATAAAACAGAATTTGAAAAATCAAGATTATGATCTTTTTCGTGGTTATATAAACACACGAGCAAGGGATATAAATGCAATACAAGATCGTATCGCGACTTCTAGGTAGATGGAATAAGGGTTACGAATGACATCACATTCTAAGAGGTGGAGAATACATAATAGGTATAGAGACCTATTTCAAATAGTTCGATTTTATAGTCCAAATATGGTGGTATGCATGGATGGATTTTGCTGGGTCTTAATGGGTTCCCTAATTGGACATCAATCGTTGGTTGGATGAACCTTGGATTTCAATCTATATTGACTGGAAAAGATTCCAATGATAAAACTATTTCTACTAGGTTAGGGTAACTTAGAATAGGTTTTCACCCAAGTGGTTGAGCCAGTTTCCAGTCGATTGGTTAGCTAGGTTCCTAAGCCCAAAAATTTGCCTTCAGTAATATTTGTGTTTGAGTAGTACATGAGGCCTCAATTGGGTGGCAAACTAGTGGCATGTGCGTGGTGGGCTTAGAGTAGATCACAATCATATATTGGGTCGAAGGAATTGAGTCGAGGTTGAGGCTCTAATGGATGTTGGAAAGTATACCAGTATTATGGTAAGGGTTATAGCTAGTCCTTTTGACCTTAAAGTCGTACCATAAAAGTAGAGTACAAGGGGACGAGTTTGAGTGGGACATGATATACTTAGATGAAGGTAAAATCGTCTAGATCTTGCATATAAAATTTTTTGGAAGTAACAGCTAGTATCATGCTCCGAATATTAATGTCACAATCAGGGACACCAAAGATCTAAACAAAAGTGGGTGTTTATAAGGCACAAATTTTTCTATCCTAGTGGGAACCAACTTATCTGTTCAATCGGTAATACTAGTAAATCTTAAAATTTAGAGGCTAACATCCTATATACTTCAGGAATTTATTTCTTGAATTTAAACCAAGATAAAGTTTACGATGAATGGAGTTAGAGCAATTCAAGTCGTGATCACGAGGGAATAGCTAACGTGATATGATAGATATGGATCAAGTTTGAAGATCATTTTCTAATTTCAAATAGACGAAAAGTGATTCTACAATAGTTTTCATGGCCATAGATGATATGGAGAGCTAAGGGTAACATTCTGGATATAAATTTGCGCAAATACGGGCATTTGCCTTTCTTCATTAAGTAAAGGGAAAAATACTAAAGAGTTCCAGGGAGAGGGAATCGAACGCGAATACGTTCCAAAGGGGATCGAATAATTCGAGAGAGTTTTCAAGGTAGTTGCAGATGAGATCCTAGAGACATCTACATATCAATCCACGTAGGTTAATCATAGGGAGAGCGAACGGAGTGCACTAGGGTTGATCAGATCGTAATACATCAATTCTGATTAGACAATATGTTAGTAGGCGTCCCTAATAAACATATGTCTTGAATCAAGCTCGACAAAAGAGTAAGCTTGCAAAATTAGGCTGTAATAGCAGCATTGGTCAAGATAGTCAAAGTACAAGTATGCGAGATTTTTGAAAGGAGGCACAAGTAGTTCAAGTTTTGTGAGAATGAAAACCTTACCTGGTGCTCTTGCTTATACAGTTATCCTACTATCTTCTTATCTATAAGATTTTGGTCGACTAATAGGTTATGGACCTCTAAATTCTATATTCTAGGTAAACCTATTAGTGTCAGTCAATTACCTCGTTAATAGATCACAAGGACCAAGGAATGCTAGGTTGGGAGACATGCTACCCAACTTACATAACTTTTACTAGTATTAGCTTTGGATATTATAGGTCATACACGGCATTTTTCTATCCTCTATAGTATCCTAAACTTGTAATTACGTCTGAAGTCATTTTACCGAGAATTATGCCTCGCTTATATACTTTGGCTGTGGTAAACCCTTGGTTCCATGAATCAAATATGATATGCTATCAGATACTCTACCTTATATTGACACAAGGTCTAAAGAGGTCAACGTAGACATAGATTTAGCAATGTTACATAACCTACGATTCCTTGAAATAATTTCAACTCTATGTGTCGTGCCTCGCCAGTGCACTGCTGGCTGCAGTGAACCCACACTCTACATTCTCAAGTAATTAGCGACTGTGCGCTGCTGTCTAGCCATCGCAGTCATTAAAATTACTCCAACTATATTCCTAAGAACTTCAAAAAGCTACTAGAGATTCAAACTAGTTGACTATGATAGAAAGCGTAAACATCTGCCTATAAGTCTCACTCCTTAAAATAAAAGATTGATCGGAAAGAAAATTACTGAAGACAAAAAAAGTAAGAACATCATAATCTTTATTCCATATGTATTTCAAATGGTTGAGGGAAAACTTTGAATCAATCTACCTCGAGATTCATATATGAATAACAGCATCAGGAATTATAAACTAATTCCTTACGAAAAAAAGGATTTTAAATAGGCAATTCTAACTTATGATATAAGGTTTATATCTAATAGGGCAAAAGAAAATTGAACAGTTTATCAAGATTAGAGCCTTAATTCTAGGAAAGCATAACTTACCAAGTGAATAGTATATCCATATTGGATCATATCGTCATATCAAAAGTAATAGTATATCTATAGAGATCTGGTAAGCTATCTAAATTTAATAATTCCTTATCTAAATTGCATGGCTTATCTGACAACCTTAACTACCCAACGGTCAATTTTACTAAGGAACTCCTAGTCTTAGTCATTCTCTTAAATCAATTTAACTCTAAGTTATGAATGAGCATTTTCTACTCGCAGGCTCGCAATAGTATGACTAACTTAGGTACCATCACGAGTTCACATATTTTACAAAAATTGACCTGCATGGACCACCACAAAAATTTGTCACGACCCACACCTGCTTTTCGGATACGAGACATGTCCAAGCCAGCCCACGTCGCAGAGTCGACGGTAGAAACGCTGTCACGGCCAAGATGCTCAAAAACACAAAATATAACATTTACTGCTCATTCACATTTCTAAATCGATTACAACATTTATATTTAGAAAAAATACAAGGTTCTTACATTTAATGAAACTGATAACACATCTATCTAATCTCTAGGTTTCTGCCTGCTAGTACACCCGTATCTTCCAATGCTAAGTGAAGCCACAACTAACCTGAAAAATGTTAGTTTCCAGTCAGGAATGGAACAAGCACACAAACCGACGACAATACGATAACATAATAGAATTCACAAGACATGAAAATAACATATATGAGATGAAAACTAGAAAGTAACTGATATCATGGCAAGTGGTGAAGAAAAGAAGGAAATAAATAAAAGACAACTATCTATGTGTTTCGAAATATCAGTTCGACATGTGAACGGCTAGGGGGTAAATCAGGCACCCTGCATGTATCGTGTGCAGTTGCTATTCTCCATGAAAGACACGGGGGATAGTGCTGGGTAGTCCACATGTCTACTAAGATATTTTTCCTCCCGACTAGTACTCATGGACTCGAACAAGTCACGAAACACGAAAACATGATAATCACGAAATATAGTAAGTAGAGATCCATGGTACTAATTTTCGTGTGACGAGCGTGTCAACAAGCAGCAAGACATATGTATAAACATGAAATCTATAAACTACTATGAATCGAAAAGCAATCAGAAAGTGCACTTGCCCGAGGTCCTTTGCTGGTGAAACCGATAATACTATACTACTCAGTGAGCCACAACAGTCAAACTCGTACAACAGTCTCCAGATGCTGAAACATACATTACCAACATTTTCAGAGTAGTCAAATTAGCTAGGTTTGCCTATCCATAAGTCCAATTCTGGACACAGGGGCAAAACGATAATTTTGGACAAAAAATAATGTTTGCCGTTGGACTCACTTTGTACCGAAATGCATGCCAAAGTCTATGGTCTCTAAAGTCATCAAACTATATGTCTATGGGTTTGATTTTTCGATACAAAGCCAACCATATGTCCAAAGTTGGATTCCGACAGGCCGTGCACAAAATCGTCTTTTGAGTCGGATCGTAGGGCCCGCAAAATGGCGATCCGATCAACTGCCTTAGAATCGGACCAAACTTGGCATACAGAACCAGAAAAACGATACGATCCTATTGTCATAAGTTTTGTCTCGATCTGACGAACGTGCACAAAGCAATTAGAAAATTTGCAAAGTGGTCGATACGGTGAATTTCGACGGATACGCATCAAATTCGTCGCGCACACGCAACCAATTTAAATTTCGTCAAAGTCCACACGTCTGCGAAGTCGGTAGGCACCTTTCGATGCTTTCGGTTCGTGACCACGTCGCTCGGTTTGGCAGGATACACGTCGTATCGGGAGGTTTTTTTTTCCAATTTTCTCATTTTTTGAAATCAGTTTTTTGTCAAATTTGGGAAAAAGATTTCTTGACGCTCAATCGATGAAATCAATTTTCGTAAACTGGGTTTCAGTGCCCTATAGGTTGTCTAGGACTGTTGTTAATTGGTTTTCAAAAACTCCTAATCTTCAGTCCAGAAATTGCCTTCCAATACTTGTCCCTAAATGAGTTTCCTGTATCATTTTAGAACAGATTTTTGCCCATTTTTGGGTCGATCCTACGGGCAACCTAGAGGGTCTAAAGTCAAACTATTAGAAGGGATTAATAGTTGGATAGGTTGTCTACATACCAGAAGTGACGGATCGTGAAACGATCAAGCGAGGAGGTGGAGACTTCGTTGTGAAGTTGCAACCGTAGCTTGCATCTGCCCTGCTTCAGTCCGGTGCTGTGTGCGTGCGTCTCCGACCATCTCCGACGATCGTGGGTAGCCTGGCTAGCGGCGTGGAGACGCGCAGGGTCAAAGTCGGGGTAAGGGGGTGCTGGGCTGGTTTAGGTTTAAGGTTTGACTTAAAGTTTTACATTTCTTCTCTCGTTTTCTTATTCGATTATATATGGAACAGAGAGGAGGGGGTTGGGTTACTGTGCGGGCTCGGGTTGGGGGGAGTTCGGCCAGGGCTGGGCTGGATTGGTTTTGTTTCTTCCTTTTATTTTTCCTATTCCTTTTCTTTTTCTTTTATTTTGTTTTTTTGTTTTCTTTATTAGTTATCACATTCAAAATTAAACCTAAAGGATTCAAGTAATTTGATTTAATATATGTATATATATATACAATACATGTGTACAACCGTTAGTATATACATACATATAAACAATACAACTTATTTAACACACATGAGTGTAAATTAATTTATACTTTAGTTTTTCAAGGAAATATGTTTATATTTATCACTTATTCATGGAAATATATATATATATATATATATCCCCCTCCGGTGGTCGAGTTCTTCGTCCGCCCCTCCAACGGGCGCCCGCTACCCGCCGGAGCCCTATCTCGGGACACGCGCTCCCCTTCTCGGGTCGCGTGCTTCTTCCTTGGGCAGAGCCCCCTGCGGGCAGTGAGCCACGTGCGTCCCGCCTCGGGAAGCGTTTCTCCTAAATCTTGGGCCGTGTGCCCCCATCCCCAGCATTTCAAAATTTCGAAATTAGGTTTTGAAATTTTGAAATTTCAGTTTTTGAAATTTCGAAATTTCAGTTTTTGTTATTTCAAAATTTCGGTTCTGAAATTTCGGAATCTCGATTCTGAACCTTTTATATTTCCTACCTTGTCTATCAGGGCCCGTTTTGTGTTTATCGGTCCTGCAACCGCATGTAATGCTCTTTCCGAGCTATCCTTTATTTCAATAAAATTTATTTTATTAATATATATATATATATATATATATATATATATATATATATATATATATATATATATACTATACTTATTTCTTGCAATATATATATAGTCTAAAATAAATCCCAAAATGCACATTAACATGTAAGAAAATTATTTATTATATTTTTTTTAAAATAACATTATTTTTAATAGCAATAACATCTAATGTATGTATATGACATTTAATTAGAAAGTAATTATTAGACCATTACATAAAGTATGAAATATATATAAAGATGTAAAAAAAATATCTACATGGACGTCTATAGTCATACTGCATCACTACATGGGATTGGGCTTGAGCTTGGATCAAGTCAGAGCTAAATCAGCACAACCGGGTTTCCTATAAGTCATAATATTAATAGATAACTAATTTATTATTTATCGGGGTCAAGTCGTAACTTGGCCTGGTTTTCTTAATCAGGACATACTTATGGCTCGACCTTCCTTATCGTAGCTAACACACTAGTCCAAGCACATAACTACGCTACCCATGCTATGGTTACTAGCCATCTTGTACTTCAAACCTAACCATGAGTAAAACATTCTATAATAATAATTAATTAATTAAATATTTATAAAATTCCAAAATTACTATTTAACTCGGTTAAATACATAAAAAATAATATCCAAAATTTTGGAAAGCGGGGTTACACTTGCACCCAGATCACCATTAACGGTTGTTGTCACCAGGCAGCCACATCGCCACCGAGCAGACAGTCCGTCTTGCAAAGACTGCGACCAATGGCAGCTGTACATCAGGGACTCGATCGAGGGTAGTCGAGCGAGGAAGAAGAGGAACTCCGTGTTGCTCCATGCAATACGGCACGAGGTTCTCTATCTCTCAAGCAGCTGTCCGAAAACCCTCTCATCTCGGCCAACAAGCCCAAGAAGTGGCCTGGGAGTAGCAAGACGAAAGTACCCAACACAGGTGTATTCCAACATTGGCCAGTCCTCCACCATTCATGACAATACCACATTCTAATCCAATAAAGGATTGTATGACACAGATACCTCCGCAAGCGCAGGTAGCCAAAAAGCGGAGGGAAGCAATTACAATAACTCAGAGGATGATTGCAACATGCAGATCTATCCTCAAGATGATGGGACTCAGCCCTCTGAACCGAAGAGCAAAAGATCTAATGTCCCTTCTACCCACCCGTATATGGTGTCCGTATTTGTGGCCGAAGGTGACAACAACACAGAAAGCAGCAAAGGCTCTACTCAGCAGAAACGTATAGACGTCTCGAGAAGATCCTAAACACCTTGAACATTACTATGAAGTCCTTAGCTTCTGTTGTTATAGAGATCAAGGAGAGATTGACCCCCTCTGGCTCTACTCCTGCTCCAGACCCAACAGTAACGGTGGGTCCAATGTGCTTCCCATCATAAGCTAAGCAACGCCAGCATCATCTACTCCATCAACAACCGAGCCTACAGTGTCAAATGAAATGCAGCATGCCATCAAAGAATTGTACGCTCGCTATGACGCTAAAGAAAAGCGAGCAACACGCCAAAAGATGGAGATTCGGCAGCCATATCCTGCCGAATGGGATAATGTGATCTATCCTCCCAAATATAATTTGTAGATGCTCACACCGTTCGATCCGGAGTCTCCCTACTGATACTTGAGATACTTTGCCTCAGTAACGGGGCATCTACCAAAGGATGATGCCCTCCTGTCACTACCACATTTCTAGTGTGAGGGTATTTTTGTCATTTTTGGGGTAATTTAAATTTATTAGAATTAATTAGAATTTATGGGAATTTTTAGGAATTATTTTGGTATTGTTTGGACTAGATTGATTTTGGCTAGTTTGGACCCATGTGGACCAACCTAGGAGCTAACCCTAGTTAGTATGGACTTGGTTAGGATATATGACTCTAGTCTAACCTAGCCTAATCTTTGGTTGGGTCATTAGAACCTGATTAGCAATAGAAATTAGAAAGACATAAGTCATGGCTTATGATTTAGAGCCATTAATAAAACAATCAAACCATAGCCTATGTAACTTGGCCCAAAGCCCAAACTAGCAAACCCTAATCCCTAGAAGATGTGGTCGGCCACCTATAGCATTGGGATTCCCCCACTATAAAACTCCTCCTAAAATCTAGGGCTAGCCTCCTTCCCTAGGAAATCATTTCAAGAAAAAAAAGAGGTGAGTCTCCATGTTTAAAAAACTATAGAAAATCCATTGTAGGTCCTTTTCCCCCAAATTAGTTGCATTATATCCTAATATTATTGTTCTTGCTGTTATTAGAAATTTGTTTCAGTTTGACGTTGTTTTGATTGGATTGGGATACCAAGAGAGGAGCTCACAAAGGGGATTTTTCATTGGAAGTTCATCAATAGGTAACTTTGTCATTTCTCCATGGATTTTCAATTTGTCTTCATGATTAGGAAGCCCTAAGGGTCCCCTAAGTGTCTGTACAGGCTTCGTGTCGAGTTTATTGGGTTTCGTGTCCGTTCTGGACACGTATCAGTCCCTGACCTAGACTGTTTGTCGAAATGCCCCAGTGGACCCTTCGACCTAGTTTCCAGGATATTTTTGAATAGGAATATTAGTTTTAATCTTGTTCATTGTGTCCTATTCTCATGTGGTAGTGTTCGTGTCGTTTCATGTCGGATTCATCGCTTGGACACGCACGTGCACACGCTCGCGCGCGAGCTACAGTGTTCCCCTACCACTCGGGTGTCCTAGCGGACACGACAAGACACTATTTAGGATAAAATTTTGGTGACACTTAGGACATGTGACTGACATGACATAGACCAATTTTTAGCTCATTTTATTGAGCGGATTGGGAGAAATCCCACCCACACTGATTTCACACTGTACATCGCACTGTTGAAAGCACGTACTGATACGGCATTATAGCGTCGGACACGACACACTAGGACACTGTGCAGGTTGACCTAGACCTAGCCCTAGTATAGGGGTACACGTGTGTGCAAGCACGAGGCCTAGTTTGGCCTGTGTCGTGTGCACGACACGCGTGCACACACGCACGAGCCTGTGCACACTGCACCGTGCCTGTGTGTACTGTTGGTGTTTGTTTTCGGTTTGGACATGATTGTGTCATAAGAGTGGACACGTGTGGACCCTGGGACACACTCACATAGTATATTTTAGTTACCAACCTCTGTTTTTGTATTTTACATTGTTTTGACTTGTGAATTCTCGAAATGCCCAATTTCCTGATACTTAAACCTGAGAAATTCCAGTTTGTATATGTTGAACTTTGCCATAAATTTTAGACCTATTTAATACTGTTACATATTGGTTTTAGCTTCTAAATTAGTTCTCCTATATGTTGTCTAACTATGGTATGAATTTGGGGTTGTTTGGTTGTGGATCGACTTCAAATGGGGTTTTGAAATAGTAGGCCTGAAAACTGTCAAAACTGAACATGGGTTCCTGATTTCTTTTCCAGATTTTAATGTTGAACCTTGCCAAATCGTTTTAGCCCATTTATTTACTAATTTTTTTCATAAATTACTACCTATGTAGTTTACCTATATGTGATCTATGTATGTGTCAAATTGGTAGTTGTTTTGTGGGGTTTGTGTATTGATTTGAAGCCTTGAACTATAGGACTAAACTATGATACATGAACTGATGTCCCTTCTCCTTTTTTTTAGATTATGTTGTTTCAATTGATGTTGGAAATCTGGGTTTCATTAAGGGGTTGTTCAGTGCTTTTAATGTGTTACCTGTGTTGTTTAGGCTGTTGGGTTTTGTGTTCAAATCTGAATGTATGCTAAGTATGTACTGTCACTTGGTGGTTTGAAACCTAAGCCTAAAACACATGTAGACACTCACCTTTTTTACTCTTCCCTCTCACACACTCACTGAATTCAGAGTCTCCTTTACATTGCCACACCCTACAGGACACTCACAGCTCACACACTAAATTCACACCCTATCACTCTAATACTCACACATATTGCTACTCTCATGCCTACACACACACACATGCCTTCCCTCTCTCTTTATGCACATGTATATATATAGTATATATGAATATCCATATATGTATGTGTGTGAAATGTTTATGTATTATGTGTACACATATGTACCTATGTGTTATGAGATGTCTCATCGATAGCCTCTAGGTATATTCCTAGATTAGATGATAAGTCCTAATCTATGAGTGTATGTATATGTATTTCTGTGTTTAGCTTAAATGTATATAAGTTGTGTGAAGTTGGTTTGACTTGTGTTATATAGGTTGTAAGGACTTGGTATGCTAGCATAGGCTAGTTTAGCCTTGTTTAGACTAGTATGTCTTGTTAGACCTAGTTTGACTATAGTTGACCTACTTTGACTTCTAGGGTTGACCAGAGTTGACCAGGAGTTGACTTTGGCCTAGTTTGACCTAGAATCATGGAGAATGCATAGTAGGACTTCATTTTACTATTTTGGACTTGTTGTGACTTGTGCTGTTCTGAATAGGAGCCAGACACCACTCCTGGGACAGTACGTTTCATATTGGACACTCAGATACAGGCGAGTACATTCTCTGATCATTTCATATCATGCTTAGAACTATTTCCTGCAGTAGATTACTTTACTTGTACTGTCACGTTGGTCACACGGATTGGTACAATACGAATCCCTTCTTGAGATGTTATCCTTAGGGAGCATCGGGTAGTACATGTTGTGTGCGTTTCACTTACATGTCGTATCACTATGCTTCACAGATTCTTCGATCACTTGTGATATATACTCTTATGATCACAGAGTCTCCTAGAATTCCCATTTTTGGGACTACTATGTATCACCCTTCGGGGGCTTATCACCTTTCGGGGGCTTATCACCTTTCGGAGGCTTATCACCTTTCGGAGGCTTATCACCCTTCGGGGGCTGTACATAGTATCATAACATAACCTGATTGGATCCTTGTGTATTGATTGGGGGTACGGGGGAGTAGAAGTAGACATGTGAATAATACCCAAGTAGTATCTTATCAGAATCTCTTCCATAGTGTCTTATCAGAATCTCCTATGCCATTTACATGTCTATATTATACTCTGACTCACTAGCCACATGTCAGCTCTTTATTTATAGTAGATATTTCTATTACAGCTTTCTCTCTCTGTTTACATACTGTAATTCTTTCAATACTTGTATCTTACTTTACTGCATGATTATATCTTCTAACCTGCTATGAACTGTTAAGATGTACTGTACTCGCTCCTGTCCTGACTGGACCTGTTGAAAATATTACAGAGGACGAGGAGGAGGCTGGTCTGGATACTTACTATGGGGCTGCCTTAGATGACACCTGCGAGCTGGACCTTCAGGAGGACCCAGCTCTAGCTGAGGATATCACCCCGATTGCCTAGATTAGATTAGTTAGGCTTATCTTACTTTATGCAGTCTTGAGACATGTTTAGCTAGACTTTATTTGGAGTTCAGAGTTGTATATATTCTTTCATTCTGTATCTGAGACCATGTACTTCAGGATATTGCTGGGATTATCTTAGACTACTTTTCATCTATTTATTTCCTTGAGATCTATTTCATATCGTGCTAACTCTTCCTTAGTTGTGATTGAGTTTTACTGCTATGTCACCCCCATTCGGGGAGTATAAACTGTTTAGAAATATATATTGCTAGTTGATTGTTGACCTAGGACAGTGTTCTACAGCCGACACTGCAGCGTAGGCTGGGCGTTGTTACGTTCTCGTACCCTCACAGTGGGTACGGGTCGTGACACGTTTTTAGTGGTAGCCCATGCTGGTCTAGACTAGAAGTGTAGTGGTATTCGAACTAGAGTATCACTACAGCCTGCAGTAGGATATAGGACATTAATTATAAGGTACTCAATCACTTTAGGAAAATTTCTTTTATTGCCATCTAAATCCTTTTTGTCAGCTGATCCTTTGAATTATAATTGTCCGCCTTTGTTATTTCTCTTCTTTCTCAGAAATTGATACTCTTGTTTGTCTATCTTCAGGATGGTAGAGACTCGATCGCAGCGTGCCATTCATGAGGATGCTATAGAGGGGACTGCTACCTCTCAGCCAGTACGGTGAGGCCAGGGGACTGCAGCTCCTGCCACCTCTGCTCGTATTGAGACCTCGGCAGTAGCAGCAGGGGGTATGCCTCCTCCAGTTCGGAGGCAGGACCCGGTCATTCCAGAGGATCCTTTCCAGCAGCCGCCGCCACCAGGATACGTGGACGCAGCGCAGATGATCGCATACTTCCAGCAGTTCATGGACTGGCAGCATGCTCGATAGGACAGAGGCATAGAGTTGGCCGTCACGACAGCCGCAGCTCGACCAGTGGTGCAGCAGCCGAGGACACCGGGGATCGAGCAGTTTCAAAAGAAAAGCCCAGAGACTTTCTAGGGACAGAGGGGATCCTATATGCCCATGAGTGGATCGAGCATATAGAGGAGATCTTCCGCTTGGCCAGGATACCAGCAGATCTTCAGATCGAGGCCGCAGCTAGCCGGATGCGAGATCTTGCTCGCACCTGGTATCAGTCAGACCCCAGGGTGGGGGTACCGGGGCAGACTTGGGAGCAGTTCAAGGGCTTCATCAAGAAGAAGTTCTTCCCAGATTTAGCACTCAGAGCCTTGGAGTCGCAGTTCGAGGGCCTAGTCCAGGGGAGTCTCTCAGTGGAGGAGTACGCCGGGGAGTTCGGCCGCCTCGGCAGGTTTGTGGAGGGCTTGAGCGAGACGGCGAAGGCCCAGAGGTTCCGGAAGGGTCTAGTCAAGGAGGTCAAGTCCTTAACCAAGGGCAACCGGGATGCTACGTTCGAGAAGATCTTGACAGGAGCCTTGCTAGCAGAGGATGATCTTGAGCTTAGGCTCAAGAGGGGGAGAGACCCAGTTGGGGGCAGCAGGAGCAGCGGGGGCCAGGCCAAGAGGCCCCATTTTCAGCAGCAGCTGAGGCTGTTTCAGCCGCAACCAATCCAGCAGAGGCCAGTCCACCTGTAGCAGCAGCCGAGGCAGCACCAGCAGGGTCAGAGACAGGGTGGTACTTGTACCTACTGTAAGAAGCCTAGGCATGTCTTCAATGAGTACCAGAAGAGGCTGGGCCAGTGCCTAGTGTGTGGTTCATCAGACCACCAGATGAGGGAGTGCCGTATAGTACGAGTAGCTCCGGAAGGTGGAGTCAGAGCTCCAGCAGGCCAGCAGAGGAGACCAGCCCTACCGACGCAGCAGCAGAGGTTCGTCCAGCACCAGCAGCAGGCCAGGGGAGGCCAGCAGGGGCGAGGGTTCGCCATGGCAGCTGGAGATACAGAGGTGATAGGAGAGCTGATTGCAGATTCGATTCTACTCGACTCCAGTCCAGCCTTTGCATTATTTGATTCTGGTGCTTCGCATAGCTTCATATCAGTATCTTTTGCGATTAGACATGGTATCATAGCTGAATTATTGCCTAGGACTTACAAGATCACGACCGGGAGTGTCACTATCCTCGTGAGTGATGTTTGTAAGGGTCGAAGAGTAGTTTTGGGAGGCCGTGAGTTGGAGGTGAGCCTGCTCGTAATGCTATTGCCGAACTATGATATAGTACTAGGCATGGATTGGTTGAGCAGGCACCACGCCAGCATTGATTGTAGAGGGGGTAGAGTTCTCTTCAGAGCACCGGGGGAGCCGGAGTTCGAGTACTCCAGACGTCAGGCAAAGCAGGGCAGCGGAGTCTTCTGTGGAGTCTCGGTCGAAGAGCAGACGATTCCACACCCCTTGATAGCAGAGTATATGGATGTTTTCCCAGAGGAGTTGTCGGGACTGCCACCAGACAGAGACATTGAGTTCTCGATAGACTTGGTTCCAGGAGCGGAACCTATCTGTCAGCATGTCTATCGGGTGAACAACAGCGAGCTGGTGGAGCTGAAGAAGCAGGTGGATGAGCTGCAGGACAAGGGCTTCATCCGCTCGAGTTCGTCGCCATGGGGTGCACCAGTGTTGTTCGTGCTGAAGAAGGATGGGTCAGTACGTATGTGTATTGACTATAGGGCACTCAACAACCTCATGATCAAGAACAAATACCCACTGCCGCGGATCGACGATCTATTTGACCAGTTGAGCGGAGCTCGGGTATTTTCCAAGATTGATCTGAGGTCGGGATATCACCAGGTGAAGGTAAAGAGGAAGGATGTTCCCAAGACCGCTTTCAGGATGCGGTACAGGCAGTTCGAGTTTTTGGTTATGCCGTTTGGGCTAACCAATACACCAGCAGTATTTATGAACCTTATGAACAATGTGTTCCACCAGTATCTGGATCAGTTTGTGGTGGTGTTTATTGACGACATCTTGGTATATTCTAAGACCGAGGAGGAGCACGAGGAGCATTTGAGGATCGTGCTAGAGACTCTCAGGAAGGAGCAGCTTTACGGGAAGCTCTCCAAGTGTGAGTTCTTCTTGGATCGGGTGGACTTATTGGGGCATGTAGTGACTGGAGATGGTATCTCAGTTGACCCCAAGAAGATTGTAGCAGTTGAGGCATGGACAGCGCAGACTTCAGTTGTAGAGATCAGGAGTTTCCTGGGGCTGGCAGGGTATTATCGGAGATTTATGCAGGATTTCTCCCGGGTTGCAGAGCCGTTGACTCGGTTGACCCGGAAGGATGCTGAGTTCGTTTGGTCAGAGGAGTGTCAGGCAGCTTTTGATGAGTTGAAGAAACGGCTTACGACAGCTCCGATTCTGACATTGCCTTCAGGATCGGGTGGTTTCACTATTTATAGTGATGCTTCAGGGAAGGGGCTGGGTTGTGTGTTGCAGCAGCACGGGAAGGTGATTGCCTATGCTTCCAGGCAATTGCGTCCCCATGAGAAGAACTACCCTACCCACGACCTGGAGCTGGCAGCTGTGATATTTGCTCTGAAGCTGTCGAAGCATTATCTGTATGGTGAGAGGGTGAAGATCTTCACAGATCACAAGAGCCTAAAGTATGTGTTCGCTCAGAAGGAGTTGAACATGAGGCAGCGCAGATGGTTGGAGTTGATGAAGGATTTCGATATTTCACTGCAGTATCATCCAGGAAAGGCCAACGTGGTTGCCGATGCCTTGAGTAGGTATCCGACAGCCATGTGTTTGACCATGGATCAGCATTTGCTTGCCGACTTGGAGAGCCTTGTGATTGAGGTGATCATGCCCGGAGTGCAGATGCAGCTATAGGGGATGCAGATTCAGTCCGACTTGGTGGAGAGGATCAAGTCAGCACAGTTTGAGGACGTTGCTCTGCGGTTCCGAGAGCATGTTCGAACAGGATTGCTGGAGGACAAGTTTTCTCTTGCAGAGGATGGTGCCTTGAGGCACGGTTCCAGATTATGTGTGCCCAGCAGAGAGCTTAGGGAGCAGGTTATGCAGGAGGCCCACAGATCTCAGTACTCTATACACCCGGGTGCCAACAAGATATACCGAGATCTGCGGAAGAATGTTTGGTGGTCAGGGATGAAGCGGGAGGTGGCTCGCTTCGTGGCTAGGTGTTTGGTCTGTCAGCAGGTCAAGGCAGAGAGACAGAGGCCCGGTGGATTGTTACAGCCGCTTCCCATTCTTGAGTGGAAATGGGAGCATATCACTATGGACTTCGTATCAGGATTGCCGCACACACCAGGTGGAAAAGACGCGATTTGGGTCATCGTTGATAGGTTGACCAAATTGGCCCACTTCTTGCCATTCAAGGTAGGTACGTCTATAGAGAGACTGGAGGAGATGTATATACGGCAGATAGTCAGGATTCACGGGGTTCCAGTCAGTATCATCTCAGATCGGATAGCCATTTTTCTTTCCATTTCTAGAGGAGTCTGCAGACCAGCTTGGGCACTCAGCTCAAGTTTAGTACTGTATACCACCCCCAGACGGACGGACAGTCAGAGCAGACTATTCAGACCCTTGAGGATATGCTGCGGACGTGCGTCCTGGACTTTGGAGGTTCCTGGGAGGATCATCTTCATTTGGTGGAGTTTGCCTACAATAATAGTTTCCAGGCCAGCATTGAGATGTCACCTTTTGAGGCTCTGTACGGGCGTAGGTGTCGTACACCCTTATCCTGGGATGATGTTGGTGAGCGAGCTTTACTGGGGCCAGAGATGGTTGTTGATGCAGCCGAGAAGGTGAAGCTCATCAGGGACATACTTCGCATGGTGCAGGACAGACATCGGCACTGGGCCGATAGCCACCGGAGGCCCTTGGAGTTTGAGGTACATATTAGAGTAGGATTAGATTTAGGTTTCCTTGTTTGTGATTTTTGATCATATTTGTTTATTATAATTAATTGAGACCTTGCTTGTGATTAGGTCGGAGACCAGGTTTTCTTGAGGATATCTTCGACTCGTGGTACAATACGTTTTGGTGAGGCGAAAAGCTTAGTCCGCGCTTCATCGGCCCTTTCGTTATCAGCGGAAGAGTTGGTGACGTTGCATACAGGCTAGACTTGCCGCCTGTACTAGTGGGGATCCACAATGTATTTCATGTATCACAGTTGAGACGGTACGTGGCTGACCCTAGCCATGTGCTCGATCATTCAGAGATAGAGGTTGGGCCTTCTCTCAGCTATCCAGAGCAGCCAGTAGAGATTCTGGATCGACGGGAGAAGGTTCTGAGGAACCAGGTGATACCCTTGGTGCGCGTCGCATGGAGGCTTCATTCTCCAGGAGAGTCTACCTGGGAGCAGGAGGATGAGATGCGCGAGCGCTACCCTTATCTTTTTGGACCGTGAGGTATGCTTTCTATCCTTCTCATCAGTTGTATTTCGCCTTTCAACTTCGAGGACAAAATTCTTTTAAGGAGGGTAGATTTGTCACTACCACATTTCTAGTGTGAGGGTATTTTTATCATTTTTGGGGTAATTTAAATTTATTAGAATTAATTAGAATTTATGGGAATTTTTAGGAATTATTTTGGTATTGTTTGGACTAGATTGATTTTGGCTAGTTTGGACCCATGTGGACCAACCTAGGAGCTAACCCTAGTTAGTATGGACTTGGTTAGGATATATGACTCTAGTCTAACCTAGCCTAATCTTTGGTTGGGTCATTAGAACCTGATTAGCAATAGAAATTAGAAAGACATAAGTCATGGCTTATGATTTAGAGCCATTAATAAAACAATCAAACCATAGCCTATGTAACTTGGCCCAAAGCCCAAACTAGCAAACCCTAATCCCTAGGAGATGTGGCCGGCTACCTATAGCATTGGGATTCCCCCACTATAAAACTCCTCCTAAAATCTAGGGCTAGCCTCCTTCCCTAGGAAATCATTTCAAGAAAAGAAAGAGGTGAGTCTCTATGTTTAAAAAACTATAGAAAATCCATTGTAGGTCCTTTTTCCCCCAAATTAGTTGCATTAGATCCTAATATTATTGTTCTTGCTGTTATTGGAAATTTGTTTCAGTTTGAGGTTGTTTTGATTGGATTGGGATACCAAGAGAGGAGCTCACAAAGGGGATTTTTCATTGGAAGTTCATTAATAGGTAACTTTGTCATTTCTCCATGGATTTTCAATTTGTCTTCATGATTAGGAAGCCCTAAGGGTCCCTTAAGTGTCTGTATAGGCTTTGTGTCGAGTTCATTGGGTTTCGTGTCCGTTCTGGACACGTATCAGTCCCTGACCTAGACTGTTTATCGAAATGCCCCAGTGGACCCTTCGACCTAGTTTCCAGGATATTTTTGAATAGGAATATTAGTTTTAATCTTGCTCATTGTGTCCTGTTCTCATGTGGTAGTGTTCGTGTCATTTCGTATCGGATTTATCGCTTGGACACGCGCGTGCACACGCTCGCGTGCGAGCTACAGTGTTCCCCTGCCACTCGGGTGTCCTAGCAGACACGACACGACACTATTTAGGATAAAATTTTGGTGACACTTAGGACACGTGACTGACATGACACAGACCAATTTTTAGCTCATCTTATCGAGCGGATTGGGAGAAATCCCACCCGTACCGATTTCACATAGCACGTCGCACTGTTGAAAACACGCACTAATACGGCATTGTAGCGTCGGACACGACACACTAGGATACTATGTAGGTTGACCTAGACCTATCCCTGGTATAGGGGTACACGTGTGTGCAAGCACGAGGCCTAGTTTGGCCTGTGTCGTGTGCACAACACACGTGCACACACGTACGAGCCTGTGCACACTGCACCATGCCTGTGTGCACTGTAGGTGTTTGTTTTCTGTTTGGACATGATCGTGTCATAAGAGTGGACACGTGTGGACCCTGGGACACACTCACATAGTATATTTTAGTTACCAACCTCTGTTTTTGTATTTTACATTGTTTTGACTTGTGAATTCTCGAAATGCCCAATTTCCTGATACTTAAACCTGAGAAATTCCAGTTTGTATATGTTGAGCTTTGCCATAAATTTTAGACCTATTTAATACTGTTACATATTGGTTTTAGCTGCTAAATCAGTTCTCCTATATGTTGTCTAACTATGGTATGAATTTGGGGTTGTTTGGTTGTGGGTCGACTTCAAATGGGGTTTTGAAATAGTAGGCCTGAAAACTGTCAAAACTGAACATGGGTTCCTGATTTCTTTTCCAGATTTTAATGTTGAACCTTGCCAAATTGTTTTAGCCCATTTATTTACTGATTTTTTTTCATAAATTACTACCTATGTAGTTTACCTATATGTGATCTATGTATGTGTCAAATTGGGAGTTGTTTTGTGGGGTTTGTGTATTGATTTGAAGCCTTGAACTATAGGACTAAACTGTGATACATGAACTGATGTCCCTTCTCCTTTTTTTAGATTATGTTGTTTCAATTGATGTTGGAAATCTGGGTTTCATTAAGGGGCTGTTTAGTGCTTTTAATGTGTTACCTGTGTTGTTTAGGCTGTTGGGTTTTGTGTTCAAATCTGAATGTATGCTAAGCATGTACTGTCACTTGGTGGTTTGAAACCTAAGCCTAAAACACATGTAGACACTCACCTTTTTCACTCTCCCCTCTCACACACTCACTGAATTCAGAGTCTCCTGTACATTGCCACACCCCACAGGACACTCACAGCTCACACACTAATTTCACACCCTATCACTCTAATACTCACACACATTGCTACTCTCATGCCTACACACACACACATGCCTTCCCTCTCTCTTTATGCACATATATATATATAGTATATATGAATATCCATATATGTATGTGTGTGAAATGTTTATGTATTATGTGTACACATATGTACCTATGTGTTATGAGATGTCTCATGGATAGCCTCTAGTTATATTTCTAGATTAGATGATAAGTCCTAATCTATGAGTGTATGTATATGTATTTCTGTAGCTTAAATGTATATAAGTTGTGTGAAGTTGGTTTGACTTGTGTTATATAGGTTGTAAGGACTTGGTATGCTAGCATAGGCTAGTTTTGCCTTGTTTAGACTAGTATGGTCTTGTTAGACCTAGTTTGACTATAGTTGACCTAGTTTGACTTCTAGGATTGACCAGAGTTGACCAGGAGTTGACTTTGGCCTAGTTTGACCTAGAATCATGTAGAATGCATAGTAGGACTTTATTTTACTATTTTGGACTTGTTGTGACTTGTGCTGTTCTGAATAGGAGCCAGGCACCACTCCTCGGACAGTACGTTTCATATTGGACACTCAGATACAGGCGAGTACATTCTCTGATCATTTCATATCCTGCTTAGAACTATTTTCTGCAGTAGATTACTTTACTTGTACTGTCACGTTGGTCACACAGATTGGTACTATACGGATCCCTTCTTGAGATGTTATCCTTAGGAAGCATCGGGTACTACATGTTCTGTGCGTTTCACTTACATGTCGTATCACTATGCTTCACAGATTCTTCGATTACTTGTGATATATACTCTTATGATCACAGAGTCTCCTAGAATCTCCATTTTTGGGACTACTATGTATCACCCTTCGGGGGCTTATTACCTTTCGGAGGCTTATCACCTTTCGGAGGCTTATCACCTTTCGGAGGCTTATCACCCTTCGGGGGCTGTATATAATATCATAACATAACCTGATTGGATCCTTGTGTATTGATTGGGGGTACGGGGGAGTAGAAGTAGACATGTGAATAATACCCAAGTAGTATCTTATCAGAATCTCTTCCATAGTGTCTTATTAGAATCTCCTATGCCATTTACATGTCTATATTATACTCTGACTCACTAGCCACATGTTAGCTCTTTATTTATAGTAGATATTTCTATTACAGCTTTCTCTCTCTGATTATATACTGCACTTCTTTCAGTACTTGTATCATACTTTACTGTATGATTATATCTTCTAACCTGCTATGAACTGTTGAGATGTACTGTACTCGCTCCTGTCCTGACTGGACCTGTTGAAAATATTACAGAGGATGAGGAGGAGGCTGGTCTGGATACTTACTACGGGGCAGCCTTAGATGACACCTGCGAGCTGGACCTCATGAGGACCCAGCTCTAGCTGAGGATATCACCCCGATTGCCTAGATTAGATTAGTTAGGCTTATCTTACTTTATGCAGTCTTGAGACATGTTTAGCTAGACTTTATTTGGAGTTCAGAGTTGTATATATTCTTTCATTCTGTATCTGAGACCATGTACTTCTGGATATTGCTGGGATTATCTTAGACTACTTTTCATCTATTTATTTCCTTAAGATCTATTTCATATCGTGCTATCTCTTCCTTAGTTGTGATTGAGTTTTACTGCTATGTCACCCCCATTCGGGGAGTATAAACCGTTTAGAGATATATATTGCTAGTTGATTGTTGACCTAGGACAGTGTTCTACCGCCGACACTACGGCGTAGGCTGTGCGTTGTTACGTTCTCGTACCCTCACAGTGGGTGCGGGTCGTGACACCTCCTCACTAATATATTCGTAGGAGCCCTACATGGGGTGGCCTACAAATGGTTTTGCCGCCTTTCGGACAACTGTATTTCGTCCTTTGAAGCCTTGAAGAACCGATTCCTCAATTGATTCTACGAAGGAGGAATGGACATGACGATGTCGACTCTCATGGACATCGTTCAGAAGGAGAAAGAGTCAGTGTGCACATACGTTGAGTGCTTTCGCCAGGCCGCATTGAGGTTACATCCTGATATACCTGAGTCCATGCTTATGGACTCATGCCGCAAGAACATGCTTCCTGCGATCAAGGTGTGGCACAGTGCTCCATACGAAGAGTGCACACCTTTTATCACAGAGGCGTATGTAGCTCAAAGAAAAGCGCAGGATGCACAATTGCTGGGACTAAACTTTCCCTCCCTCGAAGATAAAGGAAAACGCTCATCCGGCAATAAAGACGGAAAAGGGAAGCAAGCCATGACCGTCAATATTTCCAAAGGTTCGGCATCAGCGAACCCGAAGCCGACCGAAGCACAGAGGCCAAAAGAGACCAACTCTTTCAACGACGAAGACACACTAGAGCTCTTCTATATGTTGGCAAAGAGTGGCAAACTTCAGCTCCCACCGCCTAAGCGTCCCGATGAAGTGGGAAAGGTGGACAATCCAAAATACTGCTACTACCACCAGTATGTCCACCATTCGATGTGTGATTGTTACGTATTAAAAAGATAAATCTAGTGCCTCATCGATGCTAAAGTCATCTCACTCAACTACGAGGAGAAGATTGTTACCGCCGACATGGTCACTCTTTAGTTCGAAAGTTTTTCGAAAATTGAAGCTCAAGACGGCGTTGTCCCCATCCCGAGAGCGACGATGGAAGTAGTCAATCTTCCACCGGCCCGTGACAACGTCCAAGGCCTCATCCCATTTACAACACCGCGAGACGAAGTAATGTGGATCCATCCTGATCTTACTCTTGACATGATGACGCCTACAGCATGCTCTGTCAAGGGAAAGAAGGTCAGGTCGTGTCGTATGATCTCTACGACAACTGGTGACACCATGGTTACCACTCGCTCGGCTTACCAGCGAGAAGAGAACCAAGCTCCAGAGGAAGAGGTACCTTCGCTCGTTGCGGCCTACATTCCCGACACAGTGGAAGCAGGCCCATCCCAAGCGCCTTCTGAAGATAAACAGAACCAGAAGGAGGTTCGCTTTGACAAGCCTCTGAGAAAAAACTCAACAGTAGGGCCAATCAAGCCCTAAAATTTCGATATATTGGCGTAGCTGGCTCTCCGGCTCGACTATCACTTTTTGAGCTTCTCCGTCTCTCCAAAGAGACTCGAGACGCCTTCAGCGAAGCTTTACAGAATGCTGACTCCTTTTTCACTCAGGTGAAACCGCCCAAGGAGAACCCTGTAGAATGTCCACATCATCATAGTGTGGTCGAGGTGATCCCCAATATCACCTTCACTCAGCAGGACATGCTACTAAAAAATAATCGACACAACCGACCCATGTACTATACAGGGTACGTTGGTGCCATTAAGGTCGATCGCATTCACATCGACCATGGATCTTCTCTCAACATCATCCCTCGGAGTTTACTCCATGATTTGGGGATCCCGATGCATCAGCTCACTGCGTCAAACACTACAATCAGCGGTTTCAACGCTGGAAAAAGTGATCCCCTGGACAAGATTCGTCTGAAATGCCAAATAGGCGATCTCCAGATTGACGTTACTTGCTATGTCATTGACGCTGATATAAACTACAACATGCTATTGGGATGACCATGGATTCATGAATACATGATCGTGCCCTCCACTCTCCATCAGTACATAAAATATGTGGCCAGCGACGGGACTATCAAGACCGAGTTCGCTGACATCGATCCCTTCCGAGGACTCGAAGCATACTATACAGATGCTGATCTGTACAAAACAGTCCCATGGGACGACAACGCCAATGATGCCGACGACTAGGCAGAAAGCACAACTATCGATGAAGAGCCATTGAGGGTTCGATTGAAGGGGAAACCTTCCAAGACATCAGCACCTCTCGTCATCAAGCTCCGAGGTAAAGCTCCGGTTAGATCATCCTCAGAGGCTGGTCAGTAGCCTATGCAAATAAAGCTTCCTCGGAAGGCTCCAATGCCAACTCTGAGGTCACGAGAACCTCCGACTGCAGCCCCCTTGGTAGTCAAGCTGAAGGAAAAATGTCCTCAACCTTCTTCCATAATAGCCCTGGTGCTCACGGATGAAGAGTTGTGAGACTACATATGCGCCAATACCGAAGCGTATTCTTTAGATGATGTATCCCTTGGGATAAAATTTTGTATTTCATTAATAGAAAGTTGTCTTTAAATTACACTTGTGCGCATTGGAACACTAGGTATTTCTTAGACAACGCTCTATATATGCTGCAAACACAAGTGACAACCGCCAACCTCGCAAGCCGAGTTGTCCCTTCTCAAGATGCCTACTTCTTAGTTCCAGCAAGAAAGAAGGAGGAGGAACCCATCATCTTCGACCGATTGGAGCATCCTCAATGACTGGCGTCGACAGAACCAGAACCCGATAATGACAAAATATAACTCTACCGTTACACTACTCAAGCCAAAAAACCTCATCCAGAAAATGGATTACGACTGAAAGAGTAACAGAGGACTGAACTCTGGTAAAGGTCGACGCCTTCCCTTGCGACTTCGTGCTCCAAAGGAAAAGTCCTAAAACTATTATCAACGCACTCGCCGGGGGTTGGGTTATGTTACACCCATAACAACTTCGAAGAGTTCGGAGCCGGAGGCCATGATGCATTCGTACTCCTCCGATTCCGCAACCTGGGACTCAGATACCAGTATCGACCAAGCCCTCAAGAAGATATTGTCCGTTAATATGGTCTCTGCATATCCCCCAGTCGAAGATGAAGACAAATTCGCAAGGATAAACCCTGGGCTCAACGCCTAGGATCCCAATGGGAATGGCCCTTCGAACAGCGAACCTCCCAATGAAGACGAAGTCGTCCAAGTCGAGCTAGAAGATAAGGTTTGCCCTAAATCCATCTTAATTAGCAAAAGCTTGATAGGGAAAGAAAAAGAATCTCTGATACAAATTATCCGAGAATACATCGATGTCTTTGCATGGAGCTACGAAGACATGTCGGATTTAGACCCGCAAGTTGCCATGTACCGTCTCAACATCGTACCCGGTGCTAAGCTTGTCAAACAGCAACAATAATGTTTTTGCCCCAACATCATGGATGCTATCGAGGAAGAAGTCGACAAACTCTTAGAGAGTGGCTTCATTCACGAAGAACAACACCCATATTGGGTGGCCAACATGGTCCCGATCACTAAGAAGAACAGGAAAATTTAGGTTTGTATAGACTTCAGGGATCTCAACTCGGCCTACCCAAAAGACGAGTTTCCCCTCCCGATTATCGACGTAATGATCGACAACACTTGTAGCTTCGAGCGTATATCCTTTATGGATGGTTTCTCAGGCTACAACTAAATCAAGATGTTTTCCTAAGACGAAAAGCATACTTCATTTCTGTCTACAAAAGGGATATACTATTACACAGTAATGCCCTTCGGATTTAAGAATGCAGGAGCAATATACCAACGGACAATAAGAACAATATTCTGTAAGCACCTCCGAAAGATGGTAGAATGTTACGTTGATGACATTGCCGTCAAAAGCAAAAAGAAATCCAGTCACTTGGATGACTTGAAAATAGTGTTCGACTTAATACGAACACATCAACTAAAGATGAACCCAACCAAGTCATTTCTGGGAGTCTCCAGTTGAAAATTCTTGCGCTTTATCGTCACATCCAAGGGCATTCATATTAACCCAGAGAAGACTAAGGAGATCTTGGACATGGCTCCTCCGAAGAATCTCCACGAGCTCCGAAGCCTATAAGGGTGCTAGGCATATCAGAAGATTCATAGCAAATCTCTCTGGTAGATGTTAACCTTTCACTAAACTGATGAAGAAAGGGGTTTCTTTTGTCTGGACAGAAGAATGCCAGCGCGCATTCGAAGACATAAAAAAGTACCTCACTAGTCCTCCGGTACTGGTGCTACCAGTCGTGGGAAAACCTTTTCTGTTGTACGTCCGAGCCATGGACCATTATCTCGGTGCTTTGCTAGCCTATAGGAGCAATAAAGGCCACAAACAGGTAATCTACTACCTCAGCAGGACCATGATTAGGGCCAAGCATCCGACTTCTTAGCAGCACACCCCATGCCAAAGACATCAAAGCTCTATGACGACTTCCCCGATGAAGTCCTAGAGTCCAATGCCGTCTCAGATAACTCGGTTTGGAGCATGTTCTTTAACGGTGCTCAAGAACAGGGCCCAAAGACAAAATTATCACCTGGGTCGGAGTGGTCCTCATCACTCCTGACGGCTTGGTCATCCACCGTGCATATTCTCTCATGATGTCATGCACCAATAACATCGCTGAGTATAATGCCCTCATCATCGGACTCCATCTTGCTAAACAGTTGGGAGTTGACTGCCTCGAAGCCTATGGTGACTCAAAATTGATTATCAACCAGGTTCGAGGATAATACGAGGTCCAACACGAAGATCTGGTTCCATACCACCATGCAGCAATCGATATCACTCTACCTTCACATGGTTCTTTATAGAAAATGTACCTCGATTACAGAACTTAGAGGCTGACGCACTTGCTGGCCTCACCGCTTCTCTGGCAGCTCCTGTGGGAACCCAATATACCGTCACGGTAATGGGCCAAAAGTTGGTTTCCCTGAAGAACAATCTACATATGTGTCTGAGTTACTCAGTACAAATGGATGCTAATGATGACGTTCGGGACTGGCGATTCCCGTTTATAGACTATGCAGTCTACGGAAACCTGTCTGAAGACCTGAAGGAAGCTACTTTTGTCAAGAGACGCTCTCTCTGATTCTTCTACAACACATCTACCAATATGCTCTATCGTCGTTTATACGACGGGCTTCTCCTGCGATGTTTATCTAAGACAGAAGCACAATAAGCACTCAGGGAGGCATATGATGGCACCTGCGGAGCCCTTCAGCCTGGTCCTCAATTGAAAGACCGATTGTGTCGCATGGGCTACTATTGGCCCACTATGATGGAAAAGGCCGTAGACTATGTGAAGAAGTGTGGGGTATGTCAGTTTCATGTGGACTTCATGTAAACCCCCAAATTTTATTATCTTTTAATATATTTATTTTATTTAGTATTTATGGTATTTTCCCATCTAGTGAATAGTTAGTACATAATTATATGATATATTTTTCTGTATATAAAAAAGTGAGTAAAATATTACTTGTAATATAATGCTTGCAAATTTTTGTTGAAATATACTTTATGGGTGTTAGTGAGTTTTAGATTTTTACGAAATTTTTATATAATTTTCTAGGTGTACCTATGTATATATAGATATACATAGGTATATATATTTTTTTTTATAGGTATATATATATATATATATATATATATATATATATATATATATATATATATATATATATATTTATTTATTTATTTATATATATATAAAAAAAAAATATAAATATATATATATATATGTATATATAAAAAATATATATATATATATATTTTTTTTTCTTTTATAAAATATATATATATATATATATAAAATATATATATATATATATATATATATATATATATATTTACTGTTACTACTACAGTAACACATATTAGCCCGACCCCTCCCCTCTCTGTTTCTCTCCTCCAAACAACCGAGTAAGGGTTGACCCAAATCTTCGAAATTCAAATCAAATTAGTTCGTAATTGTTTTTCTGGGTAGTATTAGGATATTCTCTACGTTCCTAAACCAAATTCGATTAGGAAATTCTATCCGAACTCGAATAAAATTTGAATTTGAAGAACGGGTGTATATATATACCTTTCGACAAGGAATTTCGAAAAACCCTACCGCAAACTCTCGAGATCGACCCCCAACCCTAATCTCCGACTCCAGAGCGCCGCCAACACCCCTGCATCCCGCCTCAACCACCTGCACGGTATTCCCATTCGCGGCAGCACCGTAGTAACCGCCCTGACCGACCCCGCAACAGGGAAAGCTCTGTTCATAATTCGATTGCAAGGTACCATCTTCTAGATCTAATAACTTTGCGTTTTCTCAAGAGTATTCTCAAGCATTTATTTTATAAACTGAAGATTTTAGAAAAACTTCCCGATACGACGTGCGTCCCGACAAACCGGGGGACGTGGTCGCAACCCATAAGCATCAAAAGGCATATATGGATATTTTTGACATGTGGGAACTGACAGAACTCGATTTTGTTGTATGTGCGCGACAAAATCAGTACATATCCGTCAAGATTTCCCGTATCGGCCACTTTGCAAACTAAGCCATAACATCGTGTATAGTCGTTGGTTCGAGATAAAACTTGCGCCAACAGGACCGTATCAAAATTTTGGTCATGTATGCTAAGTTTGGTCTGATTCTGAGAAGGTCGACCGGAACGCCTATTTGGCGGGCCCACGATCCGATCCAACGGGCAAAATTGTGCACGACCCACCGGAATCCAACTTTGGACATACGGTTGGGTTTATCTCCTCAAATCGGACCCATAGACATGTTGTTTGACGAATTTAGAGACCATAGATACTGGCACGCATTTTGGTGCAAAACGGGTCCAACGACGGACAACGTTTTGACCCGAAATTACGATTTTCCCCTGTTCTAGAATTGGACTTTTGGACAGGCGTTTTCCAGATATATATTTTATACCGAGAACATTCTTGATGTTTGTTTCAGCATCCGGAGCCGTTCGTGGATTTTGAGATTTCATTGTCGACATACTTGATTGTTGCATTGCCATTTTCGCACCGCCAGGCAAGATACCTGGCCACCTTACTTTGTGATTTACTTTATCTTATTTTTAGTTATTTATTTTTAGCATTTTTACCTGTTGACAGTATTATATCATTGTGCGCCCAAGTTACACTTGGGTGCAAGCGACTGTATCAGTCGTTTTACTTATTTTGTTCTATTTTCACCCATGGTGATGAGGTATTGGTATATCTCATATGGCCTTGACACATGCTTTATTACGTATTATGAGTCACATGTAGGACACGCACTCGTGTAGGCGAACGGCCATCGATACGTATGAGACGTACGACGGTTAGGAGTAACTGCCAATAGAATTGCATGCTAGTAGACTTGGCAATTACTAGAGGTTCCTGTGAGTCATTGATGTGACCATACTAGGCATTGGGTGGGGAGAACAGTTCCTTAACGTATGGGCCACGTATGCACTTTCCTATTCATGGTCTTGCTGGCCTCTGACATTCGATGAATGTTATGCTTTGAGGTCCTTGGTATCCTGGTGGGACCATACCGAGTTTCCTGTAGCCGGAGTGCCCATGCGTTGAAGGTTTGTTCTTAACTCCATTATTACTGTAGAAGTGGTAGGCACCCTATTGTATGCATCCCTTTATTTTCTATTATATATCACAGTTTATACGACATGGTATTTTCTTGTATCTTGTTACGTCCCTCTGAGGACCTGGTGATCTCTCAGGTGTGTGCTTTATGACTTTTCACAGGTGTTCTAGCCAAGGTCGTGATCCTCTCTATTCCTTCGAAGATGATTGCACCTGGTTCATCTTGCCATATTTATCGATCAATTCCTTGTATATTCTTCTCATTTAAATTAGTTGGTAGTGGATTTGTCTCCGCCCAACTACATGTACAAATGATAAATTCATAATGATTACCTTATTATTCTTTATTTCTGTGGATGAGATTTTGTTATCATGGTTTACTGCATTTTACAGCTTATGTATACATACGGGGATTCTATACATTGGAGTATACTTCTTATGTATACAGCTGGCATGTCTACGTACTTAGTACTAAGTATTTTGGGACTGGGGCATTACATGTTTTCGTGGTAGCCCATGCAGGTCGAGTTTCTCACTTCCGTTACGTTACTATACCGATATGAGCCTGCATATAGGTATCTCATCCACATGCTTGATCTCCTCCTTTGATTCCAATTTCGAACTTTCGTCCGACTACCTTGATTCCTTCAGGTTGATTCCTTTCTGCTGTAAATAATATCTTTTCCCCTTCTTGCTTGATGTAGAGGTTAGGAAGATGACTCATACTAGATATATGTGTCATATTTCTCAATCACTCTATTAGTTGACTTTTATAAGTTGGGTAGTATGTCTTGTGGCCAACCACACCGTGTTCTTATAACCCAATAATGAAGTATAACAGGGTGGCACTGAATGTATGCTAGTGTAGGAAGAGATGTGTACCTAGAATCTAGATTTTTAGTCGACCATACTCCATTGGTCAACCACAGCCTGATACCAGAGATAGTAGGACGACGGTATAATAAGGAACACCGGACAAGACTTAGACCCTTATGAAACTTGAACTATTTATAACTGCTTTCATCATTATCCTCCATACTTATAATTTGCACTACCATAAATGATGTCGCTATTTATAGCCTAGTTTTGTAAGCTTATCCTTTATCAAGCTTATTCAGGACATATGTATACTAGGGACGTCCACTAACATATTGTCTCATCAGCATCAGTGTATTAGGGTCTGATCAACCATAGTGCACTTGGCTCGCTCTTCATATGTTTATACCACGTGGATTGAGGTATAGATGTCTTTATGATCTCATCTGCACTACCTTGACTATTCCTTCTGAATTACTTAATCGCCCATGGAAACCTGTATTCGCATTTGATTCCCTCTCCCTTGAACTCCTTATTGTTTTTCGTTATTACTTATTGTGGAAAACAAATGCTCATGTTTGAGAGAAGATAGGTACATAATGTTTCCCTTGGTTCACCATACCACCTCTAGCCATGAAAGGCTATACATACACAAGTATAGCAACCATCGACCAAGCCATATGACTACAATCTTGCTTGAGTTACTCGTCCTCCCCTTGAACCTAAACCTACTATTGTGACCTTCTAGTCATTTGGAATTGAGAATGATTAGGACCGTACCCCCACTTAAGACACCAACCTAGGAGACTATCCATCCCTATAAACCAATTATTGTGAGTTTCTAATTATTTTCTCTTGATTTTACGTAACTAGCAACCCTTATGCCTTAACCCAACCCTTATCCGACCAAGCCCCATAGTTCAGACTTATGATGAATAGACAAATGTAAGGACAATCATTTACCATGACTATGGCAGACACCTATCCCAAGGTTGGAGTCCAACAGATATATTATCCTAGTTATGCAAAATTTGTTATTAAGACCTGACTTAGCATTGGAACACCACAATCACTAGCTTAGCCAATACCATAGCATAATACCCTATCATATTATGATTTACCAGCTATCAATAGCAATGCATGAGCACTACATTCGATACGACTAGAACCCTTGTGACTATAGTCCTGCAGGCGTTACACAAATAGAAATTATGACTTGGTCGTCAGAGGTCTTCATATGATGTGCCATAGAGTTCGTTGCCCTCATCGGTAACACTCGTATACTATAGACGAGTGGATCATTCTATCCTATCGACTCATGTATCGTGGTACGCAATCATTTCCATTATTATAAATCGGGTTACGATCCTCAAACTTGATTCATAACTACCACATCACGTTATCGATCACATCGTGACTTATTATTACCAAAGGTCAAGGTACGATGTCCCGACTCAAATATTCCTAACCTCATTATTCCTAAAACCATGTCCTAGTCTCTAGAGTGAATAGTTCTAAGCCATTCTTTATTTTAGGAATTATGGGACAACCGATTGATTGAGGTAAATTAGTTCCCACTTGGATGATAAAATAGTGACTCATGAACTTCTACTCTATATTTTATATCATTTGGTGCCACCGACTGTGACATTAATATTCGGAGCACGAGACCAGTTGTTACCTTTCGACAAATTATACATACAAGATCTAGACGAGTCCACCTTCATGTAGATATATCATGTCCCATTAAAACACGTCCCTTTGTACTCTATTTTTATGATACGACTTTTAGGTCAAATAGGACTAGTGATAACCGTTACCATAACACCGATGTACTTTTTGACTGCAATTAGAAATCCAACCTTGACTCAATTCTTTAGACCCAATATATGGTCGTGATCTACTTGAAGCCCACTACGCACATGCCACTAGTGTGCCACTAAATTGAGTCTTCTTATGCTACTTAAACACAAAAGTCACATAAGCAGCAACTTCAGGCTTGGAAATCTAGTTAACCAACCCGACTGACAATTGTTGGCCCATTGGTCATGGTCAAACCTGATTTTAGTAATTGATCAAACTCTGTCTCGATATAAATGTAAGTCAATTCAGATGTTTACCTACGACGTTTTGGAAACTGCTCAATGATGGATATCTACTATGTTCAAGACTGAAGCTGTTTGCCATTCAGAATGTATTTCCTTCAAAGCAATGTAATTTTTTATTTTATTGAGTCTAGGAATACATTGTACACCAAGTCGTACTGGCAAATAGGCTATCCGGAATCGTTTTTCAAAATCACCCTATCCTTTTAAAAATGACCTATGTTTTTGAAAAATATCCTATTTTACAAAAAGCTTCTGAAGGATTTTTCAAAAAGCCAAAATGATTTTTCTCAAAATTAACTGGCAGAACCTTAGCAAAATTCGGCCAGAGTTCGGTTCGACCAGAGTTCGGCCAAATTGAACGTTTTGTGAACGTTTGATTTTGAACTTGGTCACCCTCCAGTTGCGGTTTGTTACAAAGAGCTCTGTCAGAGTTCTGCCAGAATTCTGTCTTTGGAAAAACTATAAATAGAGAAGGATTTCGATCATTTCAAATCACCAATTCACTTTCAATCTCTTCTCTTCTAAAGCTTACATTTTCTCTAAAGAGTTCTCAAAAGCTTTTATTTTCAAATCCCAAGCCAGTTACAATCCTCTAGTCGATTTTCCAGTACGGTACGGTCTAGAAGTTTTAGATTGGTTGTAATCACAAGCTTGATTGAAGAAATAACTCTTCACAATTGAAGTTGGTCAAGTTCTTCGTATCAAAGCTCGCGTCTGTAGAAGTTGCAAGGACTTCGTATGAAAACATGTAAAATTTTCCAATAGTGGATTCAACTGGAAGCTAGAGTTCTTCCGACTGGACTAGTCCTCACAAGAGGGAAACCAGCATAAATCTTGGTGTTTGTGTTTGCCTTCTGATCACTTTTTTATTACTGTTATTTACTTTATGATTATTTTTATATCTGTGATCTAACTGCTAACGAGATTTTTAATTAGTAATATTCTGCTGCCTACTCTATTCACCCCCCTTTAGCGTATTACGCTTTACGATTTTGTTCCTACAATTTGTATCAGAGCGGGTTAAACAGGTAAAGCAAGGTAAAATTGCAGTTATATTCAATTGTTATATAGATCACAATATTACACATGACAACTGTGAAATTTACAAGTGAAGGCCAAGCCACAAACAGACCTCCACTGTTTGACGGCACAAATTACACTTATTGGAAAACACGTACGAGTTTCTTTCTAAAATCTCTTCATTTTGACTTATGGTCTGTAGTTATTGATGGCCATAAAAAGCCCCCTCGTATTAATATTGATGGAGTTTTAGTTGAAAAACAACATGACAAATATACAAAGGAGGAAAAGAAAAAGGCCAGTCTTGACGCACGTGCTATTAACGCTCTATTTTGTGCTTTAGATAGAACTGAATTCAACATGGTGTCTACTTGCACAATATCAAACGAAGTGTGGAAACTTTTCGAAGTAACCCACGAAGGAACAACACAAGTCAAGGAGTCAAAGATCAGCAGACTTACTCAGGAGTATGAGGTATTCAAAATGAAGCCAAGTGAATCAGTCACCCAGATGTTTACAAGATTCTTGGATATTATAAATCCTTTGTCTTCACTAGGCAAGGATTACAGTAACCATGAGATGATTCACAAACTTCTACGAGCTCTTACAAAGAACTGGATTCCACAGGCTACAATAATTATTGAAGGGAACGACCTCTCAATAATGTCTCTGGAAACACTCATGGGTAAGCTACTCACTCACGCATTAGAACTTCAAGACTTTGAAGATGCTACACCAAAGGAGAAGTCAGAGAAGTTGATCGCTCTCAAGGCTCAACATAGAAGAACTGTCGAAGACGACTCTGATGACAGTGACTCCGACTCTGAAGATCAAGCTTTTCTGGTAAGAAAATTCAAGAAGTTCATGAGATTTAACAGGAGAACAAAAGACAGCAACAACAACAATGAGAAAGATCCTATTTGCTACTGATACAAGAAGAAAGGACACATAAAGAAAGACTGAAGAAATCTACATCAAGGAAGTATGCCAACACAAGCATATGGAATGAAAGTGAAGCCAGCGACTCAGAAGACGAACAATCAGATGACGCTACAAATGTATGCTTGATGGCTTGTGATCAGGTAATCACTAATCCTCTATTTGACCCTTATGATGATTTCACCTTTAAGCAACTAGGAGAGGCTTTCAGTGACCTGTTAAATGATTACAGGAAACTGTGTGGTAAATATGAAACCTCTAAGAAGGTACTCAAAGAGTACAAAGGTGAAATAGGACGACTTATCGACCTACTAGATCATGTTAGAGATAATGACTCTTCAAATGAGTCTGGTGAGCTTTTATCTATTAAGATGTTGTTACACGAGACTGTTAAGCTATCCGAAGAAAAAGACCAAACTATTATCCAGCTAAAGAAAGACCTATCTAAGGAGGGAAAGAGTCTCCAGTGTGCACAGGTCAGATTAGAATCACTCACATCTGACTATAGTAGATTATATGACACTTCCAAAAGATTGGAAATTAGTTTAGGAAAACGGCCTGAAGTTGCTGCTTCCTATTCTAACACGTGTCAATTACCGAATCATCGAAACACGCCCAACACTGTCAGACCAAACCATACCAAAACTATGCCCAAGAAGACAAATAGGCATGCATTCTTCTATACTAGAAAACCAAAACCTACCAATATGCACCTCACACTATTTTCAACACTCAACATGCTAAATGTCATTATTGTGGCCTCATTGGTCATATATCTTCTGCATGTAGAATCAGAAAGTTAGTAGATTTAAATGTTTATGTATGGATACCAAAAACTAACCAGTCAGGACCCTACAAGAAATGGGTACCAAGAGTTTCATCTGTAAATTATTTTGTAGGTGGGACCCCCTTTACATGCTAGGAGCAAATGGATCTTCGACAGCGGTTGCTCACGGCACATGACCGGTGACGCTTTATTATTCGCAACACTGTCGAAGAGGAATAAAAAAGGATACGTCTCCTTCGGTAATAATTTAAGAGGGTACATAATTGGTATCGGTGACATTGGTAAGGCTTTCTATCCAGTGATTAAAGATGTTTGTCTAGTTACCGAGTTAAAACATAATCTGCTCAGCATAAGCCATTTAGCTGATCATGGTTATGGTATTAACTTCGTAAAAGATAAATGAACTATAGTTGATAGTTCAACTGGTAGTACTATATTTGAAGGTATTAGGGAAGACAACATATATATTTCTACTTGTTGGAAGATGCTAACAAAGCAGGTAGATGTTTGATGGCCAAAAGCGTTGAGAGTCAACTATGGCATATGAGACTCGATCATGTAAACATGTATACAATTTTAAGACTATCTACAAAGAAGTTGGTACGCGGCTTACCGGACATTTTTTTCAAGAAGGATACGATATGTAGTGAATGTGAAAAGAACAAAACTACCAAATCCGCATTCAAATCCAAGAACGCTGTAAGTACCTCTAGACCTTTACAACTGTTGTATATGGACTTATTTGGACCAAGTAGAATTGCTAGTCTAGGTGGTAAGTTATATGCATTTGTGATTGTAGATGATTTTTCTAGATATACATGGGTTTATTTTCTTGCACGCAAGAACGATGCATTATCAGAATTCGTCACCTTTTGCAAGAAAGTACAGAATGAAAAAGGGTTCATGATTACTCACATTCGTAGTGATCATGGTGACGAATTTGAGAATGCAGAATTCAAGTAATTTTGTGACACACACGGTTATCTGCATGAATTCTCTTGCCCTATGACTCCGCAACAAAATAGAGTTGTAGAACGTAAGAACATAACTCTATCTGAAATGGCTAGAGTAATATAAATAAAGCATGCTATATTCTCAATAGTGTTCTAATTTGACCTATATCGAAGAAGACTCCCTATGAACTATGGTTTGATAGAACACCAAATGTTTCATATTTTAAGATCTTTGGTTGTAAATGTTTTATTCTTAATACTAAAGATAATTTGAGTAAATTTGATAAAAAGGCCGATGAAGGTATATTTTTAGGTTATGCAACAAAGAGCAAATGATACAGAGTCTTCAACAAAAGAACCATGATCATCGAAGAATCTATCAATGTCAAGTTTGATGAGCTAAATCAACACTTAGACGATAATAAAATTGAAGACATAATCACACCAAGTACAGCTACTGCAAAACCTTCACACAAAGATGCGGAACCATCACATCAGGCATCAGATGAACCTCCAAGCAAAGAAGCCAGAACTAGCAATCTTGAGACTACACCAAAAGAGATGAGATTCTTGGCTAATCATACAAAGGACTTGGTAATTGGTGAGATTACCAAGGGTGTAAGTACTCGTTCCTCGAATAAAGATATATCTTTTTGTGTTGCTTTTATTTCGCAGTTTGAACCCAAAAATATTGATGAAGCATGTAGTGATAATTTTTGGTTAGATGGTATGCAAGAGGAATTAAACCAATTCGAACGGAATCAAGTTTGGGAACTTGTTCCCAAGCCCATTGATCATCCGGTCATTGGCACCCGATGGGTATTCCGAAATAAACTGAACGAGAATGGTTTAGTGACTCGTAATAAGGCTCGACTCGTAGCTCAAGGATACAATCAAGAAGAAGGTATCGACTAAGATGAGACTTATGCCCCAGTTGCGAGATTAGAATCTATTCGCATGTTATGTGCATTTGCATGTTTTCATAATTTTGAAGTTATTTCAAATGGATGTCAAAAGCGCATTTTTAAATGGTTTTATAAAAGAAGAAGTTTATGTAGCTCAACCTCCCGGTTTTACTTATTTCAAATTTCCTGAATATGTTTTCAAGTTGAAGAAAGCCTTATACGGTTTGAAACAAGCCCCTCGTGCTTGGTACGATCGTCTAAGCTCTTTTTTACTTGATAACAGTTTTTCAAAGGGAAAGGTTGACAGCATATTATTTATAAAATCTTTGAATAATAATATTCTTTTGATTCAAGTCTATGTAGATGATATTATTTTTGGATCTACTGATGAATCTCTTTGTCAAGAATTTTTAAAGTGTATGCAGAATGAGTTTGAGATGAGCATGATGGAAGAGCTGAAATTCTTTCTCAAACTGCAAATCAAACAAACCAACATGGGACGTTCATAAATCAAGCAAAGTGCACAAAGGATCTGTTAAAAAAGTTCAACATAGAAGCAACAAAGCCACTTAGCACTCCAATGGCGACCTCAACCAAGCTTAATATTGATGAACAAGGCAAACCCGTCGACATACGTAAGTATCGATGAATGATCGGTAGCTTGCTATATTTAACTGCTAGTCGACCAGACATTATGTTTAGTGTTTGCTTATGTGCACGCTTTCAAGCTAATCCTAAGGAATCATATTTGTACGCAGTTAAGCGTATCTTCCGATACCTTAAAGACAATTTTTCTGTCGGCTTATGGTATCCCAAAACCACGTCGTTTGACCTGATCGGTTATTCTGATGCTGATTTTGCCGGATGCAAAGTAGATAGAAAAATTACTAGCGGTACATGTCATTTCCTAGGAAAATCTCTAGTCTCTTGGTTCAGTAAGAAGCAAAATTCTATTGTATTATCAACAATCGAGGCTGAGTATATCGCCGCAGGACGTTGTTGTGTACAAATTTTGTAGATGAAGCAAACTTTAGAAGACTATGGATTGCATTTTATACACATACCCATTTCCTATGACAACACTAGTTCTATTAATTTGACTAAGAATCTAGTATATCACTCTCATACTAAACATATCGAGATTAGACATCACTTTCTTAGAGATCGTCAACAAAATGGAGATATAGACCTTGTGTACATAGACACACAGAATCAATTAGCTGACATACTCATAAAATCTCTAGCGGAAGATCGTTTCAATTATTTACGTCGAGAATTAAGAATTTTAGATATCAATAATATTAATTAATTTTGTTTTATTAATTAATTTATTCGATACTCAATAACTATTTTTGAGATAAGTCTAAAAAGAGTCTGTCTGTCACCACAACTACGGTCGAAGCGAAGTGGTACTTAAGAGTTCTCCAGTGAACCTCCGTTAGCTGGGACAGTACTCCTACAGCTAATCTGAGACAGATGCTGAGTAAAGAATATTAATTTATAAAATAATATTAATTATATTATAATTAAGATTTAAAATTACTAAACTCTGAATTAAATATTTGAAACGAATTAATGAAAAAGATGTGGCCTCATTGTTATTTTTTTTATATATATAGCCAGGCAACCCTTGGCGAATTCGGCCCGAGTTCTGTCCGAATTCGGCCAAAGTTCGGCTGGGTATATATATGTACCAGTCAAAACCCGAGGCCCCCTCTTCTTTATTCTTCCAAACATCATCTAGACAGCAGCAGCCGTGCCCCCTAAACCCTAGTTTGTCTCCACCTTTCTTCTTCCAATCCGCATGGAGATCTTCGTCCAAAATTTGGATTCGTACAGAGAATTTCGTCCTCTACGGCATATCTTACTCTTGGAAGGTATAATTCCTTCTATCCTCCACTTTCCAATTGTTAGGGTTTCTAGATTTTGGGATAGAATGCCTAAGGGATTCAATCCTTTCAAGAGAAAGAAGACCAATGCCAGTGAAGAGGCATCGTCTTCAGATCCGCATACGGATTCCCTCTTTTCTACGGTCTAAGCGGATGACGGTGCATCGGACGAGTTTTACTTCAAAACTTCCGACCAAGCCCTATTGTGGTATGCCGATTTCATTATGCGTACTATTTGTACCGGATCTCCGATCAAATGGACTGTCATTCCCGACCACCATCCTTACTTTGAGGCATTAGGGTTACAACACTTTGTTTCTTTACAATTCCCTATAGCTACTAATATCATTGGATCATTTTACTCTAATTTTGTGTTAGACACTTTTACTACGAGAACACGTGTCGGAGGGATAGATATCGAGTTTACTGATGAAACGTTAGCGGAAATCCTTGGTATTCCAAACGAAGGTGCCCCGCTCGATGACATTACTGATTTCGATTTCCCCGATGGTACGACTCTTGTTAGTTTCGAGAATGAGCTTTGTGCGCCCGCACGTGCTCGTCCTGGAAAGTTTAAGACCAATAACTTGAACTTATTTAACTATGAATTACATTGCGTTATCAATTCCACTTTACTTCCAAAATCTACTTCCAAAGATGATGTCACTGCACTTGAGCTTCCTGCTCTATATCACATTCTTAAGGGGAATTTCTTTTTCTGCCCCTAAGACTATCATTCAGATGATGGGTAGATGTCGCAGAAGAGATCACAACCTCTCTTATGCGATGATCATCCCATGCATCTTTCAGATATTCGATATTGACTTATCCACTTGTACTGTTGACTCTGAGCCCAAGTTCCTCAAACTCTCTCGTCGCAGTATTGCCACTGTTCCTCCACCGACTGCACCTGCTCCTCCTGCGCCTACTCCCACAGTACCTGGTCCTCCTCAGTCCTACCCTATGACATTTGAGGGTATTCATCAGCACCTATCAGATCTACAGTCATTTTATGTTGACACTTCCAAGGAACATGAGTTCCGTGATGTGACTCGGTTCCAGGCTATTGCCAACTTATAACTCCACCTCCCTGTTTTAAAAAATAACATTGATTTTAAAAGCATTTTTAAATTTATAATAAGTTGATGTTTAAGTTTAAAATAATAAGTTTTGATTTTTAAATAATAAATTTGGGTGATTGATATTTTGGAGGGAAATTTAGTTAGGCAGAATTTATTTTTAAAATTTTGAAAGTTTGTTATAACAAACTTTGGGGCCCACTCTTGGGTTTTCTAACTAATTTCTTTAAATCCTGTAATAAACGAAAAGGAAGGGAGGCTTATTGAAAAGTTTCTGTACAGGAAGGGACTGTTTTAAAATAATTTTGGGCGGGAGGGTTTAGTTGCAAAAGTGCATCTATTACTTATTTTCATTCAGGAGAGAGAGAGAGCTCATTGCTGAGCTGAGCTTCCATTTCTCTCTTTCTTCAAATCCGTAGGAGTAATAGACTAGGCGGAGCTCCGGCTTGCGTCCTCGATTTTCCGGCGAGCGGCGACGACGGCGAGGTATTTCCCCCAGTCGACGTCGACTGAGACTCTACGACAGTGGCGGTGATGGCCATGACGAATCGACGAAGACAACGATGGTTCCTCCGACTCAACGGCAACGACGGCAATTTTCCGACTCGACGGTGAGTTCGGTTCTGATCAAGTTTTTTTTGATTTCTGGCCGATCGATCGATCTAATGGAAACCCTGTCTCGATCTAGTCTTTTCTCCGGCAACTATGATGCTACGGATCCTCTCGGCGAAGTTCTTCATTCCCTCGGTAATCATCACCAACAGATGTCGTCTCGGTCCTCCGGTGGTCTCAACTCGTTCACAAGGACGCTAATTCGGTGGGTTCTTCTCGATTGCCTTCTCCTTTCATTAATTCCAATCTTGACTCAGTGATCCGATCATTCTGATATAGATTTTCTCAGATTGCACCTTCGTTCTAACCAACTGATCGGAGCAATCGCGTTCGAGCAAGAACTCGTCCTCGGCTGGTTCGATCTCCGGTTGACAATAAGTCCATCATCACTACTTTCCTCCTAATTAGTGATGAATCGTGAGTCTTAGTTCTTGATGTTCGGTCTTTTTTATTTATTTAATTTCGTTAGAGTGATAGTTCGACTAGATTTTGATGATTGAATAGGAAATATTTGGATCCAAATTTAATTGGTGGGACTCAGTTTGAGTTATTAAGATTTCTGATGTTATCTTCCACATATTTCGAATGAATTATAAGAGAATGCTTTCGATGATGGGTGTTCTAATATGCCTTATAATTGTTCGATAAAATGTCTCAGAGGGATCTCGTACTGCTTGGACACGAAGAAGTTCGTATCTGATATTGGGGGATCATAGTTCTATTGCGATCAGTTTTCCCTCAGGTAATTACTATACTTCTTATTTATGAAATTTTGGTGGCGGCAATTAGATTTCATTTCGATTGTATGTTCAGTTGGATCGTGTCCGAGTATTGGGATCGTATCCAGTTGGTAGGGGCGGTTGCATTAAGTCGGCGGGAACACAGGGTGGCGAAGTTGAAGTCAGCAGGGGAGATTGCTAGCTGCATTTGGGGGTTGTGAATTTAGCCGATTTATTCAAATGTTAGGGTCAATAGTAAAGGAGGGAATTGGCTTGTTTGTTCAAATTCAAACCTTGTTGAGTTGTTGTAATGTGTGGGTTTTAAAACTGTAGAGTCTTGAATTATTTCTCAGGCTGGGGAATGGTTGGCCTCGTCGAGCATTGATTTATTTCTCAGTCATGTTGTATAAGGATTACATTTGAAGCCTGGAGGGAGTGCAAGCTATGTTTTTAGTCAATGTTAGATGGATTGTACTTGTTATTGTATATAAATTGGAAAGTTAGCTACTGCTAGGTTGGTTAAGTGATGGTTGCTGGTTATGCAAAGCAATATTTAAATTGCCTTGCTAATTGCTTTGACATGAGTTTAGCAAGAGACTTGTTTATGCTCGATTTGGGTCGAATGTTGCATGCATTTAATTGGTTGGATTATACAGGGAATGTTAGGATATCATTTATGAAATGGTGGTTGGAGCATAAACCTTAAGACAAGCTAGACCAGTTAAATAGCTAACCTAGGGGTATTTTGTTGATCTTTACTGAACCATTCAGTTTTATATGTTTGTGTGCTCCTTTAGCTGAGTAATGATAACATGCTTAGGTTCGTTATTATTGGATATTGGCATTTTTTTGTAGTTGCTAAGTATCAGTTGACTCTAAAATAAAGTGATCTAATTTCTATTAATGGAACCATAGGGACTTTTTTCTATTATCCAAATAATATCATGAATATTCTATTAAATGCTATATAAGTTTAGTATTAATATTTTTAGAGTATGTTGCTAGATTTAGATTCTAGAATTCACTAAACTCATTTTGTTAGCTAGTTATATGACTTATTTCTAATAGCTATTATTCTATTTAAATAAATGGTTAGTTTTGGAATGTTATCTAGATAGCTATAAGCTAGCTAAATTACTACTGTTTAGATTTTGATATATTTCCAAATCACCTTCAGGAGAACCTACAGATCTACTACTTCTACTTGATCACCCTGAGCAAGACAAGTATACTCCTCGGATTTGTTCATTTCTCATGTTTTGTATGTTCATTCTTGAATCTCCTTGATTGACACGATGTATCACGGTATTGTATGGTTTCATGTATTACTTGTGTCTGGGAGGGGAAATACTATAGATATGTGATCAAACCCTGTTACTATTTATGTGAATAGCTTGGGTCCCGCATCGTACACGCGGGACCAAAGCCGTACCATTTTATGTTCATTGCATCTATCCAAGCTGATCACAATCTAGATGTATTTCAATATTGCATATGTCAGGATTCAGGTTGTATTTCAGGATTCATGGTTGTATTTCATGTTCAGGTTGTATTTCATGTTCAGGTTGTACTTCATGTTCAGGTTGTATTTCATGATTCAGGACTCTTACCATGTTCTCTGTATTTACTTCAGTATTTCCTGTTCAGTTTTATGTCTTGTCTCATTTCCTGTACTTATATATATTTCCTCTTTCTTGATTCATACCATGATGTTCATGTTCATTTCCTTGGATATACTTAGCTCCGCTCCTGACTAGGATATGTTACAGGTGTACTTGCAGGGTACCATTCTACTCTATGGGCCAGAGCCCAGGATATTAGCTGAGCAGGATGAGATTTAGCTCGAGGCTTCAGGTTTAGACTATTTAGCTTTACTTCTAGATATTGTCTTTAGAGTTGATAGTATTTTTTATTCCTGTGATTCTGGTACTTCATGATATCTGGATTTGTGGATTATGGTGATCTTCTAGGAACGTTTTTAGATGTTGTGATTGTACACATTTATGTTTATCTGGTTAGATTTCCCTAGCTTGGTACAACTTACTTCGTCGTGTCTAACGACAAAGGCTGGGACGTGTTCGACTCGTGTCCGATTATTCGGGACCAGGTCGTGACATGTTTTTAGTGGTGGCCCATGCAGGTCTATCCTAATGGTACTTAGGTATTAAAGTACTATTGGGGGACTTGATTACACTAGGGAAACTTGATCACAGCATAGGAAAAATCGAAAAATAATGGTATATCAGGTATATCAGGTATATTGATATCTATAAACACTTGTTGTTTTAGGTTTAGGACATTTTAACAGTTTTCTGTTTTTCAGACGATTCAGACACACAAATATCAGAACCGTCGATTCACCTACACTTGACGCTTTCGAGCTTCCACTACCTTCTACCACTCTACTATCGCCATGGGTAGTATGTAGATGATGTAGACATTTGAATAGTCCCTTGACAACCAGAGGGAGCATGCCATTCTTTCCAAGTCAGACTTGCGGATACACTCTCCAAGCCATGAAGGACTTCTGATTTCCAAACTCTCGGATCTTTGGACTTTCCCGACACCGAACGCATATCTTGCACCGATGAGCAGATCGAGCACCTGGAATCGCCACTGAAGATCATACAAGTCCTTGAGAAACTAACTCCTCTGAAGATTGGAGCCACCAGCCAGGAGATCCAGAATTTAGCACAGACAATAGGACACAACGGGAAACTGAAGCTCAGGAGGAACTTGAAGACTTATGATGAAGATAGCAACTACTGTGGATCTGTAAAGCGTCGCCACACTCAGATAAGGCTTCTTCAGCACAGCAGGAGATTCAGATTTAGCCGGCTATCAATTTATTTTCTGTCGCAGCTCAGGACACCACTACGAAGAGTTCCGCAAAAGACTAAGGCTATGCTTGTATTGCTGATCGCTTGCCCACCAAGTCAAGGACTGCTGGAGACCGCTGATCACTACTGCCCAAGGACAAGCACGATGAGCACCAGTATCACCGAAGAAGGACCCACCTCTCCAGATTCAGCAAACGCATGGAGCACTACCGTAGGGACCAGCCTACATTAGGACAGCTGAAGACGTTGAAGAGATTCCAGTCCCAGAGAAATACTGAATACAGACTGAAGGTAGAAGATTTCTCTTGCATGGTTAGGAGAAAACCATGTATCTTAATTTGAAATCCAGCTTTCCCTTAAATTCCTTGAAACATCTAGATCATTTCTTGAACTTCTTGTTTGAAACTTTTGTTGATGTTGAAACTTAATTCAAGATATTGTTTCCTATTCGTTGATTGATACTCCTCCATCCATTCTTCGTAACCTTGCTCTTTTTGAGATTCTACTCAGGAATTTTGTTTCCTATTCAGGAACTAGTTACAATTTGTAAAAAAAAATTTCTTTTCGAAGTTCATTTTTCTATTTGGGGCTTGTTGGAATTTGATTTTTATTCAATACTTGTTTCTATTCACCATTCAAGACATTGTTTGAAAACTTCGGTTTCGACCTGTTCCCTATGTGAGATTTCGTTTCCTACATGGCTTGTTTTCTATTTGAAAATTATTCTGTTCACAACTTTGCTTCAATCTTGTTCACTATTTGTGGTATCGCTTGTTTCATGGATATTTATTTTTATTCACCCATCGATTCTTTTTACTACTCGTAACTTGATTCCATTCAAGATTTTAAGATCCTGTTTCCTATTTCAAGGCTTTGTTTTTGTTCGTGATTTTGTCTCCCATTCAAGATTTACCAAACTTTGAATTTCAGTTCCTACTCGTGACTCGTTGAGACCGTGTTCCCTATTCAAAATCTTGTTTCCTCGTTGAGATTTTCTATTCGAGAATTTGTTCCTTATTCACGACTTTGTTGACACTTGATTTTCTATTTTTCACTGTGTACCTTATTGGAGAATTTGTTTTCAATTCAAGTTTTTGCTCGAGATTTCATTGTTATTTGAGATTTATTGAAACTTGTTTTCAGTACAGAATTTTATTTCTTATTTTGAAACTTGTCTCCTATCTGATACCTTGCTTCAGTTCATCCTTCGAGATTCTGTTATTCCTTCGGGATAATGTTCCATATAAGGAATCTTGTTACCATTCCAGATATCGGTTAAAATTCTGTCATAATTTGAAACTTCACTTCCTGTCTAAAATTTTAAATCTCCCTGGTTGCCTTTTGTACTCACTGATTGGATCTCTTGTCGTCTCTTAGTACCTAATAAACCCTTGTATTCGAATAGTCAGATAACCTCACCATCTTCTTGACTTGGACTATTGAAATCCATTTTGATTCCTTGAAATTTTCTATGGATAAAGTTGAAAGACTATTCGATGACCCACTAGGACGTGACAGTTGCGCAGTTGCAGCCGTTATCTGGATTGCGGAGACTGAAAGTTCACTGCAGCCAGCAGCGCACTGGTGGGGCAGGAACTCTAAGTTGAAGTAATTTCAGACATTCATAGGTTTCGGGTATTATGGAGACTTGTCCTAAATTTTTTATGTCGTGATCTCTTGGGTTGCTTCGTTAATGATTGTTGGAAAATGGATATAGTGCACAGAATATTCGGTGACATATTGTTATTTGAGGCACGGAGCCGAAAGTCCACTGCAGTCAGATATATACTAGCGGGGTAGGGATTCTAAGCAAAGTGATTTCAAATACCTATATGTTCTCGGGTATCAGGGAAATTATATTTCTTTTTTCATATGATTATTGGTTTTCGAAAATCACAGATCCTTGCACATTCATCCTGATTTGATATTGTACCTCCTAAGTATTTCGTACATTTTCTAAATCAACCCTTGCTAATTTTCCTTCTAGCATTTTATCGTTAGATCATTGATTTTCTCAAATTATACATTGCCAGATTTTAATTCCATACTTCGTTCATGTCTTGATAAAACTTCAACCTTAAATCATGTCATCTGACCATGATTTCCTTTCTTGTCCTAGTCCACTTGTGTTAAAATATCAATTTTTTTTCGTACTTAATAGTTGTGTCTTCATGATTTTGCTCCTCTATGTTGTAATTGGAACTTTATTCTATTCCGTACCTATTTGATTCTTGATCATTGATTGTGTTATTCCAACTTCTTGTATGTACTTGGTCTCAAGGCCTAGAGCGTCAGGATCGGCAGAAGCACTAGGCGGGTAGCAGCAGACGTCCACTGGAGTTCGCAGTTGGGGATATAGTGTTCCTGAAGATCTTGCCGACCCGAGGCATCTTTCGTTTCAGCAGAGGTGGGAAGCTCAGTCCGAGGTACACCGGACCTTTCGACGTGACGGCACGGATTGACGAGATGGCATATCGACTAGCATTTCCAGCTAGCTTGGAGGGAGTGTACGATGTTTTTCAAGTGTCCCATCTTTGACGCTACATTTCGGACCCGAGCCATGTGGTAGACTTTTCGGATCTAGAGGTAGGTTCGAGATTGACCTACGAGGAGCAGCCAGTGGAGATCCTTGATCGGAGGGAGAAGCGCTTGCAGAACCAGACTATTCCGCTCGTCCGCGTCATGTGGATACACCACTCTTCGGGAGAGTCCACATGGGAGTGCGAAGATGAGATGCGAGAGCGCTATCCTAGCTTGTCTGCTTGATTGTATTCGTGTGTTCAAAAATTCTATTTTTTCAATAATTGGTTTGTATTTGGACTTTCTTTGAGTTTTTGCTTTAAAATTATTTTGTTGTCTCTCGAATTTCGAGGACGAAATTATTTTTAATGAGGGGAGATTTGTAACTCCACCTCCCTATTTTGAGAAAATAACCTTGATTTTAAAAGCATTTTTAAATTTATAATAAGTTGATGTTTAAGTTTAAAATAATAAGTTTTGATTTTTAAATAATAAATTTGGGTGATTGATATTTTGGAGGGAAATTTAGTTAGGCAGAATTTATTTTTAAAATTTTGAAAGTTTGTTATAACAAACTTTGGGGCCCACTCTTGGGTTTTCTAACTGATTTCTTTAAATCCTGTAATAAGCGAAAAGGAAGGGGGCTTATTGAAAAGTTTCTGTGCAGGGAGGGGCTATTTTAAAATAAATTTGGACAGGGAGGGTTTAGTTGCAAAAGTGCATCTATTACTTATTTTCATTCATGAGAGAGAGAGAGCTCATTGCTGAGCTGAGCTTCAATTTCTCTCTTTCCCCAAATCCGTAGGAGTAATAGCCTAGCGGAGCTCCGGCTTGCGTCCTCGATTTTCCGACGAGCGACAACGACGGCGAGGCATTTCCCCCGGTCGACGCCGACTGAGACTCCACGACAACGGTGGTGATGGCCACGACGAATCGACGACGACAACGATGGTTCCTCCGACTCAACGGCGACGGCGACAATTTTTCGACTCGACGGTGAGTTCGGTTCTGATCATGTTTCTTTTTGATTTCTGGCCGATCGATCGATCTAATGGAAACCCTGTCTCGATCCAGTCTTTTCTTCGGCAACTACGATGCTACGGATCCTCTCGACGAAGTTCTTCATTCCCTTTGCGATCATCACCAACAGATGCCGTCTCGGTCCTCTGGTGGTCTCAACTCGTTCACGAGGACGCTAATTCGGTGGGTTCTTCTCGATTGCCTTCTCCTTTCATTAATTCCAATCTTGACTCAGTGATCCGATCATTCTGATATGGATTTTCTCAGATTGCACCTTCGTTTTAACCAATTGATCGGAGCGATCGCGTTCGAGTAAGAACTCGTCCTCGGCTGGTTACATCTCCGGTTGACAGTAAGTCCTTCATCACTACTTTCCTCCTAATTAGTGATGAATCGTGAGTCTTAGTTCTTGATGTTCGGTCTTTTTTATTTATTTAATTTCATTAGAGTGATAGTTCGACTAGATTTTGATGATTGAATAGGAAATGTTTGGATCCAAATTTAATTGGTGGGACTCAGTTTGAGTTATTGAGATTTCTGATGTTCTCTTCCATATATTTCGAATGAATTATAAGAGAATGCTTTCGATGATGGGTGTTCTAATATGCCTTATAATTGTTCGATAAAATGTCTCAGAGGGATCTCGTACTGCTTGGACACGAAGAAGTTCGTATCTGATATTGGGGGTTCATAGTTCTATTGCGATCATTTTTCCCTCAGGTAGTTACTATACTTCTTATTTATAGAATTTTGGTGGCGATAATTAGATTTAATTTCGATTGTATGTTCAGTTGGATCGTGTACGAGTATTGGGATCGTGTCCAGTTGGTAGGGGCGGTTGCATTAAGTCGACGGGAACACAGGGTGGCGAAGTTGAAGTCAGCAGGGGAGATTGCTAGCTGCATTTGGGGGTTGTGAATTTAGCCGATTTATTCAAATGTTAGGGTCGATATTAATAGAGGGAATTGGCTTGTTTGTTCAAATTCAAACCTTGCTGAGTTGTTGTAATGATGTGGGTTTTAAAACTGTAGAGTCTTGAATTATTTCTCAGGCTGGGGAATGGTTGTCCTCGTCGAGCGTTGATTTATTTCTCAGTCATGTTGTATAAGGAATATAGTTGAAGCCTGGAGGGAGTGCAAGCTATGTTTTAAGTGAATGTTAGATGGATTGTACTTGTTATTGTATATAATTTAGAAAGTTAGCTACTGCTAGGTTGCTTAAGTGATGGCTGTAGGTTATGCAAATCAATATTTAAATTGCCTTGCTAATTGTTTTAACATGTGTTTAGCAAGAGACTTGTTCATGCTCGATTTTGGTCGAATGTTGCATGCATTTAGTTGGTTGGATTATACAGGGGATGTTAGGATATCATTTATGAAATGGTGGTTGGAGCATAAACCTTAAGACAAGCTAGACCAGTTAATAGCTAACCTAGGAGTATTCTGTTGATCTTTACTGAACCACTCAGTTTGATAAGATTGTGTGCTCCTTTAGCTGAGTAATGATAACATGCTTAGGTTCGTTATTATTGGATATTGGCATTTTTTGTAGTTGCTAAGTATCAGTTGACTCTAAAATAAAGTGATCTAATTTCTATTAATGGTACCCTGGGGACTTTTTTTTCTATTATCCAAATAATATCATGAATATTTTATTAAATACTATATAAGTTTAATATTAATATTTGTAGAGTATGTTGCTAGATTTAGATTCTAGAATTCACTAAAATCATTTTGTTAACTAGTTATATGACTTATTCCTAATAGATATTATTCTATTTAAATAAATGGTTAGTTTTGGAATGTTAACTAGATATCTATAAGCTAGCTAAATTACTACTGTTTAGATTTTGATATATTTCTAAATCACCTTCAGGAGAACCTACAGATCTACTACTTCTACTTGATCACCCTGAGCAAGGCAAGTATACTCCTCGGATTTATTCATTTTTCATGTCTTGCATGTTCATTCTTGAATCTTCTTGATTGACACGATGTATCACGGTATTGTCTGGTTTCATGTTTCATGTATTACTTGTGTCTGGAAGGGGAAATACTATAGATATGTGATCAAACCCTGTTACTACTCATGTGAATAGCTTGGGTCCCACATCGTACACGCGGGACCAAAGCCGTACCATTTCATGTTCGTTGCATCTACCCAAGCCGATCACAATCTAGATGTATTTCAATATTGCACATGTCAGGATTCAGGTTGTATTTCAGGATTCATGGTTGTATTTCAAGGTTGTTGTTTGCCATAGATTATAAAAGAACAGAATAATTTTATGGGAGGACTGGACTTTTACTTCACAACTACAAACTCGCTTGTACAGAAGAGACCCTAAGAACAAAACCTAGGAAAAGCAATCTAAAGTACAATTGTTTTGTTTTTCTGGGGGGCGACGGTAGAGGCTCGGGAGAGTGCTATCAACTCTGCCTTACTCCTTGGATGATCGGACGTCGCTTCGACTCTGATAAAGAAATGCTCTTGCTGGGTGCTCTTTGCTCTATACCTCTCTCTGTGTCTCCGCCGCTCTCTGTCCAGAGTTTTGCAAGGGAATGACACCTTGCTATTTATAGGACTTTATGATAAGTAGGGTGTGCCGTAATTGCTCCTTAAAAAGTGGGCGATTAGGATTGGTTAAGATTAGCCTTGATCTTGTTTGTTGGAAATCAATCTGGGCTATTATGTTGATTGCAACAAATCTGCATTATTTGTTAGAAATTGATCCGAGCAGTTATATTAATTGTAATAAATCTGTATTGTGATGATTTGTTGATAGCATCAAATCCGAGTGGATAAGTCTTGGTCAATCTTCTGCCACGTGTCCCAACCGCCATTATGTTGAGCGCTGTATGAACACGGGTGAATAAGTCTTAGTCGATCTTCTGCCACGTGTCCCAACTGCTATTGTGCTGCGAGCCGCATATACGGGGCGTCCTGGAAGAGCCGCATGAGTGTGGCCCCGACAACCGAGCCGCATGAAGGTGGCATCCGTATGAGAGTGACAGCCGCATAAGAGTGAACCCCAACTAAACCGTATAAGGGTGGCCCCCTACAATCTGAGCCGCATGAGAGTGGCAGCCGCATGTGGTGGCCTCCAACTGAACCGCATAAGGGTAGCCCCCACAATTCGAGCCATATGAGAGTGGCAGCCGTATGGGGGTGGCCTCCAACTGAACCGCATAAGGGTGGCCCCCACAATCCGAGCCGTATGAGGGTGGCAGCCGTATGAGTGTGGCAGCCACATGAGGGTAGCAGCCGCATAAGGGTGAACCCCCAACTAAACCGCATAAAGGTGGTCTGGGCGGTCCGCATAGAGAGCTTCTTTGGACTTTGTGGACTGTGTCGGCTGTCTCAGAGATTTTTTTGTCTTTTGAGGAGCCTGACGCGTCTCCTTATTATGTCAGAGCCGTCAGAGCTGTCACTTTATATTAGAGCATTAAATGGCCAGCTGCAGGAAGTAATTATGGCCAGCTGTCATCGGCCTGTTTTGAGCCGCATGAGGCCACGTGGCTCTTCTTGAGCCGCATAAAGTCCCTGAGCTGCATGCGGCTCTCTGGGTCTTTCCGAGCCGCATAAGATTCTTCGAGCTTTTGAGCTGCATGTTGAGTCTGGGCCGTATATGAAGTTATTATTCTTTTCATGCTTCTACAAGACCCCCTTCAAAGTTTCCAATTTTGCAAAAATTGAATACTTTGAATAAGAAGCATGCCCACGTAGCCGCATAGACTTCTCTGGCCGTATAGGATTTCTAGCCGCATGGATTGCTCTGGCCGTATGGAATTCTCTAGCCGCATGGGCTGCTCTGGCCATATGCAGCTCTACCTGCCATGTAGGCATCGCATTAATTGCCCATGATTTGTTTTGATTTAAAGTCGTCTTTTGGGAAGGATCCCAAGAGTCAGCTTTAAATATTTCGATTTATTCTTAATAATTACTAGTAATCTTTTGCATACGGGGGATAGAAATCCAAGAGTCAGTCTCCTCTCCTAGGCATCACATGAATCGAAGCGTCCATCGGTCCACGAGCCCCCTGTCTGCCTATAAATACGAGTAATTTTTAGAGAGAGACTCTTTACTCTCTCTTCTTGTTCAAGCCTTTCTTGCCCTAGCTGCCGTCTTCTTCTCCTTTGATCATCGATGGCTCCCAAGACTTCCAAGGCTTCCTCTGCGGCGAAGGGTAAAGGGGCCTTCCTCGTCGGCTGCGGCACCCACAGTCCATCCTGATGTTCATCCTGCCATTGCTGGTATAGATGTTGGAAAAAATTGCATGAACTCAAAACCCTAACCATCATGGCCACGTCGTATGTTTTATGTGCGGGCCTTCTTCGGCTTCATTGAACTGTTCAAGTTCATTGTGCTGTACGTGCCGCATGTACGTCTCATGTCCGAACCGCATGTGGGTATGTCCCAAGTTTGAGCCGCATGAGAGTCGTCTCATGGCCGCATAAGCACTGGACGTATGAGGACCCACAGAACAGGGCCGCATAAGTCCCTCTGAACTGAGCCACATGAGCCCCCACAAAATAGGGTCACATAAGCTCCCTTTGAACTGAGCCGCATGAGGCCACGCTAAGTAGAACCGCATAAGCTCATTTGAACTGGGCCACATAAGACCGTGCTAAGCAGAACCACATAAGCTCATTTGAACTGGGCCGCATGAGACCGTGCTAAGTAGAACCGCATAAGCTCATTTGAACTGGGCCGCATGAGGCCGCATCAAATCAGAGCCGCATGAGCTCTTCTAAACCGTGCCGCATGAACACTCGCTAAACCGAGCCGCATAAGCTTACTTGAACTGGGCCGTATGAGGCCCCGCCAAAATAGAGCCGCATAAGCCCTCCCTTTTTAATTGTGCCGCATAAGGACCCACCTAATCGGAGCCACATAAGCCCAAAAATACTAAGTGGTTTTACCTAGCCATCTTCTAACTTGTTTCCTTGGTAGGTTCAGCCCAATCTGCTGTGGGTGTGCGGTTTGACCACATAGTCCAGTATGTGGTGAACCAGCTTCCCAAAGACGAGCCTATGGAGAGGTTGAATGCTATCAAAAACCAGTCCTTCTACTTTCTCTGTGCCATGATGAACTCGGGGCGATTGGGGGAAGAATACCTGAAGCCGACGTTTCTCTTTGGGGATGCCTTGACTGTGAAGAACCCCCAAGTTCTGGATATATCTTAGATTTGGAGCTTTATTTCCGACGGAATGGCGATCCATATTCCTCAGATGGAGCGCCATTTTTCGCTGTCGTGGTTTAACATACTGCCGATGGACAGAAAGATGGTGGACTCCTTAACTCTGAGCTAGTTGGGGATATTTGTGGGTAATATCCACTATAACAGAAACTTGGGGTCAATGTAGCGGGCAAGGTATCGGTCAGTTGCTACGTGATAGGGTTGGCCCTGGTACCTTCTTAAATGTGCAGGGTCCTAATTTCAAGTTCTCTCAAGCCGACACTTTCCTGAACCAGCTTGCTCGGAAGGGGTCCTATCCCGTTGGCCGGTTGGCGCTGTTGAACTGGATAAACCCCATCCCTTTATGGGCTAATTTGACCACGTAGATTCTGCGGAGGTATGAGACTCTCCTTCGTGAGATCGGCCTCTATCACGCCATTTGGGGCACCTGTCACAGTCTGTCCATGAATAAGACGCTGTTCATGGCTCTCCTGGAGATGTACAACCGGCGGAACGGAACCTTCTTCACTCCTGGAGGGGAGATAGGACTCGCTCTCTACGAGATGCATACAGTTTCCAAGCTGCCCTGGGGGGAAGAAGTCTTTGAAGTGTATACCACGACGAACGAAGAGTTCGAGGATTTGGATCGGCGGTTCCCGGGCTTTATTGTCGTATGGGGAACTACTATGTCATCACAGTACCTGCCACCAGACGTCCATCAAGAAGCTCGGTAGCTCGGAAGGGAACCTTCCTCACACCCGGACATGGCTCACACACCTTTTTACGCTAGGCACCTCAGGCCAAGTTTTTCTTGGAAATCCTCAAACCCAGGAGGAAGTACAGGACCTGGGTTGACTGCCAAGAGGTCGAGGACCACGGGCGACAGGTTTGGGAGTCGAACTGACTCCTTCAGTTATTTTATCAGGATACTCAGTAGCTGTCAAAGAAGGCACTCCTGGCAGGGTTCCTGATGGTGTGGCTGCAGAACTGCGTGGTCTCAGGAGGGGCTGGTTCTATTGAGAGGGCTGGTTCTTTATCCTCCTTGCTGTGAAACTGGTCTTTGGGGCCAGACTAGCTCTTCTTCCGGCCATGGTGTGCAGCATACACCGTGGCCTTCGTGCTTTATCGTCCAAGGTCATCACCCGTGACACGACGAAGGACTTTGAACGTGTTGAACTGCCCTATCATTATCTGATGGGGTGGTTGTTGATGCACTACCGGTCTTTGATGAGGCCTGGCGCATAAGATGGTGTTACGGCTGATGATGCTTTCATCTTCCAATATCACCATCAGCCCTGGGAATGCAGCACTGTACCAGCCTGTCGGAGGGCACTGGCGAGAGTGGACGGATACAACTTTTTTGTGTTTGTTCCTCGTTTTATCGATAAAGAAGTGAGGGGCGTACATATTGATGGTACCGGACCTCCTCACCTCTTGCCTGAGAAGATGCTCCTTTGGTTGCGTAACATCCGTCCTGCGTACATAGTATACCGCAATCACAACACTGTCTACTAGAAACCTTACTTGCCCAGTAGGTTCTTCCGACAGTTTGGGTATAGTCAGCTACTCTTGGACAGTCCCAGCTCATGTCTGGGTTTTGAAGGTAGCGTCCTTGACGGCATCAGGGCCTGGCACTATTATGGCACGGTTCACACCCGTACCAGCTTCTCAGTTCCTGATACTGAGGCATCGGAGGAGATCTTGTATTTAGCGGCTCTATACCATATCACGGCGAGCAAGCCTCCTGTTGGCTTTGACCCGAGTACCATCTTCATTGTTGGTACTGGCTTGGTGGAGAAGCCCTAGGGGTCCAAGGCGAAAAGAAGAGGAAGAACACGGTCGTTGTGTTGGACTCAGAGTCTGCCAATGAGGACGAAGAGGATGACGAGCATGATCCCGATAACTCTCTTCCTCCTGCAGATGAGGTGGTGGCGGATCAGCCGCCTGTCGTTCCTGGTCCTTCGTGCAAGCAAAGCAGGCATGAGCCCGCCGTTGGCGGCAAAACTTGCTTTGTGAAACGAATTGCGTCTAAACTTTGCAGGCTACTCATCAAGGAGAGAGGCAAGGATGATACCGTTTCAGAGGTGAATTGAACTACAACCATCTTCTTCTTTAGCTCTTCTTTTGAACTATGACCTAATCATTTTCTTTTCTTTGTAGGTGTCAGAAGAATCGAACTCTCGAGAACCGGCCCCTAGCTCTGAAGTCGACCCAGCCCTGACCACTTTGATTAGTGACATGTATGCCGAAATTATTTCTGTCGGGGTTCTTCTGGTGACGGCTGAGGTTCCTCCCGTTGCTGAGGTCTCAACCCACGGCGACGTGGGCTCTGCTGAACTCGTCCCCGAGGCTGCTGAACTTCAGTTGGGTGATGCTGATCCAGTTGTATCTCCTTCCGGGGCGGCTGGGGCAGAGGAACCAGCTGAATTCGGCTCGGATGTCGCTGGTGAAGAGGCTACGGCGGCTATGAAAAAACCTCAGCTTCAGCAACTTTCCCCTGGTAAGATAAGCCAAGTCTTGACTAGTGAGGAGGTTCATCTGCTCTATCATCACATCCTTCGGGTTAAGTTGATTGATGGTCGCTCTGGACATACAGGTCCTGCTCCTTCACTGCCAATGACGGACATTGTCAGGGTAGAGTTCGCCAGAGAGAGTGTGCCTCCTTCCCCTCCCTCTTACATTGAGGAAGCTCCTGCTGAATCGAGTTCGGAAGAGCAGATGGCGTAACGACCGGGGCAGGAAGAAATGGTCCCTGTCCTCTCCTCTGTTCATGTGGCTCCGGGTGTCGACCTTTCCGCCATGCCGAGTCTCCAGACCATTCGGGGCGGAGGAGGAATTAGCCGCTCTTCAAGCGTCTTTTTGCTCGAAACTTGTTTTCCTTGTGGCAGGGGCATCAAGTTTCGGTGCATCTTCTTCGGCACTGCCAGCTACTCTTTCTTTGACGCCATTTTCTATGGAAGTTCTGGATGAAGCATCAAAGGATGTGGTTGACAGTTTCTACCGCCACCTGAGGCGAGGGGTTGAGGTTGCCGTGGAGAGGAGGACATCTTTCTCCTTGGCCCGTCAATGCGTCTGTGGCCAAATTGAAATCCTTAGAACCCTCCCCAGTGGGGCAGGGATAGTTGAGCTTCTAGAGCCAAAATTCCTAGAGGCTGATCAGCTTGTGGCCCATTTCAAGTGGTACGGCAAGTCGATCTGTCTGCAGCAATAGATCAAGAGCATGCCTTCCTCATAACTGCCATGAAGAAGGTAAGGGTTGCTCGGGATACGGCCAAGCCGATTATAATGGGGGACCTCCACCACCTGTCTCTGCAGTATGATCAGTTGAGCCGCAGGGGAGAGGATTGCATGGCTCGGGAAGCGGCCGCCTCCCGTGGGGTAATTGATACGAGAGAGCAGATCCTCGTTCTTTAGAGAAAACTGGCTTTCTTGGAGTCTGAGCTCGAGGCCGTCCACACAGATAAGGAGCTGAATGTTCAGGAAGCCGACAAGGTCACTCGAGCTTCTGCTGGCTTGGAGCGTGCTCTGGAGAGGCTTGAAGATGGCTGGCGGGCTCACGCGCATCTGGAGGATGCGGAGCGGCTGACTCAGGAGGCCGAACGCCGGGCCAAGCAGCGGTTTGAGCGGTCGACTGCCTTGTTGAGGGACCTTCTCAGAGAATTATGTGTCGCCGAACCATAGTCGGCCTTTCTTTATTTATATTCTTTCCTTTTTAAGCGGGACGTGGTCCCAGAACATGTAGTACCTTGGACTTTCAAATAAAAGAGCATGTTTTATTTTACCCTTTATTTGTATTACTTGTTACGTTTGTGGTGTTATAATATTTTCCCCATTGGGGGACTATTTGTGTACCTGTTACCCTTGGCATACCTTTGTTTTAGGTATGGATAACAAGTTTTATAGGGATACTTAGAACAATTCCATTGTAAGGTGGCCATGGAAGTTTCTGGTATCGGAAGAAAGAATGCCATGGAGCAGCTGGGCTCCTGAAGCATGATGAGAAATGATGTACATGTACTAGAAAACTTAGTACATCATTTGTGGTCAGCAGAGGACATTTGTGGTCAACAGAGGACATTTGTGGGCCTATTATCCTTGGCGTACTCCGGTCTTAGGTACGGATAATAAGTCGAGAGAAAACCAACATACTTACTCAAAGGTAATGAGGACGTGGTAAATATGAGGGTTTCTTCAATAGAGCCTTCCTACTCAGAGGTAATGAGGATGTAGCAGGAGTGGACTCCATGAAGGGTACATAGAACAACTCAAAGGTAATATAGACGTGAAGTTCTGCGTGAGGGGGTGATTTGTTTTTTGGGGAAACGAAACAACTCAGAGGTGACATCGACGTGGTTGTTTCAGGAATTTTGTGGATCTATTACCTTTTTTTATGTACTGAAAGTACGGGTAGTAGATCATGAGGAAGGTGCTCTTTTTAGGAAAGAAGTTCAGAGGTATGATCATACATGACTTACTACCCAGAAGATACGATATGGATTCATTTGTAGTGACCAGAGTGTAAGTTCAGCGGTACCTAAGGGCACATAACTTAACAGTCCGGTAGATTTGGAGGATGTCGTTTAACATAATACTTCTTCAGGAAATTGCCGTTGACGGGCAACATGAGCAAGTCTCCATTTTGTTTTACGAGGCGGTAAGCACCATTGGAGAATACAGCCTCGATGACAAATGGCCCTTCCCACTTTGGCTAGAATTTGTCGGCGGTTTTGTGAGTCATAACCATCGGCCTCCGAACTGCCAGAACGAGATCAACTACTTGGAATGTTCTGAGTTTAACCTTCTTATTGAAGGCTCCGGAGATACGGGCTTGATACAGCTCGATTCGTTGTTGAGCTAGCAAGAGCTTCTCATCTAAGGCCTCCAACTCTTGTAGCCGACGACGGTAATTATCATCCGTCGTCAATCGATAGGTGACGGCAATGCGGAACAAGGGGATTTGGGTCTCCAGTGGGAGTACTGCCTCACTCCCAACACCAGAGAGAATGGTGTGTTTCTGGTGGCCGTCCGAACTGTAGTACGGTACGCCCATAAGCATTCACCAAGCTTTTCATTCCAGTCGCGTTTATTGGAAGACACGAATTTCTTGAGCAGCTTGACTATAGTTTTGTTGAACGCTTCTGCTAAACCATTCGCCGCCGGATTGTACGGTGTTGAAGCAACATTCTGGATCCAATGTTTGTCGCAAAACTGATAGAAGGTGTGGCTTGCGAACTGCGGACCGTTGTCGTGGATGATCCTTCGAGGCAGTCCGAAGCGATAGATGACGTGATGCTTAAGGAAGCTGATCACGTTTGATGTCTTCACTTCTGCAAGCGGAACAGCTTTCGCCCATTTGAGAAGTAATCTGTGATTGCGAGTATGAAGCGGTGTCCTCTGGACAAAGATGGAGTGATCGGACCGATGATGTCCACTCCCCATGCTTCGAATGGCCAGGATGCCACCGTTGGATATAAGAACTCGGATGGTTGATGGATGAAATCTGCGTGGACTTGACAGGCTTTGCACTTTCTTGTATAGTCTATCGCATCTGCCACCATCGTAAGCCAGTAACAGCCCATCCGGCGAAGGCGGTCTTGCAGCTTCGGGCCAGGTTAATGGGCCCCATAAACGCCGTCGTGAGCTTCGCGTACCGCTTCTTTGGCTTCTGTATCTGACAGACATCGAAGCATTAATCCATCGTATGATCGCCGATACAACATTTTTGTCTCCGTATCATAGAAGAATCTGAAGGAACGCCTTCTGATGGAAGTGGCTTCTTTTGGATTCTCCGACAAGATGCCATAGACTACAAAGTCAATGAATGGCTGTCTCCAGTCTGGTGCTTCGTCGACTGTCAGAGCGGAGTAACTCTAACACATTGAACATTGTTCTTGGGATAGACCAATTCACGGCCTATTACGTCAACCAAGTGGTGAGCATGATTCGGAACCGCTAAAGAAGCGGCAAGGTCTGCTAGGGCATCGGCTTTAATGTTCTGGAGCCTGGGAATGTGTTCTATGAGAAACCGTTCCAAGGATGAGATGATGTCAATCGCTATTTGGTGATAAGGGATCATGTCTTCATGACGAACTTCGTATAAATCCCGGATCTATTTAACGATTAGCTGTGAATCGTCATTTGCTTCGTTGTGCTCTATCCCCAGTTCTTTTACAAGTCGGAGGCAGATAACCAGAGCATTGTACTCTGCCACGTTGTTTGAACAAGATTCCGTGAGGGAGTACGCCCGATTGATCAACAACCCGGAGGGAGAAATTATTACCACTCCAAATCCGACTACGATATTGCCTTTCGGTCAAGTTCTTGAAGCACCGTTGAAGAACATTCGCCAAACGGCATCATGGGAGACCATATTTGAATTGGCGACCACGTCTGGGATCTCTTCGTATATTCTGGTTGACTCCAAACCTGGATGGGCGGCTAAAAATTTTGTCAGAGCTTGACCTTTAACAGCCTTCTGCGGGACGAAGATCATGTGGTAGGGAGACAATAATATTGCCCAAGTAGCAAGGCGAGAGCTGAGTGCCCCTGGTTTGGTCATGAGGACCCTGAGAGGGTTGACTCGTGATATCAAATGTATGGTTTGTCCCGTGACGTAGTGTCGCGTCTTCTGAATGGCGAACACTAGAGCGAGGCACTCCTTTTCTACGGCAGTGTATCGATGCTCAGGCCCTATCATCGTTCGGCTGAGGTAGTAGATGGCTTGTTCATGGCCTGCATCATTATTTTGTGCTAGTAGAGCACCGAGAGAATGCTCCATAGCTCGCACATAGAGCAGGAATGGCTTTCCAGCAACTGGGGCCACCAGAACTGAAGGGTTCGACATGTATTCTTTGATGTTGTCGAAGGCGCGCTGGCACTTTTCATCCCATACAAAGGAGACGTCTTTCTTCATGAGGTGCGTGAAGGGCTGACATTGTCCAGAGAGGTTAGAGATAAACCTCCTGATGTAAGCTAGCCTGGGAGGTAACGATAAAACCCAAGAACCTGCCGCTGGATATGTCCAAGAAGGATTTCGTGGGATACATTCAAATTGTGTGCCTGCATCAGGTCGAATACTGTCTTCAGATCATGTAGATGATCTTCTTTAGAGCGACTCTTGACGGTGATGTCGTTGACATAACACTCCACTGTCTTGCGTAAATGATCTCTTAAGATGACGCTCATGGCTCGTTGATAGGTGGCGCCAGCATTCTTTAAACCAAATGGCATGACTGTGTAGCAGTATGTGCCAATCGGTGTTCGGAATGATGTATGCTTTTTGTCGTCAGGGAACATCTTGATTTGATTGTACCCTGAGAAGCCATCCATGAATGACATACGCTCGAAGTCGTAGGTGTTGTCGATCATTATATCTGTAATAGGGAGGGGAAACTCATCCTTAGGACACGCCTCGTTCCGATTCCGACAGTCGATGCAGATTCGGATCTTTTCATTCTTCTTGAAGATTGGTACTATGTTGGCTACCCAGTATGGATGTTGTTCCTCGCGAATGAAGCCGCTGGCTATCAGTTTGTTGACCTCGGCCTCGATAGAGTTCATGATGTCTGGACGGAACCGTCGTTGCTGCAGCTTGACCGGCTTTGCGTCCGGACGAATGTTAAGTTTGTGAAGTACAACCTCGGGGTTAGCCCTGGCATGTCTTCATAGCTCCAGGCGAACACGTCGATATATTCTCTGACGAGTTGCAGTAGCGATTATCGCTCTTCGTCTGTCATACTTTTGCTAACGAAGATTGGTTTTAGAGAGGACTCATCGTCGAGGTCAACTTGCATGACCTTATCTTCGGTGGAAGGCTCTCTTTGTTCGAACTGCTTCTCTCATTACGTCTAGCTGTTGGTCCCACTGCTCTAACTCAAGAAGTTCAGGAATGTCTTTATCTTTTTCGTAGGCGTCGGCGAATGCCATATTGACAGTCCAAGTCTGCCTGAGCATGTCTCCAATGCTAACATTCGAATCAGAAGTAGGTGAACCGGACGAATAAGAGTGCCATTCGCATTCTTTATGTGAGCTCTCGGGGGTTGTCACAGGAGTAACATAGCCTAGACCATGTATAGTCTTGCTGTAGTAATCCCGTGGCTTTCCAGCCGGGACTGGCAATTGTAAAGGTAATCGTCGGCCGGTGCCATAGTTCAGGCCTGGTGTAGCCTCCATATCATACCCCTATTTTTGTATGAGGTACTTGGATCGAGAGCTATACAGATAAATGGGCAGTCTCCCAGTGTCGGATTCCAGATCGACTTCTTCTAGCTTAAAGGGCTGTGGATCGTTCTTAAGGCCAAAGATGATTGGATTATCCTCTCCTTCTATTATGAAGCAGGCGCCTTCCACGGGAGTAAGTTGGTTCGTGGTATAGACATTGGTTACTTGTGTGTGTAAGTTAGTGCCTATACCGTGTTCCATCGCATACATTACATGAAGCTTATCAAGCTCGAGGTAGTTCAAAGATAACCCTTTATTGATGAAGTAAGGTATCTTTTCAGGAGGAATTACATTATCAGCGGAAGGAACATCAGTGTATACGGCCACATACATGGCTAGCTCTTTCTCCTCTCCAGCTACCTCTTGTATCAGTGAAGACTGGAAGGATGATCTGGGCAGCCTGATCATCAAGGGTTTCGTTGATGGGGCCGGACGTGGAGTCGTCGGTGCGCTAGCGGTCCCCGGCTTGTACTGAATTGTTGGTTTGTCCCTAGCTCCAGTTCAGCAACCCCCTGCTTTATTGAAGCTTGGAAAGACGATCTGGGGAGCTTGATCACCAGGGTCCCGCTGGTGGGACAGGACGTGGGGTTGGTGGCTTACTAACAGTCCTCGGCTCAGTGTTGGGCTGACTCCTTGTCCTTGGCAGACGGATGACCATTGGCTTATCAGGAGAGTTTGTCTCTTCAGATTGTCGTTGACCGGCTCTTGACAGTCTGATTATCGTTGGCTTCACTGTAAAATCCCTAAATTTTTACTATATTTTAGTACTGATTTTTTTAATGTATTTATACGTCGCATAGTCGTATTGTACGTCGCACGAGAATTTGCATTTTTTTCGTATTACTCGTCGAGTGCGAATATATGCGAGGTACATATTTTTAGAAAAATGGTTTTTGATTTTATTATCGGTAATGGTTTCAAAATATATATAATAATTATTTTTATTAAAAGTTGTGAAAAGTATCTATCGAGGTTGCCAAAACTTATTATTTTAGTTATTTATAAAAGGCTATCTCTTTTAATAAGTGGTAATTTAGAAAAACTAGATTATGTGAATATTCTACTCGTGTAAAGCGCATGAAAATTATTTCATGTATATTTTCAAAATTTATTTTTATTATAATAATTTATTTAGCAATAAGGTTTTAAATATGTAAATATTTATGTTTATTTTTGAAATTATTTTTACCTAAATTATTTAAAGGGTATTTTAAAGATATTTCCTACTAATATTTAAAATATATTGGAATTTTCGAAATTAATTATTATAAAATTTTATAAAAAGATATTTTGGATATATTGTGACAAATTAAATTGTGATTTGATTTATTGATTTAAATTAAATAGTTTAATTTAAATGTGTAATTTATCTATATTTAAATAGGATTTGGATTTAGATATGAATGTATTGGTTTAAATTTAATAGTAGAATTATATATTTGGGTTTAAATAAATCCTAGTCTCTATCTACATTGGATTATATTTGATTGAGTTATTTTTAAATCAAGTTGAATTAAATAGTGAAAAGTCTAAGGGGAATTAAAACTCTTCTTAATCCTTATCTAGATAAGACTTTTGTAAACCCCTTGATTTTTCAAAATAAATATTTGTAGAATTTCTGGATTTTTAAATAACTATTATTGATTATATAATTTGTATTATTTTACATATATTTAGTATAGTGCTCATTGGTGAATTTAGTATAAAATAATATAAAGCTATTTTTTAGTACATAAGGATCTAAACTATATTATACAATTTCTTTTCCTCAAAATTTTAGGATTTATTTCATAACTTTTATTACTTTTTACATGTTACTTATATTGTACACTATTTACATAATATAGAATAAATGTCAAATTAGTATAGATATTTCAGCTTGTATAAATGAGATTAGATGAAGGTTGTTTAAATAAATATTAACTATAGTTATTATAATAGTCATTTTAAATAATGTTATAGATAATTTAGATAAATATAAACAATATTTTAAATAAATACTAATCCTACTTCTACTAGGAAAACATCTATCTATATCCTATCCTAATAAAGCAAACTCCCATTTATTTAAATCAAATCCTATCTAATTTAGGAGATAAATCTGAAATAAATACCTATATAAACCCAATACATCTTCCTTCCAGCCATAATTCGAAATTATTTTTAGTCCAATAGAAACTCTAAAATTCGTCATTAGAATTCAGCCCCGCTTTTTAGTAGCAAGAGCAACTTGGAACGACGATATCTCCTAGCTTCGAACTCCGTTTTGCCTCCAGTTTTTTTTAAAAGAAGCGTATCGAGGTAAGGTTTCCAAAAACATATTTTAATAGATAAAATTCGTTCTGTAGATTTTTGTAAAACTATTTTAGTATTAGATGTCCAAAAAATAAACGTGTTTCAGTATTTTTACGATTTCGGGAGTTTCCGGAAACGAAAATGTGATCCGTTTTATTTTTTGAAAAGCTAATACAAAAACCTATGCCATATCCTATTTATAGAATTTATTAAATAAATCAAATAGGTATAATTTAATTATAATTAGATAATAGGCTATTTTCAGCATCCGAAGATGTTTGTTTAGACCTTAGTTCCTCAGCAGTCGTTGTTCCACCTACTTTCCTGTCTGATCTTCGCCACCACAGTGCTCAGGACTCAGACAAGTATACCTTACTAATTAACTATCAATTATTTTTTTTGCATTATTTATTTTGTTTCATATTGTTAGTTTCCTTTGATATAAATTGCGCGTCCAAACCATACTTGGGTGCAAGCGACTCTATTAGTCGTTTTACTTTACTATATGTATGTTAACTCAGTGTTAGCGGACTACCTTCTTGTTGGAGGATATTTTTATATCTCCTTTGACCATGACACTCAAACTACACGATATGAGACATTTTGCTAGGGGCATGACTTATGGACTGGCCATCTTTATTGTCGTGTGACGGATAGATCGTAACTGCTACGATTAAGGTATAGAGACTCGAGCAGTTACAAAACTGGGGGGTCATGGACATGACTTGGTAGTGTGGGAAAAATTGGGGAAGGACAGTCGCTAGTACGTATGGGAATCCAAACAGGTAAACCACAGTCCGGATGGAACTGTGGCGATTAATTTGCAGATGCCCTCTGACATTTTAGACGTTACGGACGGATACAGATGACTGGATGCCAGTTACGTACACATAGCCTAAAATCTCACCCATGCGCATGAAAATTGTCCTCTAAATTGCACATTAGGCGGTTAGAATCTCCTTTGCATATTTGTGTCTAGGATAGTCTTTTATATATTTTATATTTCTGACAGTTCATATTAGTTTGTTCTTCCTGTATCTTGCTATGTCCGTCTGAGGACCTGGTTATTCCCCTGGTGTGTGTGTTTATGTCTTCCGTAGGTATCCTAGCCGAGGCGTTGTCTCTCCATTTCTTCGAAGATGACGTGCCTTGGACCTTTTATGCTACTTTGCCAATTTTTTTCGTATGTCATGTATCTCTTTTCTTTTTATTAGTTGGTAGTGGATTTGTTTCCGCCCAACTAGATATAAACAGACAAATTCTTACTTATTTCTATAAAAGTTTGATTTTATTTTGTGGATGAGATTATTTAGTTGTGGTTTGCTGCATTTTACAGCTTATGTATACATATAAGGCCCATGTACTTCGTATGTATACAGCTGGCATGTCTACGTACTTAGTCCTACGTATATTGAGACTGGGACGTTACATGTTTTTGTGGTGGCCTATGCAGGTCAAGATAAATTGTTTGGTTACTTTACCGTACCAAGCAAGCCTGCGGATAGGATTAGAGTCTAGGATCTCATCCACATACTTGACCTTCTCGATTCTATTTTGAATCCTTGATTTGTATCTTGCTTGATTCCCTCTACCGTTAATTCTTATCCTTCTTTCGTGCTTGATGTTGGTTAGAAAGGTAATCCATACTAGGTAGACTTGTTCTATTGTTCCATCACACCACTAGTTTAACTCTTGTAAGTTGGGTAGACACCTCCGACGCAACATTTATTTTCCTTGTGACCCATATTAACATGATTACTTAGACTCTAGCCTTTATAGGACCCTAACTTATCTAGCCTACCAAGCCTTAGATAAAAGACAGTAGGATGAATGTATAGGAACAATCACATGACTAGACTTAGATTCTTAAGGAGCTGAACTAATTCTACCTTCTTTCACTCTTACACTCTCGTGCCTATGTTTTTACCATCGTGACTAATGCTGCTAAATAGCCTAATTTTTGTAAGCTTACTTTTATTCAAGCTTGTTCAAGGACATATATTTATTGGGGGCCCCCACTAACATATTGTCTACTCAGAACCGGTGCATGATGGTCTGATCAACCTAGTGCACTTTGGTTCGCCTTTCACACTATTATCCTACGTGGTTGAGATATAGTTAAACTTACCCTTAGAATCTCATCCACTATTGCCTTGACAATTTTTTGAATTATTCGGCCGCCTTTGAACCACGTATTCGTGTTCGATAATATCGTCTTTGAACTCTATATTGCTTTCGCCTTCACTTATTTTAGAAGGACGAAAGCGTTGTACTTGAATTTCCTCTAGCTATCCTATCTCTTGTGACCATTAACACTCGATGTGACTATATCTTTGTCTTAACTACTCGTCCCTTCCTCGACCTTCTATCACGACTTCCTAATCACTTCAATTAGGAGTGAATCTAATCGTTCTCCTAATCGTGCCATCAACCTACTCCCAAGAAATCATATCTTAAGTCTCTAAATTATTTATATGGATCCACTTAAAACTTTTAATCTTTTCCTTTTACGTTTATTAGCCATGTCCGTGATTTATTATCTAAATCACGATTTTCTAATGCTTGTTTATGTTGTTTCTTGCCTCGCCTAAGGACTCGTCGAATTGTCATTACCAATATACCCCTTGTGCCTTCTTACCCCCTAATTATCTTAATTTCGAGCACGAAATTCTTGTAAGTTGGGTAGGATGTAAAATCCCTAAATTTCTACTATATTTTAGTACTGATTTTTTTAATGTATTTATACGTCGCATAGTCGTATTGTACGTCGCGCGGGAATTTGCATTTTTTCGTATTTACTCGTCGAGTGCGAATATGTGTGAGGTACATATTTTTAGAAAAATGGTTTTTGATTTTATTACCGGTAATGGTTTCAAAATTATATATATAATAATTATTTTTATTAAAAGTTGTGAAAAGTATCTATCGAGGTTGCCAAAACTTATTATTTTAGTTATTTATAAAAGGCTATCTTTTTAATAAGTGGTAATTTAGAAAAAAAATTATGTGAATATTCTACTCGTGTAAAGCGCATGAAAATTATTTCATGTATATTTTCAAAATTTATTTTTATTATTTATAATAATTTATTTAGCAAGAAGGTATTTTAAATATGTAAATATTTATGTTTATTTTTGAAATTATTTTTACCTAAATTATTTAAAGGGTATTTTGAAGATATTTCCTACTAATATTTAAAATATATATTGGAATTTTCGAAATTAATTATTATAAATTTTATAAAAAGATATTTTGGATATATTTGTGACAAATTAAATTGTGATTTGATTTATTGATTTAAATTAAATAGTTTAATTTAAATGTGTAATTATCTATATTTAAATAGGATTTGGATTTAGATATGAATGTATTGGTTTAAATTTAATAATAGAATTATATATTAGGGTTTAAATAAATCCTTCTCTATCTACATTGGATTATATTTGATTGAGTTACTTTTAAATCAATTTGAATTAAATAGTGAAAAATCTAAGGGGAATTAAAACTCTTAATCCTTATCTAGATAAGACTTTTGTAAACCCCTTGATTTTTCAAAATAAATATTTGTAGAACTTCTGGATTTTTAAATAACTATTATTGACTTATTATATAATTTGTATTATTTTACATATATTTAGTATAGTGCGCATTGGTGAATTTAGTATATATATATAAAGCTATTTTTTAGTACATTAAGGATCTAAACTATTATACAATTTTTTTCCTCAAAATTTTAGGATTTATTTCATAACTTTATTACTTTTTACATGTTACTTATATTGTACACTATTTACATAATATTGAATAAATGTCAAATTAGTATTAGATATTTCAGCTTGTATAAATGAGATTAGATGAAGGTTGTTTAAATAAATATTAACTATAGTTATTATATATAGTAATTTTAAATAACGTTATAGATAATTTAGATAAATATAAACAAATTTTAAATAAATAATAATCCTACTTCTACTAGGAAAACATCTCTATCTATATCATATCCTAATAAAGCAAACTCCCATTTATTTAAATCAAATCCTATCTAATTTAGGAGATAAATCTTAAATAAATACCTATATAAACCCAATACATGTCCCTTCTATCAGCCATAATTCGAAATTATTTTTAGTCCAATAGAAACTCTAAATTCGTCATTAGAATTCAGCCCCGCTTTTTAGTAGCAAGAGTAACTTGGAACGACGATATCTCCTAGCTCCGAACTCCGTTTTTCCTCCAATTTTTTTTAAAAAAGCATATCGAGGTAAGGTTTCCAAAAACATATTTTAATAGACAAAATTCATTCTGCAGATTTCTATAAAACTATTTGAGTATTAGATGTCCGAAAAATAAACGTGTTTCAGTATTTTTACGATTTTGGGAGTTTTCGGAAACGAAAATGCGATCCGTTTAGTTTTTCAGAAAGCTAATATGAAAACCTATGTCATATCCTAATTATAGAATTTATTAAATAAATCAAATAGGTATAGTATTAATTATAATTAGATAATAGACTATTTTCAGCATCCGGAGATGTTGTTTGGACCTTAGTTCCTCAGCAGCCGTTGTTCCACCTACTTTCGGTCTGATCTTCGCCACCACAGTGCTCAGGACTCAGGCAAGTATACCTTGCTAATTAACTATCAATTATTTATTTTCTATATTATTTATTTTGTTTCATATTGTTAGTTTCCTTTGATATAAATGTGCGTCCAAACCATACTTGGGTAAAAGCGACTCTATTAGTCGCTTTACTTTACTATATGTATGTTAACTTAGTGTTAGCGGACTACCTTCTTGTTGGGAGATATTCTTATATCTCCTTTGGCCATGACACTCACACTACACGATATGAGACATTTTGCTAGGGGCATGACTTATGGACTGGCCATCTTATTGTCGTGTGACGGATAGATCGTAACTGCTACGATTAAGGTATAGAGACTCGAGCAGTTACAAAACTGGACGGGTCATGGACATGACTTGGTCAGTGTGGGAAAAATTAGGGGAGGACAGTCGCTAGTGCGTATGGGAATCCAAACAGGTAAACCACAGTCTCCGGATGGAACTGTGGCGATATTTGCAGATGCCCTCTGATGTTTTGGACGTTACGGACGGATACAGATGACTGGATGCCAGTTACGTACACATAGTCTAAAATCCCACCCATATGCATGAAAGTTGTCCTCTAAATTGCACATTAGGCGGTTAGAATCTCCTTTGCATATTTGTGTCTAGGATAGTCTTTTATATATTATTTATATTTCTGGCAGTTCATATTAGCTTGTTCTTCCTGTATCTTGCTACGTCTGTCTGAGGACCTGGTTATTCCTCCGGTGTGTGTGTTTATGTCTTCCGCAGGTATCCTAGCCGAGGCGTGGTCTTCTTCATTTCTTCGAAGATGACGTGCCTTAGACCTTTCATGCTACTTTCGCCAATTCTTTTCGTATGTCATGTATCTCTTTTCTTTTTATTAGTAGGTAGTAGATTTGTCTCCGCCCAACTAGATGTAAACAGACAAATTCTTACTTATTTCTATAAAAGTTTGATTTTATTTTGTGGATGAGATTATTTAGTTGTGGTTTGCTGTATTTTACAGCTTATGTATATAAGGCCCATGTGCTTCGTATGTATACAGCTGGCATGTCTACGTACTTAGTCCTACACATATTGGGACTGGGGCGTTACATTCACAGTGGGTCTCGGCGCTTGGCCAGACCTTGGGAGTCGGATAGTCATTTGCTCCTCCTGTGTAGAGAGACTGATTGTATCCTTACGCAAAGTGGCTGTAAGGGTACAGTTCTGCCTGTTTTGCGGGCTTGGAGGTGGATCGTCATAGGTTCTTCTGATCCCGTTGTCACCTCAGTTTGAGCTTGAGTATTTTCTTCGACAAGGTGCCTCTTCTACTTCTCGAACAAGTAGGAGTCCGACTAGTAGGATTCAAGCCCTCTGAAAGGATCAATGTCGACAAATTTGTCTCTTACAAAGCCGTGTTTGTCGACGTACTTGAAGTACTGGTGTAACGTGGAAGGCACGATCATGTAGTTGTGTATCCAAGGACGCCCCAGAAGAATATTGTAGGAAGTGTCCGCTTCTATGACATAGCAGGTTACTTCTGACTGAAGGTCGCCGATTTGGCACATCAAGCGAATTCCCAACCGGATAGCTTCTGCCTGAATTGAAACCGCTGATGGCGGTGCTTGTAGGTGTCAGGCGATGCATAGGGATGTCCAGGAAGTGAAGCAAGATCTTCGGGATGATGCTTATGGAAGAACCGGGATCTATGTGCATCTGATCCACCTTTACGTCGCCGACGTATCCCGTATAATACAGCGGGTGATCGTGCAGGTTGGTCTTAATGAGCATGTCCTACGGAGTAAAGACAATGCTGGGTATTGCTCCAGTAAAAGTACTGTCCTGAGGATCCTCTGTGGAGCTTTCTCCTGTGAGCTTTACTTGAGCCAGATAGGTGTCAGCATTCTGAAGTGCGTCACTCAGTACGACGCAAACATCTTTGGAGATCCTCAAGAGCTCATACAACGATAATTTGGCTGGTGTATTGACCAATTGTGCCAAGATATCAAAGTTGTAAGGCCTCTCCAGTCTCTGAGGCGTATCTTTTCGGAGCAGCAGTTTGTCGAAGCGGGTCTCCTTGGCCTAGGCTTGTCGGGTCGAAGGCTGAGAGGGCCCTGGAGCATCAGCAGCAGTTGGCGGATGATCTTCAGTCGAGTTATCCGGTGGGGGTTGAGTTTGTGCACCGGATCGGGTAACGACAACTGTGGTTTCTTCGACGTCGGCTGAGATTGTACGGTAGGACTTGACTTTTCCACCCTTCTTCGTGCCAGTAGAGGGTGATGCTGGCTGGGTTACTTCAAATACTAAGTCCTGGTGGACCCATATGACCTCCAATCGCGATGTGGTGAGGGATACCAGCCCAGCAGCCTGGTTTCGAGGAAGTGGAAGATTAGCGACCTCTATCTTCGCCGGGAGACGGGTACCACTCCATCTTGAGTCTTCGTCGGAGGAAAACTGTCAAATTGGACAGACACCATGTTGGCCGCTACAGTTACCTCTTCGAAGTCAATGGCCAGAGCCTTAGAGTCAATCAGGTGCTGGATGTACCACTTCAATTGGTAGCAGTCTTATGTAGCATGGTGGACATAGCGATGGTAGTGGCAATACTTTGGGCTTTCCATATCTGTAGGCCGAGGCTCACGTCTCGGTGGCGGAAGCTGAATCCTGTCTTTGTATGAGCATGTCAAGGATGGGCTTGACATGGCTGTCTTCGAAGGAGTAAGTCATCTGCGGCCACTGCTTCTCTACCGACTTTGGTTTAGGCTTCGGGGCTGTGTCGGCCACCATAGCCTGTTTGCCCTTGTTGTCTCAATTATTGGAGGGGTTACCACCATTGTTGCTGTTGATATTAGGGCGTCTGCCCTTGTCGTCTCCCTCCGTGATGTGCAATCCCAGTTGGCGACCTTTCTTCAACTTATCTTCTATGCTAGTGGCGCTGATGATGAAAGTCTTCCAGTCCTTGAACTGACTTTCGCCCATCCAGAGGCTGATTGTGGAAAGCAGCCTCTTTTGGCAGATTTCAATAAAGGAAGAATTTGGATTGCCAGAGGGCAATTTCATCTCGATTTGGCAAAACTGCTAATGTAGTTCCTTGTTAGTTCTTTCTCACCTTGAACAATATCCATGAGGGTGGACATTATCACATCTTGTCCTACCTCGTAGAACCTTTCAAGGAACATATTTTTGAAGCCGGCGAAGGAATGGATGCAGTTGTCTGGCAAGTTGCGGTACCAGTCGAAGGCGATCCCTTCCAATGCTCCAATGAACAACGCGGTAAGGATGGCATCGTCATGAGGCAGATGGTCGGTTGTGACTTTGAAGTAGGTGATGTACCTGCTTGCAGATGTCTTTCCATCATATGGATTGATGTTGAATGGATATCTTGGTGGGAAGGGAACATCTCTCCATGCAGCAGGATACGGTTGTCGTATCCTGAGGTCCTGGCAGGTTTCTCGGGCGTAGAACATGGCTCGGAGCTCCTGGACCTCTCGTCTGCCTCTGGCCTCGTCTGCAGTGGTGGGAGCCGATATTGTAGGAGGGTTGTCGCCCGGGGTTGAGTTCGAGTCCGTATTGACCACGGGACCCAAGCTTGTCTGGCCAGGCATCCTTTCTTGCAGAGTTGGTAGGGCCGCTTTGATCTCATACGAATTTGACCAAGGTATGAAGTATGGCCTCCAGGGTGTCGATGCGTTGGCGATCACTGGGACCGTCTTGGTCGTTGTTTGTCATGAACACCATCCTCATATGAGGAAAGATGGAAAGAACGGTGGAGGACGTGCCCTCTGGATCACACCCTTGCACCGAGAAATTGTCGGGGTATGTAGGAATGTTTTCCTCTGGTTCGGACTCAGAGAAAGTGCTACCCCCTGTGCAGGAGGTTGCCTCATCTTAGGACCCGTGGACGTCTTCGGGGACATCTGGGTCTACTACATCTGTGGAAGGAATTGCTTTCTCCGGTGCATCTTCTTGGATCGTCGGATTATCGTGGACATTCGGATGGGTGCTACCCCCAGTTTCAGCTGTCCCCAGGGATGGGGATGACGAATCTCTAAGTGTTGAAGATTTCATTTTTGAACGGGTGCCTTGATAAACTCCTCCTATGGTGGTTGTGGACGACCGCTTGGATGAGAGCTTCTTGGCCGTGCCGGTTGAAACCTTTAGGCTGGCCACATTCATCTTTTTTCCTACTTTGCTAGTAGGGACCTTCTGTGAAGAGTTACAGGAGGTGACATGAAGGGCTTCGTCTCCTGAGCTTGGTGGTAGGACGGTCCTGGATGTTGCAGTCGTTAGAAAACGGAGTGTCGGTCCTCTTGGGCAGCAGCCTTGCTGCAGCAGCAGTTGACGGTGACTTGAGTGCAGTAATGTCCATGAAAGGACTCTCTGCACACCAAGCTTTCTCTTTCCTTGCGCTTGTGAAGAATCACATCACACAAGTCACTCATTCTGTAGGCCCGAGAGTTTCGAGCACACGAGTGTATTGGCATCCCGCCTGCTTCCTGTTGTGGGGCTAGTAAGAGTACTTGCCCTGATCGTTGTTGGGAGATTCTTGATAACTATCCCGTCTGTTGGCTACCGGGGGTTGGATACGGACAGTTTTATACAACTTTCCATCAAGGGCCCACGTAATAGTCAGCGGGACGCACTGAGGCTCAGAAGTTGGGACAGCTGACTGAGCTCGACGAGCCCGTACTGTCCTAGACTTCTTTTCGCTAGCACCTGAGAGTGCATAGTAGGAAGAGTCCAAGTTGTGCGTCACAGAGTCTGGCGCATCCTGCTGAGAGCCTCTGGGGTCAAGACCGCATGAGAGGCGGTCAAAGACTGACCCTGAGCCGTGTAGGGTGGATGGCTCGCGGCTGAGTTTGGCAACCGCGTAAGTGTTCTCCATGCGGCTGGAAACAGTTTGCACGGCTAGAAGTTGTGGCCGCATGGGCCTTCTTCATGCGGCTGACAGTTGTGGCCGCGTGAGCCTTCCCCATGTGGCTGGCTGTGTTGGACACATGAGCCTTCCCCATGCGATTGGCTTTTGTGGCCGTATGAGCCTTCTCCATACGGTAGGTGCCCTTTCGTGGCTGCTTCTTGGACCGCATAGAGTCCCTCTTTGTCCCTGTAAGTCCAACATCGTAGTGTTTTCCTCTGCCGGACTTGGGAACAGCAGAGTCCTCTACGGTCTGAAGTACGACCGCATGAGAGCCTTCTCTGCCGTCTTGGGCAGCAGAGAGCATTTCTTCCCGAGCTTGGGAAGGAGCAAATGATTTGGGCCTCCACTCCCTGCGGGCCTTCTTCATGCGTGCTACTTCTGGACCGGGCCAGCGCTCCCGTAGAGAGCATTTCTTCAAACGTCTGCTGGTGGAAGGGCGACCAGCATCTGTTGCGAGGAGCCGAGCTTGGCGGCGTCCGATTGCGTCACCAACTTCTCAATCGTGGAGAAGTTAGTCCCCAGCAAAGTCGCCATCATGTTTGCCATTGATTATAAAAGAACAGAACAATTTTATGGGAGGACTGGACTTTTACTTCACAACTACAAACTCGCTTGTACAGAGAGAGCCTAAGAACAAAACCTAGGAAAAGCAATCTAAAGTACAATTTTTTGTTTTTCTGGAGGGTGACGGTAGAGGCTCGGGAGAGTGCTATCAACTTTGCCTTACTCCTTGGATAATCGAACGTCGCTTCGGCTCTGATGAAGAAATGCTCTTGTTGGGTGTTCTTTGCTCTATACCTCTCTGTGTCTCCGCCGCTCTCTGTCCAGGATTTTGTAAGGGAATGGCACCTAGCAATTTATAGGATTTTATGATAAGTAGGGTGTACAGTAATTGCTCCTTGAAAAGTGGACGGTTAGGGATTGGTTAAGATTAGCCTTGATTGTTTGTTGGAAATCAAACTGGGCTATTATGTTGATTGTAATAAATCTGCATTGTTTGTTGGAAATTGATCTGGGCAGTTATATTGATTACAATAAATTAGCATTGTGATGATTTGTTGATAGCATCAAATCCGAGTAGATAAGTCTTGGTCAATCTTCTGCCACGTGTCCCAACCGCCATTATGCTGAGAGCCGTATGAACGCGGGTGAATAAGCCTTCGATCTTCTGCCACGTGTCCCAACTGCCATTGTGCTGCGAGCCGCATAGACGGGGCATCCTGGCAGAGCCGCATGAGTGTGGCCCCGACTACCGAGCCGCATGAAGGTGGCAGCCGCATGAGAGTGACAGTCGCATAAGAGTGAACCCCAACTGAACCGTATAAGGGTGGCCCCCTACAATCTGAGCCGTATGAGAGTGGCAGCCGCATGGGGGTAGCCTCCAACTGAACCGCATAAGGATGGCCCCCACAATTCGAACCGTATGAGAGTGGCAGCCGCATGGGGCTGGTCTCCAACTGAACCGCATAAGGGTGGCCCCACAATCCGAGCCGTATGAGGGTGGTAGCGCATGACGGTAGCAGCCGCATAAGGGTGAACCCCAACTGAACCGCTAAAGGTGGTCTGGGCGGTCCGTATAGAGAGCTTCTTTGGACTTTGTGGACTGTGCCGGCTGTCTCAGAGATTTTCTCGTCTTTTGAGGAGCCTGATGCGTCTCCTCATTATGTCAAAGCCGTCAGAGCTGTCAATTTATGTCAGAACATTAAATGGCCAGCTGCAGGAAGTAATTATGGCCAGCTGTCATCGGCCTGTTTTGAGCCGCATGAGGCCACGTGGCTCTTCCTAAGCCGTATAAAGTCCCTGAGCCGCGTACGGCTCTCTGGGTCTTTCCGCCGCATAAGATTCTTCGAGCTTTTGAGCCGCATATTGAGTCTGGGCCGCATATGAATTTATTATTCTTTTTCATGCTTCTACAGTTGTATTTCATGTTCAGGTTGTACTTCATGTTCAGGTTGTATTTCATGATTCAGGACTCTTACCATGTTCCCTGTATTTACTTCAGTATTTTTTGTTCAGTTTCATGTCTTGTCTCATTTCCTGTACTTATAATATTTCCTGTTTCTTGATTCATACCATGATGTTCATGTTCATTTCCTTGGATATACTTAGCTCCGCTCCTGACTAGGATATGTTGCAGGTGTACTTGTAGGGTACCATTCTACTCTATGGGCCAGAGCCCAGGATATTAGCTGAGCAGGATGAGATTTAGCTCGAGGCTTCAGGTTTAGACTATTTAGCTTTACTTCTAGATATTGTCTTTAGAGTTGATTATATTTTTCATTCCTGTGATTCTGCTACTTTATGATATCTGGATTTGTGGATTATGGTGATCTTCTGGGAACGTTTTTAGATGTTGTGATTGTACACATTTATGTTTATCTAGTTAGATTTCCCTAGCTTGGAACAGCTTACTTCGTCGTGTCTAACGACGAAGGTTGGGCGTGTCCGACTCGTGTCCGATTATTTGGGAGCGGGTCGTGACATAACTCCTTCGCCGATCTGAGATTTGCGCAGACGGGTCACTCTGCTAGCTTTCTACCTCGAGACCCTTCTGTTTCTGGCTACCGCATTGATGATGAGGCAGTTCACTCTGTTCCAGCCAGGGAACGCTTACGATTGGTATCGTTATATTTTGTCTTATGTTTACTTGGAAATGCTCCGACATTCTAAGATATATCAGTACTCTTTCTTTTAGTTATTATCTGTGACTCTTCATAGACATGTTTTTATGCCTCAGTTTCGCATATGTTTTATTTTAGTTCACTTATTCAGCTCAGCATTTTTTTGTTTCAGCTTTATTATAGCATTATCTCTCTTTTATGCTTCCATATAAAATGCCTGTGACAAATACTATGCCTGTGTTGTTTATATATTATCTTTTCTAAACTGTTTATACCATGCCTGTGATGAATGTTTTATATATTTCTTGTGTTTCTTCACTGTTTGTTACTTATGCATTTATTGTGGCAGAGCTTTCTCTTTGTAATTATTTTGCTAAGTGACAACGGAGGAAAAATAGGATCTAACATCTTATGAATGCAGGTTATGAACAATTTTTTCTTTTCTCTGGTATTACACATTTTTGAATAAAATAGGATCTAACATCTTCATGAATGCAGGTTATGAACAATTTTTTTTTCTCTGGTATTACACATTTTTGAATTGATCCATACTCAGATGTTATATCGACAAGGTTTGTCAATTATCAAAATAGGGGAGATTGTTGGCCCATTGGTCATGGTCAAACCTGATTTTAATAATTGATCAACTCTGTCTCGATTAAATGCAAGTCAATTCTGATGTTACCTACGACGTTTTGGACACTGCTCAATGATGGATTTCTACTATGTTCAAGACTGAAGCTGTTTGCCATTCAGAATGTATTTCCTTCAAAGTAATATAATTTTAAATTTATTGAGTCTAGGAATACATTGTACACCAAGTCGTATGGCAAATAGGCTGTCCGGAATCGTTTTTCAAAATCACCCTATCCTTTTAAAAATGACCTATGTTTTTGAAAAATATCATATTTTACAAACAGCTTCTGAAGGATTTTTCAAAAAGCCAAAATGATTTTTCTCAAAATCAACTGGTAGAACCCTAGCAGAATTCGGCCAGAGTTCGGCCAAGTTGAACGTTATGTGAATGTTTGATTTTGAACTTGGTCACCCTTCATTTGCGGTTTGTTACAAAGAGCTCTGTCAGAGTTCTGCCCGAATTCTCCTGAATTCTGTCTTTGGAAAAACTATAAATAGAAGGATTTCGATCATTTCAAATCACCAATTCACTTTCTCTTCTCTTCTAAAGCTTAGATTTTCTCCAAAGAGTTCTCAAAAGCTTTCATTTTCAAATCCCAAGCCAGTTACAATCCTCTAGTCGATTTGCCAGTGCGGTACTGTCTAGAAGTTTCAGAGCGGTTGTAATCAGAGGCTTGATTGAAGAAACAACTCTTCACAATTGAAGTTGGTCGAGTTCTTCGTATCAAAACTCGCATCTGTAGAAGTTGCAAGGACTTCGTATGAAAACTTGCAAAATTTTCCAATAGTGGATTCAACTGGAAGCTAGAGTTCTTCCGACTGGACTAGTCCTCACAAGAGGAAAACTAGTATAAATCTCGGTGTTTGCGTTTGCCTTCTGATCACTTTTTCATTAATGTCATTTACTTTGTGATTATTTTTATATCTGTGATCTAACTGCTAACGAGATTTTTAATTAGCAATTTCGTTGCCTACTATTCACCCCCCTCTAGAGTATTCTGCTTTACGATTTCGTTCCTACAACAATTAGGCCAACCACTTGAGTCAGAACCTATCTATATTACCTTAAGCTAATAGGAATGGTTTAAATAATTTTGGATATCTAGTCAATGTATATTAAAATCCAAGACCCATTCGACCAAGGATTGAGGACTAAATAGGGAACCCATTAAAACTCATCCATGCATATCGCCATATTTGAACTATAATACCAAACTTTATGAAATAGGTTCCTAACCTAGTATATAGTTCCCATCATAGATCACTAATTCTCCTTCCAAAAATCTATAACCATATCCTTATAGCCTATGTTATGAGATGAATGGAACCCTGTATCAACCTTTTTTCGGTTATGCTTGACCAAGACCCTCCTACTACCTTGACAAGACATGGTCAACATAGGAGCAACGGTAAATAAGTAATGCCTAGGCCTCCTATAGGATCAGTGACTACGATCAGAAGTAACTCATAACCTCTAACATCTCCTTAAAATTTGACCTCTTAGAAACTTTATTACGGTGCTTTCCAGAATTAACCAACTTCTATAAGTTGGGTAGAACCTTGAACTTAGTGTACTCTATCTTTTAGAAGGGGATTTCATCCATAACCGTTCTTCCTTCTATTTGGAAGTTGCAACACGATCTTTGTAGTGCATTTTATACCCCTTTGCTCGTGCGTATAGATGTAGTAGAAGATTGCAAGTTTAATTCATTAAGCCATTCTATCATAAAAAATAATAAAAAAATCATTTTTCTTGTTTAAATCATGAACATAATTTTCAAGGTGTATAGATTCCAAGCTTCTCTAAGAACGTAGTGTTTTGACTGGGATAGATTGGTTGCAACGGAACAAATAAAACAATGGTCCATAAAATCCAATTCTATCTATATCGTCTGATGACCACTACCGTGACTTTGATATTTGAAGCACAATACTAGCCCTTTTCTTCAACCAAAGTTCACACTCATGAACTAGACTAGACAAGCTATACGCATGACATATATGACCCACACAAACGCACCTTCTTGTTCTCCATTTCAACTACACCACATGTATGACACATTTTCCCTTAGAACAAACCATAGATGTCTATTTTTATTTATTTGATTTTAACCATGCGATATCGACAAATTCTCTTAACTAAACTAAATGTCCATGACCTATGCAAGATGTATCACACCTATGACGTATGCATTCCATCGAAGCAATCACATGCCTCTTAAACAATACCAAACACCATCCCGCATACCCTAGTCATAATGACTTAAAGATTCTAGACCCTTACCATATCAAAAATCTATAGCATGGTTCTTTACTACTATGGACTCTCCTCTCTTAGTTACCTATGTTAGGCGACGACTGAAATTCCTTCGAAGCGACACATTTAAGAAGAGATTCCTTATATGTTGAAGCATGGCCGGTAGGAACGATGTTAGAGAGTAATAATCCTCCTAAATAAGTGATTGACTAAGAATGTGATGAATATCTAACCTCACTTAGAATTAGAGACTGCAGTTAGAAATGTCCAATATTTTGTGCCTCTCCTTAGAAATTGTCCTCCTTAGAAGTCTTGTAACGACGATTTTCACGGGTAGTGTAGCTCCCCTTCCCGGAAATTTTTGAAATTATTTTATTCATTTTATTGAAATGGTGTTTTTAGAATGTTAGAATTAATTAGTTAGTTATTACGGTAGATGAATTTTAATCGTTATTAAATTTGGAGTACAATGCGACTAGGAATCATGGCATGGATAGTGCAGTGGCGTGCTTTGACTAGTGTATTAGCCCTGGCAGGGAAGGCCGAGCCATAGTAATGTCCTAACTAGGAAAACCAGGCCAAGTAGCGACTTAACCCTTACCGAAGATTTTATTATTAATATTATTGAGTTTTAGGAAAACTGGTTGTACCGAACCTGTCCCGACTGGACCCGAACCGAACCCAAGCCTATAGTCGGGTAGTGCGACCAAAGACGTCATGTAGGTGTGTATTATTAGTATTTGTATTTTATCTTAGTAGAATATTGAGTATTTTGCATCTGTTGCACATATAAGTGCTATTGATAGTATATTATTAATTTTATAACAGGATAAATAATCTTTTGTGATGTAATTCTAGATTGCTAGAATTTTATACCATATATATTAGGTGTGTGTATTGTATGTATATTTTATTACATATTGTTATATCTGTGTATATATATATATATATATTTTTATATACAAGATATCGTGTATATGTGTATAATAATATATATTATATATAATATATATATATATAATATATTATATATATTTATATATATATATATATTATATAAATAATATTATATATTATATTATAATATATATATATATATATATATATATATATATATATGTTGTGTAATACATATATATTATATAAGGATATATGGTATTCTTATACAAAAAACATTATGGTATATTTATACATAAGTATTTATGGGAAACATATAAATATGTGTGTATCGCTAATTAAAAGAAATAGAAAACAAAAGAAAAAGAAATGGATTCAAAGTAGCCAGGCCCGGCCCAACACCAACCCATAGGCCAGCCTCGGGCTGAGCCCACCCCAAATTCTCTAAACCACAGACCCGACCCTTCGTTTGAAGATGCAGCTGATGCATATAAGTATCAGCCGACAAATGAACAAGGATCGGGAGAAACGTGATCTTGAAACCCTAAAGGATCGCGCGCCACCCTTCCTCCTCCCCTGGGGGACCATTCGCGCGCCCTCTGCAGCGTCGCAGGCCGTCGGCGGCCAGTAAACAGCCGCGCGCGCACAACAGAACGGCCAGCCACCACAGAGCCGACCCTAGGTGCCACTTTCCTATTCGATTTTCTTCATGATTGCTCGATTATTTTCGAAGCTATAAACTCCCAATGGAAGACAACCTATACGAGTTAATCGTGTTCAAATAGTCCTTAAATTAGACGCCCAGATCGTCCAGAAAATCGATACGAACCTTGTCCAAAAAACTGTTCTCGAACAGTTCACTTGACAGTCCTTGAACCATGTTGGAGGATCAACCGATCAATCCAGCGACCATCTTGGTAAAACCTTTGAATAGTGTTTGAAGACAACATGTAGGGCTTCATAACCTAATTTGTAGTTTCGAATTTATCAACTATGTGCAAAGAAATCAACTTTCAAAGTTCAACAAAAATCTGCTTTCAAAACTAGAAAATTGTTCCACGCGACGTGCGTCCCGCCAAACCGAGCGACGTGGTCGCGAACCGAAGACATCAAAAGTTGCATATCGAGTTCGTGGTCGTGTGGGCTTGGGCGGAATTCAAATTGGTCGCGTGTGCACGACGAATTTGATGCGTTTCCGTCGAAATTCACCGTATCGGCCTCTATGCAAATTCCCCAATTACTTTGTGCATGCGTCAGATCGAGACGAAACATGCGCCAATAGGACCGTATCGTTTTTTGGTCTTGTATGCCAAGTTTTGTCCGATTCTGAGATAATTGAAAAATTGCCGTTTCGCGGGCCCCACGGTCCGACTCAATGGGTGATTTTGTGCACGGCCCGCCGGAATCCAACTTTGGACATACGGTTGGGTTCGTATCAAAAAATTGGATCCGTAGACATGTAGTTGACGACTTTAGAGATCGTTGACTCTGGCACGCTTTTCGGTGCAAAGCGGGTCCAACGGGATACGTTTGCTCGAAATTACCGTTTTGCTCCTGTGTCCAGAATTGGACTTAAGGACAAGCAATTCTAGCTAATTTGACTATTATGAGAACATTGGTAATGTTTATTTCAGCTTCCAGGGACAGTTGTACGGGTTTTGACTATTGTGGCACATTGAGTAGCTCAGACTGTCGGTTTCACCAGCAGAGGACACAGGCGAGTACAGTTTATTGTCTGCATTTCGATATTGATTTCACTATATTTCATTGATGGCCATTGGTTATGTGATTATTTCTATTATAAATTATGAATCGGGAATGAGAAGTACCAAGGATGTGTGATCTGACCTTAGACAGTGTAGACAATGTAGACAGTGATTTATTATTACAAAGTAGACAGTGTCGACAGTAATTTATTGTAAAGTAGACAGTGTAGACAGTGATTTATTTTACAAAGTAGACAGTGTAGACAGTATTATTATTGCAAAGTAGACAGTGTAGACAGTGATTTATTATTTCAAAGTTACCTTATTTTATTGTATTATTTGCTGTAGACAGTGTAACTTTATACAATATAGACAGTGTAAGTTTAGACAGTGTAGACAGTGTAACTTTAGACAGTATAGACAGTATAACTTTAGAAAGTGTAGACAGTGTCGTGTAATTGTCCCGAGACCAATCACATATCAAAGGTACTTCTAACACTTGGGAAAAGTATTTTGTGTCTTTTTATTTGCTATGGTTTTCTGTATTTCCTGTTTATTTTAAAACTCATGATTGGTGTCTAACCTTGTTTTATAGTCATTTTCATTTATTGAAATTGCATTCAGTGAATTGTGCTCGTTCCATTCTGACTGGAAAGCAACATTTTCAGGTTAGCCGTGGATTCACCTAGCTTGGGGGAGTGACGGGAGTACTTACAGGCAAAAGCCTAGGAACTAGCTAGATAGCGGAGTTGTAGTCATTCCAATATTGTACAAGTTATATTTTTCTGCAAATGTAAATCTTGTGATCATTGTAAGTTAAATTATTTTTGTGAATGAGCATTATTTGTGATTTGATCTTCATGGTCGTGACAGCGTTCTACGCCGACACTGCCGCGTAGGCTGGCTGGACACGTCTCGTATCCGTTTAAAAAAAAAATGGGTGCAGGTCGTGACAAGTTTTTGTGGTGGCCCATGCAGGTCTGTTTTTGCAAATCATGCGAACTCGTGATTGTACTTAGTTAGTCGTACTATTGTGAGCCTGCGACTAGAAATCCTCATTCATGATTAGAAATTAATTAATATAAGAGAATGACTAGGACTAGGAGTTCCTTATACAAATTGACCGATGGGTAGTCTAGGCCAATTAGATGAGGAGTTATTAATATTGAAGGTTTGTCAGATCCCCATAGGTACACTATTATCTCTCGATATGACGATATGATCCAATGTGGATAGACTATTCGCTTGGTGAGATAGGCTTCATAGAGATAATGATCTAACCTTGATAAATGGTGCAATCCTTCTTCTTGCCCTTTGGATACATCCTCACATCTTAGTCAAATTGCCTATTTTGTTCCTATTTTTGCCCTAACAATTATTTTTATGTTATCCATAGATGAACCTCAAGTTAGTTTCGATTCAAGTTTTTCCTCAAAGGCTGAATACACATGGATAGTTAGAATGTTTGTATTTCTTTTGTCCTCAGTATTTCTCCATGTTCAATCCTTTATTTTAAGGGTTGTGACTGATAGGACAAATGTTTACGCTTATTTCATAGTCAACTGTTTGAATCTATAGAAGCCATGAAGTTTTACAGATATAGTTAAAAGAATATTAGTTGACTCATAATGGCAGGACAGCAGCGCACTGTCGCCATTTATTTGAATTGTGGAGACTATGGATACACTGCAGCCAGCAGCGCACTGGCGAGACACGACCTAGAGTTGAAATTTTTAACGAAATTATAGGTTATAGAATATTCCTAAAACATGGCTAGTGGTCTCTTTGATCATAGTTACCCGGGGTGTCGAGATAAGGTAGAGTATCTGATAGCATATCACCATCTGAATCAGAACCAAGAGTTTACCATCGCCCGAGTATACGGACGAGACATAATCCTCGGTGAAATGATTTCAGACGTGATTAAGTTTAGGGTACTATAGAGGATAGGACCGTGCCATGTA